>CM032452.1:55960340-56050340 GCA_019049505.1 Pachyrhynchus sulphureomaculatus
AACACATCCGTATCCGGCCAGTCATTCCAACCAATCAAAGGCGGTGATGAGATCAGCAACGATAGCAGCCAAAAACCAGCTATCATTATAAGAACCCTCTTCAAGGTTCTTTTTTGAGCATAATTTATAGGATCAGTAATGGCCCAAAATCGGTCCAAGGCTATCGCACAAAGATTTAAAATGGACGCTGTGCAACAAAAAATGTCCCAAGTCAGCCACATTTTGCACAAGTGTATCCCGAACACCCATTGTCCTAGGACTGAGTATATCACGTTTAGTGGTAATACCATTATGGCAACAGTCAAATCGGCCACTGCGAGGGACACTATAAAGAAGTTTTGCACTATTCTTAAAGGTTTGTACGTAAAAACACTTAATATTACTAAAATGTTCCCAACTATAGTCACGAGTATAAGGAATCCGAGAGTCGAAATAGTGAGGATGGCCTCCCATTCTGCGATATCCGTAACCCCGAAAATAGTCGAATAGTTGCCGAATGAGTCTTGGTGGCAAGTTGTGTTGTGATCGCCCATCATTTCATTTTCGGTTGGGAAAGTTCGATGAGAGGCAGAGAAGATAGTAGAGGAAATCTGAAACAAAGAGAAAACATGTCAAATAAAAGTTATACCATTCGTCATTATAGTGCAGTAAAAAGTATTGTTCTGAGTTTTGGACCTCGAAAAACTTGTGCTCTTTTGTTTATAAACAGCTGAAGTTTTCAAAACGCGCTTTTTGAGCTTAAAATGCGAATAACTCCTGTTATATATGTCGGACTGGGACAAAAAAAACCAAACTCTTCGTAATGAATTTGGTTATCTTTGCCAATTTGTAATTTATGACCCCAATGCTTGTAATTTTGGACGTTTTACCTAGCTTTCGTTAAATTTCATATTACTGTTCGTAACTAGATTAGTCATAAACTTGATTTTCTGAAAGTTAATATTTAGACCAATATTTTCTGATGTTGTTTGCAATTCGGTAAGCATTTGTTGGGCATCACCTAGATTGTCGGCTATTATGACAATATCATCAGCAAAACGCACGCGATTTAGGTATTTGCCATCGATGTTTATGCCTTTTTCATCCCAATTAAGTTCCTTAAAAGCATATTCTAACACCGCTATAAAAAGTTTAGGAAAGATCATATATCACAAAGTAATTTATCCTTCAAATATCGATTCGTAGTGGAAAGACAAATTCAGAATTTATTTCAGGACTAGGTTCTTGCAAAGGAAGTACTGGGTTTTAAAAGTATTATCCTAATATACAGGGTATTAAAAAGGCTTAGTAAATCAAGCACAGTTCTTTCAATGTCTTTTTAGTGCACTGTGGCAATAATGAAATAACCGGTCAAGTGCAAGTTGGACTTGCGCAATTAGTGTTCCGTACTGTGATTGCCTTTAATACAAAATTTTTTAAACTTTGAATTGTTGTGGCTGTTACTTGATGGAAATTCATAACGAATGTAATGAAAGACTAATATTGTCAAATTTCCACTTTATTTAGTTTCACTGAAACTGTATGACGCGTTTCGCTATTCTATAGCTGCTTCTGATACAAAATGATATTTGAGTATTAGTGTTAGGTTTAATTTTACGCCTTTGTTTTGTATGTATACAAAACAAAGGCGTAAAATTAAACCTATTAGAAAATTTAGAAATAAATAGAATTAAAAAAATTCAGACATCATCTTAAACGAACAAAAAGATACATGTTTGGCCATGGTAACTCCCCTTTACTCAATTTATACAATTAATATTCAGAATGGATTTCCCAGCAATATTCATTAGCATATAGTATTAATTTTATTACCTATCTACCTTAGGGTATTTATATAAATGTAACAACACTAATACTCAAATATCATTTTGTATCAGAAGAAGCTATAGAATAGCGAAACGCGGCATACAGTTTCAGTGAAACTAAATAAAGTGGAAATTTGACAATATTAGTCTTTCATTACATACAAAATTTTTTGTTAGGGAAGTATAAAATGATCAGCGAGTTCACAAAACACACCTCAAATGAGTTTTCAATAAAGGAATTTAGACGAAATAAACACTTACCATTTTGGCGGCCAAATAGATAAATTATCAGTACTTTTCGAGGTAGGGTAGATAGAGTTTTTTGGTCATATTTTTAAAATGATACAAAGAAAAGTGTGCGCAATTGCCCCCCAGTCCACTCGATGACCGGGATTTTTTTTTTCATTATCGATTACACCTCCCAAAACTAACCCCTTAAGTCAAAAAATCGCGTATGACAGACAGACGGATACTGAAGTGATCCCGTAAGTCAGCGTTTCTCAACCTGTGGGGCGCGCCCCCACTAGGGGAGCGTGATTACACTATTGGGGGGCGCGAACGTATCGAAAAGAAATTATTATTAAAAACATTCCTTAAATTTCTTCTTCTTTCAATAAATTTAATACAATTTATTGAAAGAAAAGTGAAACAAAATACATTCTGACATAATAAAATACACATTTACACTGATATAATACACCTATAAATAGGATTGTATTAGTACTGCACAATGTATTTACCTAATAAGTTTAATAATTATTAGTGACTCCCTTAAGCCTGTTTTGCAGAGCAAAGATTTTCGAAGGATGGTTTCATATTAGAAATAGATACTCTGAGCTCTTTTTCTATATTTAGTTGAGATTATATTTTGTTTTCAAAGCAGCTACCGCAAAAAATCCGGTTTCGCAAAGGTAGGATATTAAAAATGGCAATAGTATACGAAATGCTCTTGTTTTCAGTGCAGAAAACTCATCATTCACTCCTGCCCAAAATTCAAAGGGTGATTTATTAACAAATTGTATTTTGATTTCGTCACTTGCCGTGAAGTCTATGAAGATTTCTTCAACGAAAGTTGAGAGCCTTTCGGGAGTATTAACTCACTCGTAAGTTGAAACCAAGTTGTCGACAGTAAGAAAATACTTTTTAAAATTCCTTGTCAACGTGGCTAGATGATTTTCAATGGTTACTAAAACAATTTTCACATGTTTTTGTTCAGCCTTGTATGTTTTAATAGATTCACCCATATTTGCAAACATTTTTAGGTTTTTTTGCTTTACATTTCTGCTCCATAATTCCAATTTTCTACAAAAAGCATTAATTTTATCACTTGTATTGAATATATGTATGTGTATTTGTTCCTTGGAGTTGAAGATTTAAGGAATTTAGTTTTTCGAATATATCGACAAAGAGCTCAATTTCATCACAAATAAACTATCTCGAAACTTCTCGGCTTCCGGTCGGTTTTCCTCTTCTAGAAAAATGGCGATTTCATTTCTTAATTCATAAACACGTTGCAAAATTTCCCACTTGATAACCATCTTGCCTCGCAATAAAATAGTAACGCTGAAAAAATTCTAGATTTTAGGGGTCTCATTTTAATATAATTTACTACGGTTACAACTGTAGTGAGCACAATATTCAGAGCAGTCATTTCTTTGGAAGCCAGAGCTTCTCTGTGGATCATACAATGTCAATACACACAGTGGAGATTTTTGTTTCACAAGTGCTTGTACACTTTGAAATCTTCCAGACGTTGAATGAGCACCATCGGTACATATTCCGACGTAATTTTTCCACTCCATATTTGCCTAGTTTATAAAATCCTTTAGGATAGCAAATAAGGCGAGTGATGTTGCTTTGAGTTCTATTGGTTTGCAGAAAAATAGTTCTTCTACTGCTGACATATCATCACAAAATCGAACATAGGCAATGAAATGAGGGTCTTTATTGCTATCTGTTGCCTTATCAAGCTGAATTGAAAACAATTTGTCATGCAACTTCCCGAAAAGCTGATGCTGTACATCTTCAGCACCAATTCGACGGGCAACAGTATCATTTGATATAGGTATGGATAGTAATTGTTTGGCAAAATTATCTCCAAACATAGTTTCTACAATCTCAATTGCTGCTGGCAAAACAAGCTCTTAACCAATGGTGTGAGGCTTTTTACATCTAGCTATTTTATATGAAACTTTGTAAGAGGCAAGTAAAGCTTTTTCATTCACAGACAAAGTTTTTTAACAAATTAATTTTCTGCTTTACATATGATTTTAATTTTAATTCGAAGAATTCTCAGGGTTTGTTAACGTACTCATTATGAAGCGTTTCCAAATGTTGTTTAAGTTTATTTGGTTCCATGCTGTCTGCTGCCAAGAGTTTTAAGCAAATAACACACAGGGGCCTTTCTTCTTCATTTACTTCAGTACTGGTAAACCGAAAATTTAAGTATTCTTGAGAATATTTTCTTGAGTTTATTTTCGGAACCACGCTTGTCTGTGCACTTGTTGATGCTTCACTATTGTCTAATGCTAAAATTAAAAATTTATCCATGATTCTGTATAAATTTACTGCCCTAAATACTTAATACCTTGAATTTCAATTAACACATAAGTTACAACATACACATTCACGATAAATCCGATAGCAGTAGAAGGATCAACTCGACTGAGATGGGCTGTAATTGAACGAGGTTGTACACTCTTGGGCAGACTTTCCGAATGTTCGGGACAACTTGGAACTTCTCGCGAAGCCGCTACCGATATGGTGGACGTAACAGAGAGCAATAGAGAGGCATCGATTCTAGTTTTGTCATTGCAGCAGAAATGTGTTGCCAAATATGAATAAATTTACTTATAGTTTTTAAGGTTTGTAATTAAGGGTCATAGTGTAGCTTTAGCATCAAAATACTGAAAATACATTATTATTGCATGCATTTTTATGGTATGAGAGGGGGGAAGGCGCGATGAAAATTATGTTTGAAAATTAGGTCGCAAATACTGAAAGGTAGAGAAACGCTGCCGTAAGTGTGCCGTACAGAACACTAAAAACAACGCAATTACGAAATTAAAATATTTATAGTGAAAAAAATGAATTGTTAAAATGAAAACAACTTTTACAGCATATGAAACTATAGGCCTATTATTTCTTAAAAGTATGTAAATAAAGATCACAAATAACTAGCGAGTACGTATAATGTCACACGTTCCTGCTGAAATCAGGCCCCCAGGTTATGAATAAAGAAAAGAAAACTCCAATAGCGGTAATTCTGTTTATTGATTTAGCTCTTAGGGTAAAAGTAAACTTGATCTGAGGATAAGATGTTGGTAAATATTGGAAAACGTTGAAATATTTAGGCCTTTACTTCTGACCGATATCAGTTGGCATAAATTGTTGCATCAGCTCTATCGTGAGGTGCAGCGATAAATCTTTACGAAAGACGCGTTGTAACTAACTCTTGAGTTTATTTACGGCAGTTTGCATATTGGGAAGTCAACATTCTAAGAAACTGACACTCGAACGCATTCCACAGTTCCAACACTTCTTGATGTTACTTAAAGCCGAATCATCTTCTTCAAACTTTTACCCTAGGCTGTTGCGCCTACTTATAAATCGGTTTTAGTTTTCCAAAAATAAAACAAATTTGGTGTCGAACTGATAAATTATCACTCATATTCCCCTGATTTAGCTCCCTCAGATAATTAACTATTTGGCAAAATTGGAAAAACATTTGAAAGGGCACACACATCCATTCAAATCCAGAAGTAATAAATGTCCAACATAAAAACGTTTTTTGAAAGTTCTAGAGTTACAGTCTGTCTAGTAAGAACGTGTGAGCGATAATTTATTTTTGCTAGATGCGTCGGATTTTAGTAAAAGTATCAGTCGATTCCGAACTTTCGTCGAAATCACGTAAAATCCAAAATGAGTCATTTGTTTGCGCGTCGGCTCGAGTTCATGTTCTCATCCAAAGGGGCCTACAATGACACATTCCGCGGCCGTGATTCTTTTAGTTTTGTTAAATGTACCATTATGATACTACGCTCAACAATAAACATATACAACAATAAACATTTTACAAAATACAACAATAAACATTTTCGTCAATAAATCATTTTTTGACGTATTAAGTCGCTACCTGACAGTAAATGTTTGACACAAGCCTGCTCATTTTTTTTTAAATTTGATCTAAATAATTTCAAATATCACTTACTTACTTATTTGATCCTTATTCCTTTCTACCCCTTGTTAGGAGTGTAAGGTCCGTGGAGTTGAGTTATTCTATATTTGTCTTTTCCATATTTCCTTCTATATCCTTCCATTCTGTTTAAATTGCTGATTATCTCTTCTGTTTCTTCTGTATTAGTTTCTTCTATTTGTATGAGTTTTGTATCTTGTTCCGGTATTATGTCTCTATGTTGATTTTTGTATGTTTTTCCTTCTAATTTTTTGCATCCATTTCCTTTCCTCTCTGTTTGTGATTCCTACATAGTGCATTTGTTTTACTTCCGTTTATACCCCTATTATTCCGTGTTCTCAATCTAAAAACTCGATAATTATTTCTCATTTGTTTCTTCCTATCTATTCCTTTGATTATCTTCTTATTTGTATTCATTTTACTAGTCCTCTCTTCCGTATCTTTTTATCTTTGCCAGGGTCATCGTCGATCCACCTATCTCTCTCATTTTTCTCAGTATTTTAACTTGATGGTCGTAGTATTCTTTGTTCGTTCTTTCAGTTTTTCTTCCTCAATGTCCCATTTATATTCTCTTTCTTCGATTACTATATTTTGATATCCTATTTTCACCCTTTTTCCATTTTTTCTCTCGTTCTCTGCTATATGCTTAAATTTCTTTTGAATTTCGCGTTCATCTTTTGTTAAATCGTTGTTTATATAAACTCTCTATCTTAGGTTTCTCGGTTTGTTTTTATTTTTTATTATGGCTTCCTTATCTCCCGTGTTTCCAAGTTCTATCTTGTACATAGTCGCTCCTATTTTGATCACATCTTTAATCTGTACTTTTGTGTCCATACTCCTCTCCATAAAATGTTCTACACCCATTTTCAAATCTGGTTGGCTATTTGCTTCAAAATTCATTCCCGGTATTATTATATTATTCCTTACGTTGTCTTTTTTCAGTCTACTTATCTTCAAATCCATACTTCTCATGTTTTCTCTAATTATCTTATTTTCCTCTTTCAATACTTCATTCTCCTTGTTCTATATCCTTTATATCTGACATTAGCTCTCTGATCATTTCTATCAAATTGTGTATCTTATCTACTCTTTCGTTTTTCTCTTTCTGTGGTGTTCTTATCAGCTTTTTACTCTTCTTGAATAATCCCATTAGCTTTTCTTTTTCTTCGACTCTTCCTCTTTTCGAGTCTTCTGAGGTATAATCATCGCTATCCATTGTTCTTTCTGTTATAAAAACTTTACGTGTGTTCCTCGTATATTTCATTTTCAAACACGGAAGAAAAAGAAAATTTTTTTTGTTTATATTTCTTATCACTGTAAATAGTATAATGATCAAGCTCGTCGCTTATCGTTTCGTTAGCTTCATACAATTTCACAAAATTATTCTCATACATCTCCAAATTTTTTACTTTTTGTCTTAATCTAACACTGCACTCTGCTTTATTTCTAGTCCCTCTCGTTTGTAATCGACAAAATAATGAAACAGATCGAAACAGTTCAATTTAGACGTATGGTATGTTAGACAAATAATATCTAGAATTTTTATTAGGATTCAAAAATAAAATAATATACAAGGCTTTCCATTTAAAAAAAATTACGATGGCGTAACTTCTTCGAACTGGCAGTTCAAAACATTTTATTGTCAACGTCAGCATGTGCGCCGCATAACACCCTATAACTTTCATTTAAACATTTTTTTGATACACTGATTAATAAATGCTGTGGAATCATTATTCCATAGATATAGGGCGCCCTGTATATCAGCAAAATTCTCTCGTATCTTTCTTAATTTTTAAAATTAGGGTCTTGTCATTCTTACTTCATACACCTTGTGAATATTTTGTATCATATTTCTCTTCCCACAATACGTCACAATATTTTCGAACATAAAATTGGAAAATCAGGTTAATAAGTAAAAAATTCTCACAAACCCCAGAAGAAAGTTTCCTTTTCGAGAATGCTGTTTTGTATTAGAAGTTTAAAAATTGCTGAGTTACTTCAGGAGTAGTTTCTAATTTCAGACATTTAATAGATTTAAACTTCAACCCAGGTGTTCCTACTTTAATTTAAAAAGAATCTCGTCGTTATAACCAGAAGTTCGGTTTAAAATTTCTGTTTTTAACTTGTAAAATGTTTTTGTAAGTTTGCTGGAACTGTAAACTTTTTATTTGCTACTTGTAAAAGGAGTTTCCATAAAATTATACAACACGTCAATATAAGCGTAACAAAAGTTGATAAAGAAACACACAATTGGGGACAAATGGGTCCAGACTATGTGCGGACATATCTTCTGCAATTAAAAATTGTAAATTAACTGAATCCTGGAGAAATAAGTTCTCAAATCAATAAACAAAGACACTTGCTTGCGCGTCAGTTTGAGGCAGTCTATCTTTATTTCCATCATGAGGGGCCTAGAATTATACATTCCGCGGTCGTTAAATATATTAAAAAGTCGCTATCATTTGTGAAGAAGTGGGTAAATTATTTTAACGGGGCGAAAAATATCCGTGACTTGTAAAAAGGCGGCTCGGTAGGCAAAGTCACTCCGAAAGTCGAAGAACGAACGAGTGGCAAAATGAAGAAAATCAGGTTTGAATGTGTCTCATGCCTAACATCTTCGTGCTTATGATGTCAAATTCCGAGGCACGTTGAAGAAACCTTTCTTGGGCGAAAATCACGTCGCGAAGCGGCTAGCTTGGGTCCACGTTAAGATACTAGAGTGGCCCTCACAATCGCCGGACGCCAACCCTATTGAAACGTTTGATCTCTTGTAAAGAGAAAGCTCAAAGGAAGAACTCTGAGGACTTTGACTCAACTGTCACGCGAGTTTCGAAAAATTTGCAGAGTATGCAGAAAATCTCGTCGACAGCATCTCTTGAAGGTGCCAGGCGATTATTAATGCAGGCGGCGATTGAACAACTTACTAAGATAACAGCCAAGTGCAAGTCGGACTTGCACAATTAGTGTTTAATACCGTGGTTGCTGAAGTATTCTAGGAAATTCAGTCACACGTTCTTCTTCAATATAAGAATTATCAAGAATATATAAAAAACCAAGTCATCTTTGTAATAAAAGTTTAAACAAATATTTACTACCGAAATATTTGTTTAATTATGAACAAATAACATAAAATTATTTTGTTTCGGTACCTATCCGTTGGTCACCAATTATTATGATATTACTGATGGCACTGAATACGTATTGTAGCTCTTAGTCCCGGTTAAATTCCCAATTTTCCAGCATAGCAGACCCAACCAACCCAAAGATTTACAAGAGGTCAGGGTGAGTAGCCTATGTCTCTTGGCAGAAAATACCGGATTGGGACTGCGACTCTGATTCGACTCAGTGGGGGGTCACAGAAGGACCTTCAAATCTAGGTAACACCAGGGACTCAAGGTATCACCCACTCATTTTACTACTACTACTACCATACCAGGTAAATTATCAAACGTAATGCACTTGTGATAATTTTCGCTTAATTTACACTTTATGAACAATATTCCAGAATTTTTTCGAATTTCTTTGATCAGTATTTTTTCGAGATAGGATGGGGGACAACGATTTTTTTTTTGCCATTTTATAAAAATAATAAAAAGAAAGGTATGCGCAAGAATTACATCATATACAGTCAGTCCAAAACGTCTCCATACACTTGCTTTCTATAATATTTTTCGGTTATGTTTAACTAATTAATTGGAACTATGAGAAAACATGTTTAAATTCATATTTGAAACTTAACCAACGAAGATTAGTATTAAAAACAACTACGGAACATTTTATTTAGAAGTTACATCATTGTTATAAAAATGTAAACAAAATTAATGTCAAGAAAGTCTCCATAAACTTAAGAACTGCATTAAAAAAAGACGTTATAATCAGCTGCAAGCTATCAAGCTATGTATTGCTCGTTAAACTGAAAAAAAATGAATAATGTTCGGGCATACTTTATAATATGTCACTTGTTGCTCGTAATTTTGCAGTAGATTTCCAAAGTAGTATTAAAAATGAGTGAGAGAAATTGCGAAATTCCATTTCAAGTTCGAAAGATTATAATTGAGTTGTGGAAAGATGAAAAATGGTACAGGAAAAATTGTTAAAAAGTCGCATGCTACTGTTCAGTGCATTGTAAACCAGTATAAATCAACGGGTGCCTATAAAATTCGACCACGCTCCGGTCGCCCCAAGAATCTTACTCCACGTAAAGAGGCCAGTATTGTCAGACAAATAATTATAGATACCAAGAAAAGTGCACCAAAATTAAAAGAAGATGTACGGGGACTATTTTCGAAAAATGTTTGTTCATAAACAGTGAGAAATTGTTTACACAGGGCAGGCTATAAGGAGTGTGCAGCAGCAAAAGCTAATCGCAAAAAGCGGTTAGCTTTTGCTAGGGAATATGTTACTAAACATCCTGAATTTTGGGAATCCATAATCTTTAGTGATGAAACGAAAATTAACCTTTTTGGGTCTGATGATGGTTTGGAGAACGAAGAATACCGCATTCGATATTAAAAACATTTGTTCCACGGTGAGACAAGGGGGTGGCAGTGTTCTGCTTTGGGGATGCATATCCATTGGAGGGGTTGGAAATTTACATTTTATTAATGGTACCATGGATCAGCATGTTTATCTGAACATTTGAATATTGAACGAATGGGAGAAACATGCCAGCAGAAGTTACTAGAAAGCTAGTTGCAAGCATGATAAAAAAGTTACAGGAGATTATCATGGCCAACGGCGGTGCCACTAAATATTAGTTTAAACGAAGTTGTTATTAGTTGTTATTTGCCATTAAACTCCGTCAAATTATTATTGGCTATTGTTAAGTGTAATTAATTTTGTTTACATTTTTACAATAAATAAAATGTTCCGTAGTTGTTTTTAATACTAATCGTCGTTGGTTAAGTTTCAAATATTAACGTATTTAAATATGTTTTCTCATAGTTCCAATTCATTAATTAAACATAACATAAAAATAGTATCGAAAGCAGGTAGTGTATGAAGGCTTTTTTGGACTGACTGTATATGTTTGAACTCGTGTTTTCACAAGGTTTCTTTTGACACTCCACTCGATGACCTTGCAAAAATTTTTTTTT
Source organism: Pachyrhynchus sulphureomaculatus (assembly GCA_019049505.1). Lineage (NCBI taxonomy): Eukaryota > Metazoa > Arthropoda > Insecta > Coleoptera > Curculionidae > Pachyrhynchus > Pachyrhynchus sulphureomaculatus. The sequence goes on from CM032452.1 coordinate 55,971,437, forward strand.
TCACTTTCGATTTAACCTCTCCCCCCCTAAACTTAAGTCAACATTTAATTTTTAAAACTACGCGGCTCTGATTGGGCCATCAGTTCCTATATTTGTGCCAAATTTCAACTTTTTATGTTAAATAGTTTCGGAGAGAACCGGATGTGACAGACAGACAAACAGACAAACACCGAAGTGATTCCATAAATGTTCCGTATGGAATGCTAAAAATAAAAACCTAATAAACATGTGCTTAAAAATGTGCTGTTTTAAAAATGGGTCTTAAGAAATTTTAATAGCTACACTAAGCTACTTAAGTTCTCTCAGCTAACTTCAAATTTAAAACACAAAAATTGCTAATGTCAATTAACAATGTGATGCTCCTCTCTTGCCATATTAGATTTCTTATGGAGAGAAAAACTGTGAAAGAAAACATATACAGTATTCGGTTGAAATGATTTTAAAAGAACAATTAATGCTAATAATTGATAAAGCAGCAGAAATAGCGCGAAGATAAAGCGAAACGATGAATATTGTAAATTAATTAAGAAGCATAACTCTGTTCAAGTAATGTTTTTTTTTAAATTTTCTTTTTACAATCACTGGAATAAATTTAAGATTTACAGAAAATATTAATCATTTAACACAGGTATATGGTTGAATTTGTTTATAATGTTTGACAATTTCCTTTAAGACGTTAAACGGGTTAATGATGTGAGAATAATTTTGAGAAAAACAGTTTTTTCTAAGAACTAATTAAGTCCCTGCATATTTATATTAAAATAGGATCACACATCTAACCTGTCCTGAAAACTAGCCGATTGGAGCGACTGCTAGCGAATCGGTCAAATGTATAGGGTTGTCAGACTTCTAAATTTAAAAAAAAATAAAAATGAAAGTAAATAACAATATGGTAAGTAGTAGTAGTAGTAAGTAACAGCTGAATATTGTCTAAATTTGCACTTTAATAAATTATATATATATATATATATATATATATATATATATATATATATATATATATATATATATATATATATATATATATATCTACATATTAAAATTACTACCACATACATACCATGTATTTATAAAAAAAAAATCATTGAGATCATTTTAATACCAAAAACCTAATAAATTTCATCCACCATAGGTAAAAATAACAACTCAATATTATTTTCGTAAAAAATTAAAAAGTGTTTATATAAATATATGTTACTACTAGAACTAGTACCAGAAAAAAAATAGAGCTTGTTGTAAAATACATAATTCGTACAAGTTCTTGTAGAGTTGTAAAGTACACCTTTGTTGAGGTCACTTGGTACTCATTTATCAATCCCATTTATATACGGTTGCTGCTAAAATTTGAAATAATGAAAACTTACATGAATATCAAATTTTCCGACCTCGAAAACTTCAAAAATGACCATCACTTTTGAAACGTGCCTAGTAAATTAAATATTTTTCTAGATAACTTGTATAGGGTGAGTCAACAATAAAGTTCATTATCTCATTTGTTTCGGGAATGACGAAAAAATGTTAAATACAATAGTTTTAGGGAATGTTAAGGTGCACAATTTAAAATTATTTTTGAGTATACAGGGTACTTCAAAAAGTGTGGCCGATATAACATGTTTTTTTAAATGGAACATCCTATTTTATAATTTATTTTTAACTCCTGCCTAAAATTTTATAACTTTTTTAATAATGTTATATACCTAATCCTAGTAGTTTTTGTAATATTTAAATTTAAAAAAAATACTAGTTTTCTTCAGTTTTATTTCTGAAGGTGGAATACCCATAATTGGTACGAGTGTTCTATAGATATGAAAAAAAAGATATATGTAAATAAATTTGAGTTAGATGTTACAGGGTGTTCAAAATAAATTTATACATTTCGACTATTTTAAATTGAAAAATCTCAAATTTTTCAAAGGCACATCCTATATATTATTATTTTTTCTAATAGATTTTACAAAACCCTCCAATTTTTATTAAGTATGTCATATACCTATTTCTAATAGTTTTCGATTTATTTTGAATTTTTCAATTTTTACCCTACGTACCAAAAACATTATTACTATATTCGTTATTGATGGTTTTTCTCTTCTCAGCATAGTTGATGAAAATTTCATGCTTATTCCAACATACAGACGCAAAAAACCTTCCCAGCCGACTGCTGTGTCTTTAGGCGCTTCGGACCACTTTCACCGGCTGCTGTCCATTCAGCTGACTGCCGAATTGATCCCGGTGTTTAGTGGTGGATCCATGTTTCATCCATTGTCACATATCGCACGAAAAAATCCTTTTTATTGCGCTTAAACAGGTCCAACCATCGCTTAGAATTATTGACACGTTGTTTTTGATCCACTGTGAGCAAACGCGGTACCCATTTCGATCAGAGCTTTCTCATGTCCAAATGCTCATGCAAAATATGGCCAACACGTTCTTTTGATATCTTTAGGGTGTCAGCTATCTCACACAATTTCATTTTACGGTCATTCAAAACAATTTTGTGAAAAGAATGATTTAAAAAAAAATACAACGTGATGGTCGCCTCTCTCGGGAAGACAATCGTAAACCACCAGTAGAATCATGCCTAGTAAAGTCTTCTCACTTTGACCTGAACCGGCGTTAAACTGTAGGTCCTTTTTGTCTGTAGTATACTTAAAAAACTTCCTCTGTCCAGAACAGAGATCAAACTGCTCCAAGTTAGAAGAACATAGCAGCGCCAGCTGTTGTATCAATTTGTTGTCAAAGGTAACAAACATTTATTAGTATTGTTTCAGCCGTTTTATAGTATTTGTTTAATTGGATGGCAAGTTATAGTCATCAGACTGACAATATGTTTCAACAGACGATTAAAGAATAAGTTTTAAACAGTTTAAACAACTGAAGTTTATGTTGAAACATTTTAACCGTGTCTCATCACAGCTTATTGATAGAAATAAACATTTTGGGAAATTTTGGAAATAGTTGGAAACATGTAGTGCGCCTTAAATGAAGCCAAAAATATTTTGCCCATAAAAAATTTATTAATTACAGAGACATATACTCTTCTTATCACTCTGTCACTCCTGAAGCGATTCAACCTTGGGGTTCGTAGTTCGTGAATAACAAAAATACATTTGTATGGTCATAGTATATTCACGTTTTGGTAATACGTTCCCTTCATCAGAATAAAGATGTATATTTAGAACATTTAATTTACAAGAGAAGATTTCACTTTAGTGACACACAGCTAAAGCAGATCGAGTTCTATGCACAACTCTTTAACTCATGAAGCTACTGTAGGGATTTTAATGTGTCGTAGACACTTGCTACAAATAAAAAAGACATGTAGTAATCATCAGGAACCAGGTGAATTATTGTTGCTGATTGTACTCCTACTATACTAATCTGAATGAATGTAAAAAAAGCAAAAAATATTTTTAAATACTAAATATATTGTACCAGTGTTATGAATGTTTTCTTATGTGTTTCCACTTCATACATGTCTTACGTCCGAATCTTCAACAATTATTGCTCTATTGTTTAATTTACTAATACATACTGTCACAGGACTTGAAATTATTATAGTTCGTTTACTACCAAACTAGATATAAACTTTGTTATGGACATGCAATTTAAATTTAGGGTGACCGCAAGTACACAAACTGTTTATTCAGAAAGTGTTTAATTATCCTATAATACCTAAACAAACTCATACAAATATTGTTACTTCTCGTAAGCACCCTAGCGGCAAACCAAATTAAAGCTTCTCAACATAACTTTATATACCGACTATACCCGCAATGTGGTTTAACATACTTTGTACAACATGCTACTCCTTCTACTGATTAAACTTTCTTCTACTGTAAATTGGAAAATAAGCAAAAAAGTCAGAGGCGGCTCTGCAACAACAAGGAGAGGGTTAAAGTAAGTATAAAATTAGGAAAATTATTTTATTAGCGTTATACAAATTATACATATGGTACGTAAGTCTAATAAATGTCATTTTTTTACAGGCATAGTATACGTTCTGCACGGATACGTTCTGCAGCGTTACAGGAGCGACGCGTGTGCGGAAAAAGTGATTTACCTTGGTACTGAATCTCTGTAAATTATACATGGTAGGCAAATCTTTCCAAATGAGGTTCTTCACATAACCAACAGCTTGAAAAGGATTATATGAGGCATGACAAGCCTCATACAGATATTAAATATTAGCCGGACGTATAATTCTAGCATGCACCGCTCTGGAAACAATTACATTCACTGAACACATTTCATTAAAATACTTGTAAAGTAGACTCAAGTCATCAACCATTTTTCGATGTTCCAAGGACTCAAGGTTGCTGGTGAGGTCCGGGTCTTCAATCAAACGAACAGTCCAACAAATGCAGTGTATATTTGAGAGCAGAGCTTCCAACTTGGGAGCAGTATTCCATCGTTAGTCGAATTTAAGCTTTATAAAGAATTAACAATTTTTATCGAGCTTAAAGCTTCCTAGTTAGAAATAATATTCCCAGCTTTTGAGAGGAGAAGAAGAGTGGAATGGAGTGTCCCGACTTAACTATGCCGGGTTCAGAATATCTATAATATATATAAAATGCAACGTCTCTCTGTCTGTCCGTTAGTGCGCTTATCACTGGAGAACCACTTATCCGATTTACGTACTTTTTTTTTTTAAAACATACATATGTTCTTCGGTCAGGTTATAGGCTATATTTTATGACGATAGGTAGCATAAGGAATGAGCAGTGGCGATAATAGTGAATGAAGTCGGAAAAAAGTCTGCCGTTATAGCGCGTTCCTTTGCAATACACAGCCTAAACCATTAAATATGGAACAATATTATGTAGCAGAGAATATCTATAATCTATAACATATATAAAATGCAATGTCTCTCTGTCTGTCAGTCTGTCCATTAGTGCGTTTATCCACGCGAGAACCACTTATTCGATTTACATGTCTTTTTTTAAATTTATACATATATTCTTTGGCCAGGTTATATAATAATAATAATATAATCTATATCTATAATATATATAAAATGTCTGTCCGTCTCTCTGTCTGTCTGTCCGTTAGTGCGCTTATCACTGGAGAACCACTTATCCGATTTACGTGCTTTTTTTAAACATACATAAGTTCTCTGGCCAGGCTATAGGATATATTTTATTACGTTAGGTGACATAAGGAATAAGCAGTGACGATAATAGTGAATCAAGTCGGAGTTTGCCGCTAGCGCGTTCTCTTGCAATACACTGCCTAAAGCATTAAATATGGAACAATATCATGTAGCAAAGAATATAATATATATAAAATCTAACGTCTCTCTGTCTGTCCGTTAGTGCGCTTATCACTCGAGAACCACTTATCCGATTTACGTGTTTTTATAAATTTATACATATGTTCTATATAATTCGATATAAGCCTAAATAATGGGAGATAAGGTGAGATAATGGGAGATAAGGAGAAATAATGGGAGATAAGTCGAGATAAGCCTCGATAATGGGAGATAAGGTGAGATAATGGGAAATAAGTATAAATAATGGGAGATAAGGAGAAATAAGGGGAGATAAGCAAAGATAAGTCTAGATAATGGGAGTTATGGTGAGATAATGGGAGATAAGGAGAAATAATGGGAGATAAGGAGAAATATTGCGAGATAAGTCGGGATAAGCCTAGATAATGGGAAATAAGGTGAGATAATGGGTGATAAGGAGAAATAATGGGAGATAAGGAGAAATAATGGGAGATGAGCCCGGGCCCGGCTAGTATATATATATATATATATATATATATATATATATATATATATATATATATATATATATATATTAGAATAGAGGAAGTAAAGTACAGAGCCTGCCGTAAGGGAAACCGTAGCGTCGCTAAAAAGAGAAAGAAAGAATACGAGTCACTCTATCTCTCTTACTCTTTCCTGTTCTTCGTTGGCTCCGGTCGAAATACGAATAACATTCTCGCACGGGTCGTGCGCCGAGTAAGAGAGGCAGAACGACTCATATTATTTCTTTCTCTCTCTATGAGGGCCACGCTTCCCGCGAGAACTTACCTCCTCTGTTCTTATATCTTTATGGTTCAGAAACGTTAACTTTTTTAGAAAAACCTGTCGCATAGATCTTTTTAGATTAGAAAGTGTTGTTCCAAACATGTGTTACATAAATTAGAAGATCTTCTGTTGATTCTTGCTTACCAAAGCTCTATTGGTTGTCGCCAATGATATTGAATCCTTTTAGATATTTTAGAAGATGCTAATTGACAGCATTTTCCTTAACTTTCAATATTATTAAAAGCAGTGCTACTGATCGGTAGTTGTTTGGCAAGGTCTTCTTGTCTTTTTTAGGTACCATCTGAACTGTAGCGCATCTCTAGCAGGAAGAAAATATTTTCTTTCTGTAGGATAAGTTAAAAAGTCTACAGAAAACTAATGTTAGTTTGCTCGCGCATTTTTGAGTACTATGGCTGCTATTCCATCAGCGCCAGAAGCTTTTTTGGTGTCTAGCTTCAATAAAATACGATTTATGATACGCTGTTTGAAGACAATTTCGGGCCTCTTTGACTGCACTATGGGAATAGTTCGTGGTGTTTTTCCTTGGAAATCTGCAGTAGACTGTAAAGCAAAGACTTCAGCTAACAAATGATATTGTTGAAATAGTACTATCTGGCTGTGTAAGTGGTGGTATAACGGCCTTAGCGACTGACCAAAAGGATCTGGAATTGTAGGGGCAGGCAAGAAGTTGTTTTTAATTTTTTGGATTGTTTGGTTTTGTCGATAATTACTTTGCATCTGTTTCGGGTACGAACAATTATGTTACGATTTATGACGTTAGGATTTTCCCGCCATTGTCAGGAGGCAAGATGTTTAAAACCCTAATAACCTCTGTCACGCATCTGTAAAATACCGTGATTAAATGTTATTGGAGTGTGTTGTTGGATGATAATTTCAAGTGGTCGTGCCCAATGCACTCTGTGATAAGAGCTATGGCCTCGAATTCCTAATCTAATCCACCACTGAAATAAGTAAATAATTTTAAACAAACTTACAGGAAGTTTTCCTGTTATAATTAAGTAGACATTAGCAGACAGGGATTAGGTATTCGAAGTTTACTAATTTTACAGATGAAATATGAGCGTATAACGTTGGTAAAATATTTAAACTTTTCGGGTAAATTTAGAATGGGGAGAAGGTGTTATCGGTGAAAATAGAAACATGATGTAAGCAAAAACAAATAACATTTTAATGAAATTTTTCCCCTCCTGTAGATGACCAGGACTTTTTTAGCATAATTTTCTATCAGATCTAGGCCTTATTCTAGACCAAGGCGGTTTTACAGACATGACCTAAATAACCATAGTAATCCGATACAGTAGAGAAAACTCAGGGAAAACCGTATAGGGAAATCAGGTCCCAGCTTTCAAGAGGTCATATGGCAATCTGCAATGTTAAAAAAGGGACCAGCGGGAAATTCTAAATATAAATATTACTCTACGAAGTTTTATTGTCCAAAATTATGGATATTATACAAATTTTTGATTTAATCAAATGTTATGTAAATGCATCATGAGTAATATAAAAAAAAAAACAAAAAAGCGCTTTGTTAGAAAAGAGATGAATACAAGTGAAAAACTTGACAGAAAGGCATTTTCAGAAAAAATGTTGCAGACAAAAGTTTTAACTTTCTCTCCAGGGAATTGAATAAACATATCAGATTTTTGGCTCAATGCCTTGTTGGGGCTCTATAAGGCCCAAAAGTAAAAAACTGAAACTGGAACCCATATTTTTCAATACATATTTGAATTCAGCAAGGAATTTTTTGTCCGAATACAAATTGAATGTTTCTGGGCCTGATTGGGCCTCATTGTAACTACAATAAATATTCTTCTAGACGGTGGATTGTATCGTTTCCTCCTGAAGCTGCTCTCAGCTTTTCTTGCAAAATTATGTTCTTCCTTTGCAAAATGTCAGTCCTTTTCCTTTATAAAATATTAACGTTTTCCAAAGCACTTATCTTAGCCCGGTATTGTCTTTTTGTTGGAGACACTTTGGTCAAGGCTTTCCCGGTGTGACACATTTTGTCTTTCAAGTTTTTAAGATAATTATCTGAATGTGTAACACATGAGAATGATCGTTTAAAATTAGTTGTGGGTCGATATTGGATAACGCCTTCCGACTTACCAACTTGTCTTTCCAAATAAGCACTGCATGAATCTCTTCTAGATACTCCTGAAGTTGTAGGAGAAGGTTCGATTACTACGCCATGGGATTCGGGTAGAGCTTAATTCAAAATTACTTTAAATCTATCGAAAATAATAGGAAAAAATTAACGAAATATATCCATAATCATTCTAGAATCTTTTTTTCAAAGAGTAAAGTAAAAAGTAAAATTTGTCCAAATCTTTGTAAATTGTAATAATTGATTTGCAATACCTGAATTATTTTGCACTTCATTCATCGCTTCATGCATATTTCAATAGGTAACTCATTTGCAGAAACTCCAGTAGCAATGTCAATTAATACTTGATCTACATGCTTGACATATACATGGTTGTCTAAAATTTCCAACTCCAATCCTATATTAACGACTGGATGCGTTGAATAAACGATTTTTCAAATCATTTTAAAACATTTTCTGAGAAAAATGTAAGGCACAAATTTTCATTTGGACAATTGATGACGCGTTTGGTTGCTATAAGCTTTATAACAAAAAAATGTTATAACAGAAATAGCTTCTCAAAATTATTCAATTTATCCGAGTACGATTTCTACCATAACTGATATTCTTTAATTTTTGAGGAAGAAGGAGATTCTAACTCACTCACTACTTTTTGAATTATTTTTACAATTGTCAACGGCACAACAAAAACCACCTTTCCCCATAATTATATAAATTGTTTGTCAACCTTTTCGATTTTCTTCACTTAAAACGTTTTTAATTCTTTTGTCTCTGTTTTTAAATTTATATAAAACTGCAGTCAGATCAAGAAATAATCGACAATACATTTTAAAAGGCAAATTCCGAGATCATATATAAACATTGAGCAGACATTTTGAAAGAGGGACCCGTCGACGCACGTGCCGTCAAAATCTCGTTACCAACTTGGAGCTCACTTTCGCTACTGTATTGGGTTTACTGTGGTTTTACCTTGATCCGAAATGACTTAATTGTACATATTGTATGCATTTTTGTTCTAAATAAGTGTTGTTGTTGTTGTGTAAGAACGTGTCATGTGTTGTTCATTAAAAAATGTATTTATTCAAAAGTTCTTTACATTCAGTAGTTCGTCTAGTTCCTATCAGCGTCGGTGATCGTCTGCCATCTTCGAGGCATACTTTCGACGAAATTTTCCGAGTATTTTTAGGGCAAAGATTCCCAAATTGCCCGAATTTGCCGTGACAGCTACTTCACTTTGTACAGCTTTTATGAGGCTTCTGCGTGATGTATAATCACACGTTGTCGATTAGGTTTGCATCGAGGGACTGGGATGGCCAATCTAGTATGACGATACCGAATTTCCCTTTCTATGGGCTACGCGTTTTACTTCAATGTTTGGGGATAAACCACCGTTTAGCTATCAGTATTAATGCTTACTTGTCAATCTGGAGCATCTTTTCAGCGTTCAAATTTTAGGTAAAGATGAAGAATCTTCCAAAATCTTTTTCCGAAAGACATCTCCAAACATGGATCTTTTCAAAGTGTTTCACGGTGCGCTGAACTAATCGGTTAGTGGAAATTGTCCAGACGCGTGGAGTAATAACATAATCCCAAAACGAAATTACATTGTTCCAGTCTCGAGTTATGTTTTTCTCTGCACACGAGAGTCCTTTCTCTTTGTGTTTTTCGCTTAGCAATGATTTCTTGATTGTACTCCGCCACTTTAAATCGTTAGCTTGGGGATGACTGCGAATCGTTTCATATAATATATTCAAATATTTCTGCTTTAGTTTTTGCGCCCCTTGGCGCAAAGTTAATTGAAGATTTCGGGAAAACATGTTAATAATTATTTTTTTTTCGTCTTTCTTCGACACTTTTCCTCTCGAACCACCTTCTGGTACATCATCGACACTTTTTAACTGACAAGATTGTATCACCCACTTGCTAACGAATGCTCTTAACTTGCCCATATAGTTATCAGCTGCTGTAGGCGTCATTTTTGGATTTGAATGATTGCAAAGGAACACAGCCTCGAAGTGCGAAGCGTTTCAGCACTCGTATTCGATAACCATAAATAAGGTTAGAAGTGAATTGCTTTCCACAAAGCATTGTTTGCAGGGGTGCCAAAAATAATCTAAAAAAAAGAATTTCTGTCACACAAGTTATAGACCACAAGTTCTTACTTGACCGACTGTAACACTACGATAGGGACACATGCAAATCTATCATGAGCACCTGAGCCGAAAACCAAATGAATTAAAACTTTGTACGAAGATTTACATACAGCTTTTCGTCTTTATACAATACGCTGTTATTCCTTTTATCGTTTAATAACACTTTATTTAGCCGTAAAATGGAAAATAAGCGAAATAAGTAAACAACTTCAAACAGAGAATGGTTTTTTTTCACTTAACAAATTTAATTCGGAGAACATTAGAAGTGTTTTGTTTGAAAAGTTTACAAACTGTTTGGAATTTGAGAAGCAGTTTCTTGCTCAAGATAGGTAATAGATTTAAACCTTCATCGAACTAAACTTTAGGTGCCCTCACGACATTGGAAGTTTGTAATTAAAGTAGGAAAGCAGGATTTGTTAAAAAATGCTCTTAACCTACGCACCGAAGAGTTACTATGGTGTTTTAGTTTGGGATAACCGAAGATAAGTCGTGTGTATATTAATAACAGTCATTCCTTGCCCTAAATCTCAAAAGAGAGCAGTAGGTGAATAGAAAAATCAAAGTGATGCTGTCTGTTTCACACTGAATACACACAGGAAGGACAAACAGTTCGTAAGGAGTAATTATTTCTGCTCTCTCACGCAGCACGTTGCAAAAGACTAAACTTCTTCTTCTTTTTCTTTATAAACCACTGCTTCTCCACTGCAGAAGATAGGCCTCTTCAAGTTTCTTCCAATTGTCTCTATCCTGTGCAAGATGGAGCCATCTACTGCTGCTATCAACCTTATATAATCAGTCTATTTTTTCATTGGTCGCCACTTCGTCTGTTCTCCCAAGATCTCCATTGAAGTCAGTTTGTTGTCTATCTACCATCATTCATTCTAGCCACATGCCCCGCCTATTGCCACTTTAATTTTGCCAATATTTTACTGATATTTGTAATTCTTGTCGTTCGTCTGATATCTTCGCATTTAATGTGTTCTCGTAAACTAACACCTAACATCTGTCTTGCCCTGGTCCGCTGAGTACGTTAGAGTCGTCAAACACTATTTTTTGTAAGGGTCATGGTTTCCAGCCCATACGTACTTACTGGAAGTACGCAGCTCTCGTGCACTTTTCTTTTTAAGGTCATGGGGATATGTCTGTCTTTTAGAATGAATCTCAGTTTTTGAACAGTCCAGCTGAGACCAATTCGCCTTGGTATTTCCGCCGTTTGATTGTTTTTATCCAGTCTAATCTTATTTCTCAAATATATATACTTTCCCACTCCTCTCGATCTCTTCCGTGCCAATCTAAATTTTTGTGGGCTTAGAAGTTTTGTTTTCTTGATGTTCATCTCGAGTCCAACTTTCTATGAAGCTCTGTTAAGTTGTTCTATCATGATTTTGACTTCTTCTAGATCTTCGCTAATCAGTACTATATCATCTGCGAATCGCAAATGATGTAAATATATGCCATCGATTTTAATTCCCTTCTCTTCCCACTCAAGACTTTTAAATCCATCCTTCAAGGTCAGGGTAAACAATTTTGGTGAAATTGTGTCGCCCTACCTAACACTTTTCTTGTTCTTTATGGGTTCTGTTTTTCGATCTTCATCTAATTTAAACGTTAATGCCGAATTTTCGTATATGAATTTTATTAGTTCGTATGGACTTCTGGAAGTCAAGAAACTAGCAGATGCTTCCTGCTTCTTCGTTACAACTCATTCCGACTTTGCTGGAAAAATATAAAATTCCCGTTATCTGCTCAGTATTTTCTAAGCATATGGCTCTTTGGGACTTATTATTATTAGTATTATTACCGAATACAGTTACTGAAAGGATCCGGATTTTAAAACAGAGAGGACATAATGGAGAATGAGACTGTGGCGCTACAGATTATTTCGCAAAGAAGCAGTACAAAAGTGCTTCCAGCATTGGAAGAGTCTGAGGATGTGGGTGTTCAAGAGGCCTACTTGGAAAGAGATTAGGGGCCCAAGTTCATTAAGTACATAACTGTTTGTTGCCGACCAAATGTCGGAAAGAATAATGATGAATAATTATTTGTAGTTTGGGAAATTGTGACGTACAGTCCCTGGCCAAATTATTAGACGCACTGCAAGATTTCATGTAAAATATTAATTACCGAGTGATATTGTACCGTTTTATTATTTTAAATTGATTTGTTTTTTATTTTTATATTATCCAATCAATTACCTATTTATTTGACATAAATAAAACAGCATTAATTTAGAAAAGCATAGGTTTATTAAGTTTTAAAGAAAAGTGAAATTAATGTTAGTAAAAGTCAATATTTAGTTGAGCCACCTTTAGCCGCTATCAAAGCTTTAATTCTGCGCGGCATGTTATCAATGCAAGATTGTCTCCTGCATTTGAGGATGATGATTCCACACATGAATAATCTTTTCTAGGAGCTGGGTTTTGTTGGTAATCACATCTTTAGCCACTTCTCTTTTCATCAGCTCCCACACATTTTCAATGGGCTATTACCCGGCCAATCCAACAGAGGGATATTTTTTTCTGCCAAAAAAGCTTTAACAGACCGAGCAGTGTGGCAGGGAGCTCCATCTTGCATGAAAGTGAATGGTTCCCCATTTGGAAACCATTCTCTGAGCTGCGGAATCAACCGATTTTGTAATACTTCTTTGTACTGATCTTGCCTCATTATTCCTTTGACGACGTACAGACGTCCAGTGCCCTTGCCGCTGATGACTGACCAAATCATCACTTTGGTGGGATGTTTAACCGTCGGGACGACACAATCAGGATGAAACTTTTCTCCATGACGACGACGCACATACTGAGCTTTATTCTGCAAAATTTCGAATGTGCTTTCGTCACTGAAGCAGACCTGTCAAAAATAGGAAAAATATATAAACTTCCATGTTTATTTGCTTTATTTAACTGAAAATGATAATAATGTATCAATTATTGATTAAATTGCTGTATCTTACCGATCTCCAGAAGTCCACATCTTTGTCTTGCCATTGTTTGGCCCACTTCCGGCGCTTTACTTTCATTGCAGCTGTTAACTTGGGCTTCCTGGCGGGGCGACAGGCCTTAAAATCTAATTCTTTCAATTTTCTTCGAACAGTGCGCTCAGAAGCATTTACGCTAGCATCCTGGAGTTGTGATTTTATTACCTTTGTGGTAGCAAATCTGTTTTCTACACAAATTTTCTTCAAACATCTCTCTGACCGTGGAGTGAAAATTGGTTTTCTACCGCATCTTTTCTTTCTTTTCGGGCTTAATTCCTTCCCTGACTCAATTTTCTTTTTTATGCGTCGTACACTAGCTTCAGAAACCTCCAATCTTCGTGATATTTTCTCGGTTTGTAAATGTTTTCGCAATCACAAGGGCCTTCACTTCAGCTTTTTTACGTGGTGAAAGATCGCCTTTTCTACCCATAATGAAAATAGTCCAATTACTTTTTTAAAACACTGCATACAAAATAAACTAATAACTGAGTAGTATAAAACTGTTAAACAAACAATCACAGTCCATAAAGCCACAGAAACACGTCCGTACCTGACTCGATTCCGATCGCGACTGATACAGGTTTGTACTTATTTACGTTCATGTATCACTTTGTCAACACAGTGTTGCCATATGTTAAAAATAAATACAAATATGTAGTCTACAACAATTCTTTTAAATAAAAATCAATAATATTGTAGTTTAAAATATACTATTATTGCATAAAAACTCTTAAGAAACATAAAATTACTAAAAAAATACAGTGCGTCTAATAATTTGGCCAGGGACTGTATGCCTATCATTAATGCCTTCAAATCAGTGAAAAAGCTGGTGAATTGTTGTTTTACCGCAAAAGAAGTGGGGCCTAATTTAAATCAATACCTAAAAGAATTGACAACAATTTTGAAGATACTGAAGTTTCGCGTACTTTGAAAGTTTATGTGGCTGTGAAATACATTCAAGAGTGTTTGGATTTTCTCGATGAGAAAGGTCTGGGTGTATGGTTTGAACAAGCTGAATTTGTACATCGGGAATTTGTAAAATATTGGGACAAGTATAAAATAAATTTCGTTCATGCTCCGGAATATTTCATACAATTAAAGAAGGGAGTGGTAGAATTTTCATCTCAGCATACCTAAATTAAGCCTGCTTTTACTATTTTGTACTATTTCATTTATAGTATTTTTTGTTATATAATTTTAGTTAAAAATGTTTGGAATAAATTTTTCTCCCATTCATTTCTTATATTTTATATTAAAAAATTCCCTTACTATAACCCAAAATTGTATTTGTTTTATAGAACTTGTATCAACGAACATTTGGGGCTAATAAACAATATTTTTAGTGTTCCGTATGGAACACTTATAAGATCGCTTCGGTGTCCGTCCGTCTGTCTGTCACACCCGATTTTTTTCGAAACTATTTGACACAGAAAGTTGAAATTTTGCACTAATATAGGAACTGATGGCCTCATTAGAGCTGTGTAGTTTTGATGAGGCCATCAGAACGGAAAGTTAAATTTCGACTTAAAGGGTTAGTTTTGGGGGGTGAAATCGGAAGTGAAAAAAACATTACTGGGCCATTGAGTGGGGTGTCAAATGAAAGCTTGTGAAAATACGAGTTACAAATATAATACTTGTGCACCCTTTTTTTTGTATTATTTTTAAAAAATTGCCAAAAATCGCTGTCCCCCCTCTTATCTCGAAAAATTTGGAAAAAATTCTAGAATATTCTACATAGGGTGTAGATCAAACGAAAATTATCACGAATGTATTATCTTTAATAGTTTATCTGATATATAAAAAAAACAAGAATTTCAAGGTCATCAGTTTTCAACAAAGATCGGAAACAAAATTTGTTGAAAACTCATTTGGGGTGTGTTTTTGAGAAGTCATTGATCATTTTACACCTCCGTAGCTTCCGCAATCAACGTACGGAAGACTAATTGCGCAAGTTCGACTTGCACTTGGCCGGTTATTTTATTTGATTTCATTCTTTCTTTAATGGTTTAATAATAAAAAAGCTTTATTTTCAATTTGAATTCTATTTAATTTAACGGTTTAGAGCATAAATTTTTGAAACTCGATATCTCGAGAAGAGGAGCAGGTTTAATTTTGAGCTAAGAAAATTTTGATTAGAGAATTCATTGTTAATAATTTGTAAAATATTTAAAAGGAGGAAAAAAATAGGCGGAATTAAGGTTAAAACATTAGATTGGTGAAAAAAACATGCAGCACAAATTATAAAAAAAAATTGTATGAGATGCCTGGTGCCGTTTTAAAAAGCGGTAAATTGATTTTACATATAGTGCTACTTAGTATATATCAACACTTTATTTTTGCACAAGACGCGCGTTTTGATAACCATGTTAGCTTCATCAGGAGCGATGATTGACTAAAGCTAAACTACAAATCTACCCTATTTATACTTAGCCTAACCCTTGAATTACTCAAGCGGAACTAATGGCATAGGCGAGGCCATCAGTTCCGATCTCTCTTCAAGGGCATGTTCGGCAATGGTAGACTTTTCTGTTCTACTGTATTTTAAGTGTGCTAAATGTTGTTTATATCGTGTTTTAGTTGACATTTTAGTTTCCCCAACGTATTTTTTGTAGCAATAATTACAACTAATTTCGTAAATTCCACTTTTCTCACAATTAGAAATCTTATCTTTGGAATTTCCTAAGATATTCCTCAGATTGTCTGATGACTTATAGACTAAGGTGAGGCCTGCCTTATTAAATACTTTATTGAGTCCCCTGCTATATTTCGGATTATATCGTATGGAGACATACTTGGTCTTATTTTCTTCGCGTGTACCAGACCAGACCAGACTAAGTATGTCTCCATACCACATAATCCGATATATATATATATATATATATATATATATATATATATATATATATATATATATATCAGGGGACTCAATAAAGTATTTAATAAGTTAGGCCTCACCTTAGTCTATAAGTCATCAGACAATCTGAGGAATATCTTAGGAAATCCCAAAGATAAGATTCCTAATTATGAAAAAAGTGGAATTTATGAAATTAATTGTAATGATTGCGACAAAAAGTATGTTGGGCAAACTAAAAGGCCAATTAAAACACGATTTAAAGAACATTTAGCACACTTAAAATACAGTAAAACAGAAAAGTCTAGCATGGTCGAACATGCCCTTGAAGCTGATCATACTGTAACATTAGATAATCTAAAATAAATTAAAAATGTATCAGATAGGAGATTGTTGAATGCATATGAAAGTACGGAAATTATAAAATGTAAAAGTAGTTTAAATAAAGATAGAGGGCCTATTCGTTATAGTCCCCTCTACTGGTTACTTGACCGGAACTGATGGCCTCGTCTATGCCATTAGTTCCGCCTGAGTAATTCAAGGGTTCGGTTAAGTATAAATAGGGTAGATTTGTGGTTTAGCTTTAGTCAATCATCGTTCCTGATGAAGCTAACATGGTTAGCCAAACGCGCGTCGACTGCAAAAATAAAGTGTTTGGTGTAGTGGTGATATATACTAAGTAGTGTGCAATGTGCACATTGTGTCAAAGATTTCACATTCCCAACTTAGTGTACATATAGTGGTTCGATATTGCCTAAAGGCCCTAAAGGGCGAAAACGTGTTAGAACTGAAGCAGTTTTAGGATTAAAGTTTCTATGACTATAACTTGAACTAAACTGGACATTAAGTGTAAATTAGTTAACAGGCCATGTGGTCTGAGCCCGCGGTAATTGTAAACAGCGCCTTCGTTTACGCATGAACCAACTAGAAAGTTAACTCACATGAATCAAGAAATATAATGAAGTATTGACTTGTTGTGGCTATTGATTTGGAAATAAGCGTCCCATATACAATTGCAAGTAATAAATTTCCAATAATAGGACCAAACTTCCTACATTCGGATCATGAATCTAAGTTTAATCTATTTTCGATCTTAAATTCGGTTTCGCAAGACCAACTAAACAGAACAAAAATTAAATGTACTAGATTAACAGTAACATTGCACAGAAGCAGTTATTTAAGACGGAAACTCGGCACCTTTACATATCAGTTAAGATAAAAAAAAATAATAAATTCATAAGTACGAGAGTGTTTTTTACGCTACTAGCAACGGAAAAAAGCTCGCAGAGCTTAAATAAAGTTATTTTTCTACATAACTACCATCTAAATTAAAACAATCCTGCATTTTTTGAGTTGTTTCATTAGATCCAAATTTGAGTTGGCGTCCCAAGGCGAAAATCTATGCTGGAAAAAACCAGGAATGCAATCTACGGCTTTGCAGATGACAGTACGCTTATTTCTTCACTCACTTTGAACGCTCGAACATCGGCTACTCATGTGAATAACAGCAGGCATTCAACTTAACAAAGACCTGAAAGAAAGTCTATCTTGGGGTGACAGTAACCAAGTAGAAATTAATGCTACAAAAATCCAAGCGGCGGTTTTTTCTAAAAAAAGTTAACGTTGCTTAACCCGACATAGTTATGTTGGGACACTTCCTCCAGTATCGTCACTCAATTTCCTGGCCGTCAATTTGGGAGCAAATATATCTTGGCATTAACATGTTACATACATAGCAACGGGAACCTCTCTAAAGATGGGAAGATTATTTTGAACTAGAAAGCACAGTAAACATAAAACACAGTAGCGACGCTCAAGAAAATTTTTAGGTCCTGTTTTTTATCACGCATCATGGTTGCCAGCGCGTTCGCCGGTTGTGTTTACATCTGGATTTTAAGGAGAATCTTTTCATAACGTGCTCCGTGCAGAGGTATATTCTCAAAAATAAACATTTTTCCCTCCGGACAGTATCTCGAATAGTTGAGAAATAAGGTAGACATTACTTTAGTCTATAAGTCATCAGACAATCTGAAGAATATTTTAGGAAATCCCGAAGATAAGATTCCTAACTGTGAGAAAAGTGGAATTTATGAAATTAGTTGTAATGATTGCGACAAAAAGTATGTTGGGCAAACTAAAAGGTCAATTAAAACATGATTTAATGAATATTTAGCTCATTTAAAATACAGTAGAACAGAAGAGTCTAGCACTGCCGAACATGCCCTTGAAGCTGATCATACCGTAATATTAGATAATCTAAAATTAATTAAAAATGTATCTGATATTGTTGAACGCAAACGAAAGTATGGAAATTATAAATGTAAAAGTAGTTTAAATAATGACAGAGGGCCTATTCCTTATAGTCCCCTCTACTGGTTACTTGACCGGAACTGATGGCCTCGCCTATGCCAATAGGTCCACCTGAATAATTCAGGGGTTAGGTTAAGTATAAATAGGGCAGATTTGTAGCTTAGCTTTAGTCAATAATCGCTCCTGATGAACCTAACATGGTTGACGAAACGCGCGTCGAGTGCAAAAATAATACTGAGTATTGCAATGAGTGCTAGCAATTAATCTGGTATCCTCAACTTCTAAAAACAATAACCGAAATTTTAATACTCTAACTTATACAGGGAAAATAACTGACTTTGTTTCCAAACAGTTGTCTAAAAAAGGGTTAAATATTGCTTTTAGAACTAATAATAAACTTTCTAATTTGATAAAAAACAACAAAAATAAAACTAACAAAAGGACAAAATCAGGAGTATGCCAATTTAATTGTGGATGCCCTTAATTTTATATTAGGCAAACAGGTAGATCATTTGAAAAAAGAATAAAAGAACATAAAAGGAGTTACATAAAGCAAAACACCCTCTCAATATGCCGATCATTTAATAACAGAAAATCATGTTTTCAATGAAAATTTTAAAAAATTAAATTTCCTAGAAAGTATAGAGATAAATAAATATAAAAAATCAGATATGTTATTAAATCAATAATTAGAAACTAATAACTCCCAATTATTGAACCTTAATTTATATTGAGGAATAACCCAATTAAAGTACCTGGAATTTTAGTAAATAGATAAGTCCAAATGTATATAATTTAAATTAAATGCACCTCACTTAGAGTAAATAAGTAGATCTAAATAAACACAGTCAGTCCAAAAAGTCTCCATACACCACCTACTCTCTATACTAATTTTCTGTTATGTTTAACTCATTTATTGGAACTATGAGAAAACATGTTCAAATTAATGTTTGAAACTTAACCAACGAGGATTAGTATTAAAAACAACTACGGAACATTTTATTTAGAAGTTACATCATTGTTATAAAAATGTAAACAAAATTAATGTAAAAAAAGTCTCCATACACTCAAGAACTGCATTGAAAAAACATGTTATAATCAGCCGCATTTTATCAAGTTATCTATTGCTCGCTAAACTGAAAACAAATGAATAATTTTCGGCCATACTTTATAATCTGTCACTTGTTGCTAGTAATTTTGCAGTGAGTTTTCAAAGTAGTAATAAAAATGAGCGAAAGAAATTGTGAAATTCTATTTTAAGTTCGAAAGATCATAACTGATTTGTGGAAAGACGGCAAATCGTACAGAAATATAGGAAACATTGTTAAAAAGTTGCATGGTACTGTTCAGTACATTGTAAACCAGTATAAATCAACGGGTTCCTATAAAATTCGACCATGCTCCGGTCATCCCAAGAAACTGACTCCATGTGAAGAGGCCAGTATTGTTAGACAATTAATTATGGATTCCAAGAAAAGTACACCAAAATTAAAAGAAGAAGTACGGGAACTATCTTCGAAAAATATTTGTTCACAAACAGTGAGAAATTGTTTACACAGGGCAGGCTATAAGGGGTATGCAGCCAGGAAGAAGCGGTTAATTTCGGAAGCTACTCGCAAAAAGCGGTTAGCTTTTGCTAGGGAATACGTTACTAAACCTCCTGAATTTTGGGAATCCGTAATCTTTAGTGATGAAACTAAAATTAACCTTTTTGGGTTCGATGGCGGAACTAAAGTTTGGAGAAAGAAAAATACTGCATTCGATATTAAAAACATTTGTTCCACGGTGCGACAAGGGGGTGGCAGTGTTTTGCTTTGGGGATGTATGTCCGCTAGAGGGGTTGGAAATTTACATTTTATTAATGGTACCATGGATCAGCATGTTTATCTGAACATTTTTCTAAGAGCAATTTAAGAGAAAGTGTCCAAAAATTAGCACTCGAAAAAAAAAAAAACATTTTCCAGCAGGACAATGATCCGAACCATACTCAAAGTTGGTGCGAGAATGGGTGATCCATAATGTGCGATGTTAACTCCATCGAGCATTTATGGGACGAACTTAAACGGCGAGTTTACAAAACATAATGTTTCAAATAGAAGAATTAAAAAACAGAATATTGAACGAATGCCAACAGAAGTTACTAGGAAGGTGGTTGCAAGCAGGACAAAAAGGTTACAGGAGATTATCAAAGCTACGGTGCACAGTGGGGAAAAACGAAAAATCGTGTTTCAAAATTGTCTAGAGCTTTCAATTTTGGTTCGATTTGGACCATTTTTTTTTAAATTGAAGCTTATTAAATTCCGAACAAAGTTGTCGGGGCCGATTTTTCAATTAAACTTTTATTTCAAAATGGCGGACGTTGGTTTCTGATTATATAGCGACTGAGACACAGAAAACGCTTACAGTTTCAAACCAAGTTGTGCTAAAATGCGTGTATGTATGTTTTTTTATGTCGCAGATAATAAATCTAATATCACAGTTACAAGATTAATAATAATGAACCCAAAATGGCTGCCATGAACAATAAAAGTATTATAAATATGAATAAACGTACCATTATTATTTTATATCCATAACATTTGCATAAATAATTTGTTTAAGGTTGTTAATTATAAATATGTTTCAACAATTGACTTAAAATGACAAATCAAGTATGGCGGATGCCAAAATTGAATCGAGCAAGAAAGTTTCTCTGTGGCATTTAGACTGTGGCAGTCAGATCATTCAAGTTATTCAAGTTTAGTTGCGGGATTTAAATTTTCATGCAGTTATTGCTAGAATATTGCTGCTGTAAATTTTAAGTATCGTAGACAATTTTCTAGCAGATACAAAAAACAGCGATACACGCAGAAAAGGACAGCTCACACAGCTAGAAAATGGCTACAACAGCTAAAACGTTTTGTTAAAATAGGGACAGCTAAATATTTTGCTGCACTAGCCACATTGTTTGCTGTTGTAGCAAAAAAGTGGCTGCAACTAACTTGAATAACTTGAATGATCTGACTGCCACAGTCTAAATGCCACAGAGAAACTTTCTTGCTCGATTCAATTTTGGCATCCGCCATACTTAATTTGTTATTTTAAGTCAATTGTTGAAACATATTTATAATTAACAACCTTAAAGAAATTATTTATGCAAATGTTATGGATATAAAATAATAATGGTACGTTTATTCATATTTATAATACTTTTATTGTTCATGGCAGCCATTTTGGGTTCATTAATATTAATCTTGTAACTGTGATATTAGATATATTATCTGCGACATAAAAAAACATACATACACACGCATTTTAGCACAACTTGGTTTGAAACTGTAAGCGTTTTCTGTGTCTCAGTCGCTATATAATCAGAAACCGCCATTTTGAAGACGTCCGCCATTTTGAAACAAAAGTTTAATTGCAAAATCGGCACCAACAACTTTGTTCAGAATTTAATAAGCTTCAATTTAAAAAAAAAAATCGTCCAAATCGAACCAAAATTGAAGGCTCTAGACAATTTTGAAACACGATTTTTCGTTTTTCCCCACTGTGCGGTGGTCCCATTAAATATTAGTTTAAACGAAGTTGTTATTATTATTGGGAATTGTTAAGTGTGTGGAGACTTTTTTGAAAATAAATTTGTGTAGATTTTTTTAACAATGATGTGACTTCTAAATAAAATGTTCCGTAGTTGATTTTAAGAATAATCCTCGTTGGTTAAGTTTCAAATATTAATTTAAACATGTTTTCTCATAGTTCCAATTAATTAGTTAAACAAAACAGAAAAATAGTATAGACTGACTGTATGTAAAGAAATAATACTTTATCATTAGTTTAGAATATCTTCCGTCTGTTGAAGACACTGTGGCGTGTTAACACAATTGTAACGGGAAAAAATAATAAAGTGGAAATTGAGAAACATATAAGTGTTTAATTTTATTAATTTACAATGATTTTCCATCAAGTAGCTTAGTAAATGGTATCAAACAGATTTATTTGTATGTGTTGCTCCTGAGGCGCTTTAGGATTTTCCCAGTAGCACGTGTGCTATGCCCATAAAAAAAATCAGGACTACAGAGGAATATTGTAACTTAGTGAATCTATAGTTTTCGGTAATGGCTTGAACTGTGCGAGCCTTGCGAACTCTGTAGTTGTCGTGTCGCAGCGATGTTTTGATTCTCCGTGAATTCAGCGGTTTTTCTCTAAAGGTCTCTCCATTAATTGTGGTCTCTTTTTTTATATTTAATAAAAAAATTCATTCGGAACGGGGGGGGGGGTGGACAGCTTATATGAATTTATTTAATTGAATCCTGTTCGGTAGAAGAGTACCAATAAAACATTCAAGTCTTGTCGCCTGTGACAATTCGCAAAAATAACTTTTGCTGCAGAAATTTGTTTCGTTCTTAAATTTTCGAGCACAATTTTAAAAAATTGTAATTTCGGATATTTCAGCTAGTCCAGCAAGTACTAACCTGAACTAATAACAGCGAATTCTTAACAAGCCTGATGCTCTCCTCAGTTCTTGCCCCAACTGATGTTCCTGATCTATAGTCACTCTGAATTGAGTCTCTGCTCCATAAAAACTGTATAGACCTCAATTTAACTTGAAAATAAGATCTTCCCGTACACCTGAAACAGTTTTTTATGAATAACTTTTGGACGTTTTCAGGCTTTGGTGAAAAATCCTATGGTTACGCGCCCTAAATTACTTTCACGGATTCTTCTAGAAGAAAGAAATTGTAAAAACTGCAAAAGGCAACGAACTCGTATAAAGTACTTAGGACAGCGGCGACAATAATTTGACAACCAAGCAATTTTTTGTATGCCATCATATTTATAGCGCATACTTCAATTATGTAAATCGTGCAGTTCACGCAGGCGAAGCCGCAAATCCAGGCTGGTATATTATATTTTGCTAAGCTTAAGTTTTAATGGTGGACGGCATCAAAGAAAGTTTCAAGAAGGAATGACAAAAGCATCTTAATATACGTCTACAAAATATACCAAGTCAAACGGATTTATTTGTATGTGTTTGCTTAAGTATTGTGAAACAATTTGGTAGTTTCCAAATTACTTTGTTTATCTAAGAAAGTTTAATCTTAACGGTAATTGAAGGTAAACCGAAACGAAGATTAAATTTAATTTGTTGGTAAGCAAGCTAAATATACAAAGTAGATCTGATAGTAACAGTAAACTGAACTCCAAATTAATATCATATTAACAGCAAATGAAGCAAAATATTTGCGTGCAAATTTCCTAACTACTTGATTATCTCAATTATTGTTGAGGGCAGCTTAAATCGAAATCGATGCATTATTTACTATGTAAATGGGAATTCTAAGGTTTCAGGATGTTCTTTATTAACTTTTGGTCCTAAAAAATATATTGCTAAACTAAAAGTTTTTTGTAACTTGGTCTCTCTCTCTCTCTCAATCCTTTCACCCCAATGGGAGTATCGGTAATACTATGGAGTTGCTGCCTCAACAGTCATTCTTCAGACATCGCGATCCTGCGCAACCTGACTTGACTCGTGCATACCAATACCAAGAAGAGATCTTACTTAGTCAATCTTATCTTGTTGGAGACCATCACCTTGATCTTCTACTTTCTACCTTCCCCGTTAGTACAAGCTTTTCCACTTCCTCACTACGTCCCCAAAATATTTTAGGTAATGTACATTAATTCTATTTGAAAGTCGGTCATTTATACTAAGCTTTTCAGGAATAGATACATTAGTACGGTATTCGGTATATGATAGTCTGAGGATTCTTTGATATGCCTACATATCAAATGCATCGATTCGTCTCTTGTCAGCTTGTTTAATGGTCCATGACTCCAATGCGTAAGTTGCTATGGGAGGATATAAGGCTGGATATCAATCTTAACTTTGTATTTTTTGTTACTGGATCTTTCTAGACCTTAGTGAGTTTGATCGTCGAGTTTCCTCCAAACGTCTTCTTACTTCAGCTTCACAGGCACCATTGTTAGTTATAAGGGATTTCAAATAGTTAAAATGGTCTACAACAGTGAAATCAGCAATTTCATTTATGTGTGGCAAAACTTTATTACGACTAACAATCATTACTTCGGTTTTCGCTCTGTTAATTGTCAATCCATAGTTTTTGCTAGTGATTTCATGGCATTCCATTCCATTTGGGAATCACTAGAAACTACTAATATAAGTGTTACCTTAATTAAAGCCGTTCAAAAACTGCATGAAAATAATAGCTTCACAGTAAAAATAGGACAGTCCATCTTAAAGGGATTCAAAATCAACAAAGGACTAAAGTAGGGGTGCTGTTTATCACCAATACTTTTCAAAATTTATGTGGAACAGGCATTGGATATTTGCAAGAGAAAGAATGTAGAAACATGGGTATACCCCTCAATGATACAATTGTGTATACTCTGTGTTTTGCAGATACTTGAGCATGACTATGAGGATGCAGAATATATGTCACGGAAGCTAAAAGAGGAATATAAAAAGTGGGACATGGAAGTTAACATTAACGAAACGGAGTACATGTATATTGGCAGGGAACAACAAAATATAATGCCGGAAAAACAGCAGCAAGAAATAAAAGAATGTAAGCAATTACATATAGAAACAACGAAGGAAGAAAGGTAATAAGATAACTCAATAGCATATTGTGGGATAAAAATATATCAAAGAATAATTATCACATAATCTGTAACAGCATTGTAAAAAGCATGAACATATATAGTAGTGTGGTGTGGTATATTAATGATAAAACGATAAAAACTCTTGCAGGGACAGAAATGGACTTTTAGAGACGTGCTGACGGGAAATCAAAATTGGTCAGGGTTAGAAATGACGGAATTCGGAAAATCAAGAAAGTTTAACATACAATAACAGAAGGTATTAAGATAAATCAATTGAGATGGGATGGCCACGTACAACGGATGGATGAAGATCGGTTAGCTAAACAAATTCTTAACTGGTCATCGCAGGAAAAAAGGAAGAAAGGAAGACCCAAACTGAGTTAGAGACAGGGAATAGAGAGAGGTATTAAGGAAGGAACAATTGGCACAATCGAATGCACACGGTCAGACAACTTATAAAAAAGGTGACGGAATACAATATCACAGCCTGGATGGCACTTTTCGACCTCCGAAAAGCTTTTGACACAGTGGAATACTGGGCAATCAAGAAAGCGATGAAAAACGCAAGAGGCGATCAAAGGTATCATACTGACAAAAATCAATGAAAAGTCAAAACTGAAAGTGAGATTACACGAGTATACCAAGAAAGTAAAAATAAAGAGGAGTGTTAACCAGGCTGATAGCATAACACCCAAAATAGTCACTCTGGTACTAGAAGATATCTTCAAGAGCATTCACTGGGAGAACAGGGGACTTAACATATCCGGAGGGAAACTCGACAACTTCAGATTTGCTGATGACATCGTACTTTTTGCCGAAAATGAAATCGAATTAAAAGAAATGCTCTAAGAATTTCAAACTGAAGCAAAAAAGGTGGGTTTAGAGATGAACATCACAAAAACAAAATTCATGATGACCGAACAAACAATCATTAATGACGCAGTATTAAATAAACGGGCAGCAAGTGGAAAGGGTGGATTCATATGTATATTTGGGACAGGAAGTTACAATAGGAAAAGTGAATCAAGAACGGGAAGTCAGTCGAAGGATACGCTTGTGATGGGAGGCTTACGGTAAAATGAAGCAAGTCTTTTAGTCCAAATTGCCTTTAAAACTTAAAAGTAAAATATATAACGAATGCATTCTACCAGTAATAACATATTGTAGGGAAACTTTGGTTTTTACAGAAAGTTATTAGAAAATTGCAGGTTCACCAGGGAGTAATTAAAAGGAAAATCTTAGAGACTGCAAACCAAACGATTGGATCAGGAAAAAACAGGGGTCCACGACATAATTGAAAGGATATCTTCTCTCAAGTGGAACTGAGTTGGCCACTGGAGCGGAAAACTGCCTAGGGGGAGACCAAGAGGGGAAAAAGGAGTACTGGCAGACCTCAACAACGTTGGTATCACGATATTAAAAAATCAGAGGTGCTCAGTTGGTACCAAATTGCTCAAAACAGGGACATATGGAAGCACATTAGAGAGGCCTATATTCAAAGGATAGAGAATGGCTAGAAGAAGAAGAAGAATGTACATAATATAAATGACGATAAATTGTATGAAGGTTATTGTTAAAAATTTTATCCTTGCGTAGTCCCCCCTGGACATATATGAGTATTGCGAGAATTACTCACTTCATTTACGGACATTAAAATTGATTAAGTAACAAAAACATATATAATATACAAATAATTTGCACTTCCGGATGATGTAAGCATAGCTCAAAAGCGTACGTACCTCTGTCGGGAGCTGTTCAAGGCCCCAGACTGAATTATTCCGCAAGATGCAACAATTACCGCTTGGTAGCGCTTTATAAGATTTTACCTCGAGTATATAAAAGTCAGTATAAACTACCAAAAGTGGACCCAGTCCATTTTTCAGCAGTTTTTGAGTCAGTCCATCTCAGGATGCGGCTCGCCGTATCATGGCTCCTCAGCTGAGCTAAGATCGAATAAAAAATAAAATTTCTTTTAGCTGAAAAGCCGTAATACAGTGAAACGCTTTTTGAGATTTGACGGGTGAGAGAACAGTCAAAAATTGCTGAAAGAGATATAGTACAAATAAGAGATGGGAATAGGCTAATATGATAAATCGTATAGACTACAATATACAAGGTATATATGGTGTTTCGACAAAGCATCTGATCGAAAATTTTCTCTTACAAAGTTGTGCTAATACCTTAATGATACTTTGCACAGCGAAGAGAATATCTTTATTCGTATGAGTGCATTTTCGCGACAAACTCGGGCGCATTAATCACTGGAGGTACCCGTTGTACAAGGTGCTGTAATGCAGGTTAGTTTAGGTTTGGTGTAAATTTGCTTGTAATGATAGAAAGTGTAAAGCATCTTTACTGTATCAAGCTAGGGGATATCCCAGCCAAAACAATTCGTTAAATTCGGCAGGCTTTCGTATATAATATCTTGAAAAATATCCAAATGGCGTAATGGTATACCGGTTTAAAAATAGCTATGTATCTGTGGGTAGTGAATTGCGTTCAGAGAGATCACAAACGGTTCACAAATGTCGTCGAGAAAGTATGAACTTGGAATATTGTCATTTTACAGATAGTACGAGAATTTGATGATGAAGCTGAGATCAGATAGGATTCCGTATACGCAATTTTATGACGATGATAGACATGTGCACAACGGAAGCTAAATTTGTGCCCAAGCTCCGAACCTAAGACAAAAGCAACTGTGTCTTGTCGTTGCGCAGGGCATATTGGATACTACTAATTCGGATCCAAAGTTTCTCGACACCGTGATAACCGAAGATAAGTGTTGGGTAAATCTTGTAATCAGCAGTTGGGACACTTTACAGGCCAACCATAATTTTAGCTTCATCCCAAATGAATTAATTGTACAATTCTATCTACATGAGCATTTTTGTTCTGAAATGGATTAACTGATTAGCAAAGAGTCAAAAACTGCTGAAAAATGGACTTTGTTTAACTTTAGTAATTAATATTCAACAAAAAAACCGTTTAAGCACACAAAGAAGATAAAACATCCCGCATTGATCTCATATTGGAAGAAACCACGAATATCTACATTTGACTCTAATTATTGTTAATTGCCCGTGAAAATTAGGGACACAATGTATCTATACAATGTATAATTTATAATTTAGTAAGTTTTTTTTCAATTTTATTACTAATAGTCGTGTAACGTGTAATCCACAGATAGAAAGCTACTGTATTAATTATATTACTATTTTAAAATAAAAACATGTAATATCTGTTTTAAATTAATTAATTAATATTGGGTATTATTACCTAAAATGTACGTTATTAAAATATTTTATTATTGTTGGAGAATAGCTTTAAACCAACAACTCCAAAAATAACATTCAATAATAACTTTCAAATACAATTATAAATTTTCCACATTAAAATTACTACTTTTTTTATAATATATATAATAAAGTTTTATATGTATATTTTATTTATATTTACTCCTCAATAATAATAAATATTAAAATGACGATATAAATAGAAAACAACGCTTAACATTCCAGTAATTATAAATGAATACAAAATCCATCTCTCTCTAAACATAGAACAGATTCATGATTTTTGAGATTATTCCGTGCCCAAAATAAAGAAGTTTTTATTTTTCGAAATCAGAACTCATTTTATTGCAAGGTTGGGAACTCTGTAGTTGGATCTGGGAGATATTCTGGCGTAGAATCATGGTATACAAATGTGCAACCTAATGACTGAGGTTTTATAATATCAGACATGTTCAGATGTAATGACCTTGACTCATTTTTTATATGTACATATATCAGCATCATCATTTTGTTTCTGTAAATCAGTAGAGACTTTTGGAAGCGCTTGCTGAGTGTCGTATTGATGATCGATATTTCAATGTAATTGAATACATATATGAAAATGCCACCGCTCAGGTTAAAACACAAACTAACCAATCCACCAGCAAATTTCGAATCGAAAGAGGTGTGCGGCAGGGTGATACGCTCTCAGCCAAGCTTTTCGTAACACTTCTAGAAAGTATTCTACAATCAATAAAGTGGGAAAGAATGCGACTTAACATTGACGGTGAAAAGTTAAATCACCTCTGTTTCGCCGACGATATTGTCTTAATAACAGACAAAATACAAGAAGCACAAACTATGCTGCACCCGTGTCGGGAAGCTTCAGGAAAGGAATAATGTAGCACCAATAAAAACCATGAAATTCAGCGGAGAATACATCTCTCCTGGGCTACATATGGCAAACTGGCCTATATATTCAAATATAATCTTCTTATGTGTTTAAAAAGAAAAGTATTTGACAGGTACATACTCCTCGTTTTTACATACGGAGCCGATACTCTCACAATGACGAAGAAAAACATTAATAAAATATGTGTCATGCAATGAAAGATGGAGGGGTCAATGTTAGGCGTTACTTTTAGAGATCACATCCCAAATCACGTTATCAGGAAGGTACAAGACGCAGACAAATTTATTCTACATCTTAAATGGAACTGGGATAGGCATGTTGTTAGGTTTAAGGATAGACGATGAACAAAGAGAATTATAGAGTGGCGACCAAGATCGGACCCTATCGAAGTAGAGGTAGACCACCAAGTCGGTGGACTAATGAATTGGAAAGAGTGGTTGGAAATTGGGTACAAGCCGCCTAGAAAACAAAAAAGTGGCAAGACTTAAGGAAGGCTTTCGTCAACAGTGGACAGTATAAGCTGATAATATATATATATATATATATATATATATATATATATATATATATATATATATATATATATATATATATATATATAGTGCCACCTCGATAATCCGGATCTCCATTAAACCGGATTCTTTAAAAATCAGGACAAACATTTCTATTGCATTGTGTACTTTGTAATCCGGATTTGATAGTACTAGGTAATCCGGACCTGCGTTTTTAGACATCTACTTTATTTAAACTACATGGGAAAACAGAAATCGATAGTGAGGGGCTAACTTCCAGTCTAATACATCTGGGATTCACACAAACTGTAGGTGTTTTTGATTTGCCTACAACGCATAGCGTATCGCGTCTAAAGGTTGTAGGCAACAACAACAAACAACTACAAAAGACTTTGTAGTTGTTTGTTTATTGTCACAAGTACAACATACCTACGTTCTATTTTACTTTATGTGGTTCATATAAGTATGTAAACGTTTTTTTTTTGTATATGTACCTACATATTAAAATGCCTTCTAAAAGAAAACATATTACACTAACAGTAAAACAAAAGTCCGATATATTAGAAAGACTAGTTCTTGGTGAAAGCGGAGAAGTGTTGACAAATGAATACGAAGTAGGAACATCCACAATTTCGGATATAAAAAAGAAGCAAGGGAAAATCAAAAGGTATGTATATATGATTTATTTTAAAGATAATTTTGGTCACTCACTATGGACGTGTAACTTCTTTTAGATTTATTTCCAAATGTGAAAAGCCGAATATCCAGAAATGGAAACTCGTTTGTATACATGGTTTTGTACGCAACGATCAAGGCACGTTCCAATTTCCTACGAAATTTTATCAGGCAAAGCAAAACAGTTTTACACTGAAACCTACGGGAATGATAATTTTAGAGCTAGCAGAGGCTGGATTGCTAACTTCAGAAAAAGACATGGTCTGCGTGCTTTAAAAGTTTGTGGCGAAAAACTATTCAATGATGAAAGTGCCGTCCATCCTTTCCTAACTTTATTCGCAGATAAGATAAAAGAATTAAACCTTGGACCTATTCAAATATACAATGCAGATGAATCAGCTCTGTATTGGAAAATGTTGCCTGAAAAAAACGCTGGTTCGTTCTCAGGAAAAGACCGCACCAGGTCGAAAAATAAACAAAGAACGCGTTACCTTTCTAGCATGTTGCAATGCTGATGGATCACAAAAATTAAAGTTGTTAGTGATAGGAAAGGCAAAAAATCCGACGGCTTTTAAAAATGTGAACATACCTGTTGAGTACAAATCATCTGCCAATGCATGGATGACTACAGCAATTTTCTTAGACTGGTTTCATCATTCTTTTATTCGTCAAGTTAAAAGTCACTTAAGAAGTCTCAACTTGCCTGAAAGAGCCCTGTTAATCGTTGATAACGCTTTGAGCCATGGAACTATAGAAGAGCTGACTAGTGAGGATGGACAGTTTACAACATTATTTCTTCCACCAAATTGTACTGCACTTTTGCAGCCTCTGGACCAGAATGCAATCAGACTGACAAAATTATTTTATCGGAAAAGTCTTTTAGCCCATATTTTATTAAATAATGAAGAGAACTTTGTTAGGTTATTAAAAAGCATTAACCTAAAAGATGATGTATGTCTACTATTCATGAGAAAAAGTCTCCCTGGAAGTCTTGAAAAAGTGCAGGCACAAAATTATGGCTTATGTGGCAGATATCAACCCAGACACTGAATATGATGCTGAAGATCTAATTCCTTTGAGTGAATTGCGGCACAATTTGCTTTCCACGAATGAAGAAATGAAAGGTAAAGCCTGAAATTTTTCTTTTAGTATTTTTTTTGTTAATTCGTAAACATTTAACAGATGTTTCGGATATGCTGAATGTTCTCACTGAGCAGAATCTCACGAAAGTGGAAATATGTAATTGGCTTGAAAATGATGAAGATTTGTTACCACTGGAAGACATAGATGATACAGATAAACAACACGAGAGTGATAATGAAGGTTCAGAGTTAAATACTAATACAAACCAGACTGTTAAGAACACTGTGAAGAATGATGAAGCAGTTAAGAGTTTCAATGTGTGCATGAGATGGGCAGAAGAAAATGATATCCCTCTAAGTGATGTTCTTGTACTTCAAAGATTAAAAGAAATTACTTTTATGATAAACCAGAGAAGGGTTAAACAAACAAAAATTACATTTTTTTTTACAAAATAAGATAAAACTTGATAAGATATGCTTCTATTTTAAATATTATTCTATGTATGTACTATTTTTTAGTTGTTTCGTATTAAATGATTCGTTTTTTAATATAAATAATGTCCTGCTTCAGTAATTCGAATTATTTACTAACTCGGATTACCGCGGTTTTAATTAGTTCGGAATATCGAGGTCGCACTGTATATATATATATATATATATATATATATATATATATATATATATATATATATATCATCTCAGTTGGTTATGGAACATTTAGAAGAATGTGTTATAAATAATTTAGAGTACAACATACTATTTTTCAAAAGATTTGTGGATGATTGTTTATTGACAGTTACAACAGTTAATACTGATAAAGTTCTTCATGATTTCAACAGTTTTCATCAAAAGTTGCAATTTACTTCAGAAATCGAAAATAACAATGAAATAAATTTCCTGGATACAACTTAACAAAACATAACAAAATAATCACCAAATGGTATACTAAACCAACATGGTCTGGCAGGTATTTGAATTTCTACTCTAATCACACAAAGGTACAAAATGTAAGTGTTATTGTCGGTTTAACAGACCGTGCAATAGCGCTGACCTCACCAAATTTAAGACCGAAAGCACTGAATCAAATAAAATCAGTGTTAATACAAAATGGATTTAGCGAAAAAGACATCAACCCAAACAATAAAAACAAGAACATACAAATTCTATAATGAAAAAATCAAAAAAGATGAAACTAAAGAACAAAATCAGAACAAATTTCTCCCACTACCTTATACACGCGATTTATCAGAAAAACTAAAAAGCACTCTAAAAAAATAGAACGTAACTGTTTGTCACAAAACAAACTAAGCTCACTATTTACAAACTTAAAAAGCCAGATATCAACCATGAACCAATCCAACATAGTTTATTCAGTTCCTTGTGCAGATTGCCCAATGCATTATATTGGTATGACGACCCAATTATTAAAAAACCGACTCAATGACCACAAGTATACAAAAAATGCAACAACGGCACTTCACAAACACACAACGAAACTTGGACATGATTTCAACTTTAATGACACAAAGATTTTAAACAGAGACATTAGTATTGGAAAACTTGCAATAAAAGAAATGATCGAAATTTAAAAAAATGAGAAATTTACAGTCAATGATAAAAGTGATATAAAAGGAATTAGCCATATTTATACAAATTTAATTAGGTAATATTTTGAAGTGTATACTCGTCCTTAATATATCATATTAACAAAAATACTACCTGCTTAATATTCAAAAAAAATCAAAGATCAATAATACAAAATAAAATCTACATCGATAAGAACGCTACTATGACTTGTCAGTAGTAAATAAAATATGTGAGATTTAAGGACGGTCTCATGTGATTTTAATTTTTAAAGATAGAACTAAGAATTTATGTAAAACGTGTATGGTTGTGTGAGTTAAATCATTTGTGTTGTATTAGTGTACCTAAATGTAACTTATTTTGTATATTTGTAGAAATAAAGAAAAAAATGAAAATGCCCTAAACCAAAGGGCGAAACGTCAGTTGAAGTTTAATTTTGAATACCAAATATTCATAAAATGAACCCAAATCCCAAGAATTGATGTATATATATATATATATATATATATATATATATATATATATATATAAACTTTCGTTCTTTCATGGTGGGAATGTCAAGTTACTAATTCCATTACCCTCTCAAAATGGCGAGAGATACAGCTCAGTGTCACGATTAAGGTTGATGGGATGTTCAGATATTTCGATGGATAGAAAAAGGATTTTGGTGGGAGAATCTTTGATTGGTCAAAGCAAATTTGGTGTCCTATTTTAGGCTGGTGTTCTGAAAGTGCTGAAGTGAAAATGCTACAAAGAAGTACTGCACTTTGATGTTCTTTAATTGTGGTAGATATCTTTGTGTTCGTTTTGCTGAAATAGGTAATACCACAGCTACATGAGATAAGTGGAATCTTAACTTGGATAGATCTGAGATGTTGTAAGAATCTTGGAGTACTTAGATCTGTCAAAAACACAGTCTCCTTGAAAAGCCAGAAGTTTACAGATGTACCTACAGTTGGTAAGGTAAGAACGTGTCGTGGTTGGTAAAAGAAATCAAGAAACTATAGCTGAGCGAAAAAAAATATAGATCGAGACTGGGGCAATGAAATTTTTTCCGATCTGGTTTTATTTTGGGGTTATGTTATCATCTCACGAGCTTGGTCAATTTAAACTAACCGATAGGTTCAGCGCACCATGAAATTTCCTGTGAAGTTATAAGTTTGGGGATGTCTTTCGGAAAAAAATATGTTAAAACTTATATCTGCGAAATCAGCAGAAAAATATCTTTTTTCGTATAACCAAATTTCATTTTAAGTTTCTTCTCGTACAGGGTTTTTTTTTCTGTTTTGAAATTTCTAATTTAACCAATCATAAACAACTAACAAACCGTATTTATTGAGACGGCGCGTCGCGACGTCTAGGTTTTCGGGCAACAGAAGAAAAATGATAGATTGTAGATACAAATACAAGTAGGATCTATTTAATTTTTTTCTATAATTTTTTTAAATAATTTTTTTAGCATAATTAAAACTTAAATCACTAACCACAATATCAATAAGGTGAATAAATAACAGGTCTTGATTATACTAATTAAATAATAATTTTAAACTAAAATTCGTCTACGCAGTATACATAGGGTGAGTTTAAAAAGAAAGCTCCGCTACTATATTCGCTCACATTACTACAGTTTGTCAAGTAGGAACGTGACCGGTCGAATTTTGGAAAAAAATGTGTTTCATTTTTTACCAACAATGTTCTCTTTACAAGGGACCAAACGTTTTCAATAGAGTTGGCGTTCGGCGATTGTGAGAGCTACTCAAGTATCTTGTCGAGGGCCCAAGCGAGCCGATTCGCGACGTGATTTTCGCCCAGCCAAGGTTTCTTCAACGTGCTACGGAATTTGACATCATGAGCACGAAGATGGTCTCATGGGGCACATTCAAACCCGATTTTCTTAATTTTGCCGCTCCTTGATGCAGTGTCAATTTCGGGTCCCATGAAAATAAAGACACGATTCGTTTTTCGGCTTTCGGAGTGACTTTGCCTACCGAGTCACGTTTTGGCAAATCGTCGACATTTTTCGTCTCGTTAAAATGATTTGCCAACTTCTTCACAAACGACACCGACTTTTTAATATATTAGCGGCCGCGGAATGTGTCATTTTAGTCCCCTTTGGATAAGAACAAAGAAACACTACCTCGAACAGACGCGCAAACAACTCATTTTGTATTTTATGTGATTTCAAAGAAAGTTCGGAATCGACTGACACTTTTACTAAAATGCGTCTTAGACAAAGATTCCCTCTACCAATTTTTTGTTGAATTGCTAGAATCGAATCTACCAAAAATTAATTATTGCGGACACGTCTCACTTGACAGACTGTACATTATTTTTACCTTCGAGTAGGTCATTTTTTATAATCATTGAAGCAAGGGCTAATGCCAAAATTGAATTTCAAATAAAACCCGTAATAAAAATGTACACACGCTATATTAAAAAAACATTTATAAATGTATAAAATTTATACGTTGATCATAAGGCGGGCATTACACTATAAAAGTTCTTTTATAAAAGAACTTTTACGATAAATGTGATAGTGTAATAGCTCTAGTTTTATAAAATTTGTCTTTTATAAAAGTTCTTTTATCATAGTTTGCATTTTCATCCAATATTTGATAAAAGTGTCCCCCACACCTGTACTCGACTCGCCGATAGGTTGGCTCCTCTTCTCTTTGTACGCATGCGCATATCTCACGCCTGGCCACAAAATCCAATCACACTTATCAGTTATCAACTTATCAGTCGTTGTATATTTAATTTTGTTTGCGTTTTTAAAATATTATTTCTTTAAACTGTAATTTAAAAACGAAAGCTTTGAAAGTAACTGAAGAATGGCCGAGTCTAAGATTGAGTGCAGGTGGTCTATGGCGGCTACTAAAATTTTGATTTGCGAATATGAAAGAATAGATTATCTGTATGACGTTTGCCATACAAAGTATAAAAATAGAAATAAATGGTTGAATGCTTATGAAGATATTGCTTGTGTTTTAAAAGAACATGGATACACGTATGAGGTTGATGACGTAAAAAAAAAAAAAACATTAACGGGTTGAAAGTGTACACTGAGGTATGCGACTACTGTATTGAAGACTTGTGTAGCTCTCGCCTGTGGCAAGAAATCGCAGAGTAATCATAAGCCGTTCCTCAGGGGGTATTGGGTTATGCAAATGTGTGGTTTCCCGAGATATAGGTCCCACCTTCAGAAGCAAGTAATTGAAGGTTTTTTCATCCATCCTCAAATAGTTCATGTAACTTTTTGTATCTTCCATGGCCAGTTTTTTGAGTAAATTCTGATGAATGCCCTTTAACTCGCGCCGGGCAACCTAAGGTCTTACCCACAAACGTTTCTTTACATTTTTATTTTTTCCGCCACAGCTATTGCAACTACAACAGCCACAAAACCTGCGGCAATTGGTAAAACGTCATCCATTACACAACAGTCACAACTCACCACACTGTCTTGAAACGAAAAATTGAGATTTCTTTTAAAATATTTTTTAAAATATTTTACATAGTGTAATGCAAATTTTATAGTCTTAAAAGATATTTTATAAAAGAAATTGTAAAA
Organism: Pachyrhynchus sulphureomaculatus; assembly: GCA_019049505.1. Classification (NCBI taxonomy): domain Eukaryota; kingdom Metazoa; phylum Arthropoda; class Insecta; order Coleoptera; family Curculionidae; genus Pachyrhynchus; species Pachyrhynchus sulphureomaculatus. The sequence continues at coordinate 56,008,102 of CM032452.1, forward strand.
CAATTTCTATCCACCTTTTATAGGACATCTTTGTCAAAGAACTTTTATAGTGTAGTGCTGGCCTAAGGACCACATGAATTATTTTGTCGAAATTGTTTGGTGAATGGTGGATTACTCACTTTGCTCGATAGACGATAACTAAAATTCCTTTCTTCTATTATTAACTTATCCTAATTTCGAAACTGCTAACTTAAGTTAAAAAACCATTTGTAAACTGTTAGCACTTAGCACTTTTGATAATGTTTGCTAAATTAAATTTAAAGTAGGAAAACTTCCCCTGGAGTTGTTTACTTATTTTCCTTATTTTCCAATTCGCAACCAAAAGAAGTTTCAGTAAACAGTAAGAACGACGTATTGTACAAAATACGTAAAGCCGAACACTTAAACTGCGGGGTAAGCGTTAAATAAAACTCATTGTTAAGTTTTAATTTGGTTTGCCGTAAGGATGCGTATTGGAAGTTAATTTAGTATAAGTTAATTGTTATTTATTTATACAAATTTTACGGGAAACCCCATTGTAGTACAATTTTAAAACAGGTACAAATGCAGATACAAAAATATTAAAAATTAAAAATACAAACAAGTGACAAAGACTATGTCTAAATAAAAATATTCAATAAACACATAAACATCCTTAATAACAAAATATATAAAATAGATACAGGTATGAAAGAACTAACCTCAGAAATACAAAAATAATAATAGTATTAACAATAGTAAACACTGATCAAGTAGAACCTCTACAGAGCCCTGAGCAGCTGGGACCTAAATCCCGAGATAGAGCTGTTAAACATATCGAGCCGGCCATCCAATGAATTCCAAGTCCTCCAAGCTCTATGAATGCGAGAGTGCCTCCCACAATTCGTGCGATGGAAGGGGATGCAAAAGAGATCATGATGGCGAAGATTGCCTCTGGGAATATTAAAATTTATTTTAGCGAGTAGCTGAGGACAGTCAGTCCTCAGCTACTCGCTTAATAAGTTTGAAGATAAAACATGCATCATAAAGGGATCTTCTCATTTCCAAAGTATGTAACCCTAAGGTCCTCCGCATGACAGTCTTATGATAATTCACAAGTGTACCGTTGCACTTGAGTGCGGAAAATCTCAAAAATTTGTTCCCTTATGCAGCTCATAAAATGGAGACCAAATTACCGTCGCATATTCCAAGTTTGCCCTCACAAGAGCACAAACACTCTCAAAACAGTCATAGAGAGCTGCCCGCAATTTCTCAAAACAAAACCCAGCATGCTTAGCCCTTTCTGGCTAAGGGCAGATATATGCCTTGTAAAAGTAAGTCTTTCATCGAAAACAACCCAAGGTCCTTTGCTGAACTCCTGTAAGGAAGTTGAACACCTTCAATCGAGTATGAGGATGAGACTCTATGTTTCCCTCTATAGAAGCTAATGGTAAAACATTTGCTTACATTTAAAAAAAAAAAATAGATGATTGGACTGGGTCCACTGCCAAACCAGATCAAGGTCATCTTGAAGCGAAGAAGTTATGTATTAAGTTAGAAGCTATTGCGATACAGTTATAATTTTAGTTGAGGATACAATGACTTTTGCTTTTTGAACATGACCTTCTTTTACATGAGAACCTTATTTACTTCTCATTTATATAATAAAACGTTGAAAAATGGACACTATGGAAGCCTTGAGGTATTCGGCCATTACGGTGGGAACCTAATTTATGTGGTGAAAAAATCGAATCTTTTTTTTTCATTAATCTATTGAAAAACTATTAAAAAATAATGTCTGGAAAATATACAGATCAATTCGAAGATTTCTATGTACAATTAGCATTTGGAGTAAGAGCATAGAGTTGGTATATATAAGGAGTGTGAATTAATTTTGAGGGATTTTTAAGAGAGGGCGTAACTTGTATCATATCGCCTCAGGGCATACTGTTGCTATATTCATAGTGAAGCACCATCATTAGACTTTAATTTTTAGTATATGTTATGTTGCCGAAGTGTAAACAACATTTTTTTTTTTGAGAATTGAGTATGTTGAATTACGTGCCAACAAAACACTATTTGCGGGAAGCGTTACTTTTCTTGTTTAATTCGAAGAAAAGCGCTGCAGAAAGTCATCGATTGTTGTCAGAACCCTATGGTGATTATATTCCATCGATAAAAACATGTGAGTACTGGTTTCGACGCTTTAAAAGTGGTGATTTCGACACGGAAGACAAAGAACGTTCAGGCCAGCTGAAACAGTTTAAAGATGAAGAATTGGAGGCATTACTCGATGAAGATCCGTGCCAAATGGGAAAGAACTTGTAGAATCATTAGGAGTTGATCGCACAACCATTGCCAAGTGTCCTACATGCACTGGGAATGATTCAAAAGCAAGAAAATTGGGTGACGTACGAACTGAAACCTAGAGACGTTGAAAGGTGATTTTTTATCTGTAAATACCTGCTTCAACGGTACACTCGGAAAGATTTTTTGCATCGTATTGTAACTGGTGATGAAAAATAGATATGCTACGATAATCCAAAGCGCAAAAAATCATGAGCGGAGGCCGGTTAACCATCAACAACCTCGCCAAAGCCGAATATTCATGGCTTCATGCTTATGCTGTATACCTGGTGGGATCAGCTGGGTATAGTGTATTATGAGCTGCTCCAACCCAACGAAATTATTACTGGGGAAGGTAACCGACAACAATTGATGCAATTAGGCCGAGCGTTGATAGAAAAAGTCCGTAATATGCCAACAGACAAGACAAAGTGATTTTTCAACATGACAACGCTCGGCCTCATGTTACAAAATCCCTCAAGGAAACGCTAAAAGCGCTTGGATGGGATGTCCTACCTCACCCGCCATACTCACCAGATATTGTTTCTTATGATTATTACTTGTTCCGATCAATAACGCTCGGCCTATCTGAACAGCAATTCCATCCTTATGAGGATACCAAGATAAGTCGTTTGTTCAACGTGTTATCATATGCTGCCACAAAGATGGAGGAAAGTAGTGACTTGCAATGGACAGTACTTTGAATAATCAATTTGTAACCATTTTTTTTTTAAATAAAGCGATATTTTTATCGAAAAATTCCTCAAAATTAATTCACTTACCCAATATTTCTATTGACTGCGCACCGCGTTTTGGTTTCTTTCGGGTATTGTAAGTGGATTTCTTTTTAGTATTCCGTAAGGAACATTTATGGAATCACTTCGGTGTCCGTCTGTCGTCTGTCCGCCTGTCACACACCCGATTTTCTCCGAAATATTTAACATAGAAAGTTGAAATTTGGTACAAATATAGGAATTGTTGGCCCAATCAGAGCCGTGTAGTTTTGAAAGTTAAATTTTGACCTAAGGGGTTAGTTTTGGGGGTGAAACAGGAAGCGATAAGAAAATTTTTTTACCAGGTCATCCAGTGGGAAGTCAAATAAAAGCTTGTGAAAGCATGAGTTCAAAAATGTATATAATGTAACACTTGCGCTCACTTTTCTTTCCATTATTTTTAAAAAATTACCAAAAGTTGCTGTCTCTCAAAAAGTATTAATGAAAAAATTCTGGAATATTCTCCATAAAGTGTAGACTGAGCGAAAATTATGCGCGGTGTATGTGTGAATTACGTTTAATAATTGATCTGGCATAAAAAAATACATGGAAACTGATGTATGGTGAAGATTTTGTAATATTTAAGTGTACATTACTGTAACCGAGTGGCGAGTTACTCTTGTCCGAAATATAATTTTATTTTACTTGTTCATAATTAAACAATTATTTAGGTAGTAAATATTTGCTTTACACCTTTAGTACTAGAATCTACACTGAGTTAGATTGATTTATTAGCTATTAGGTAGCTAAGATGCTACAAGTATTACACCTTATTGACTAAGAAAAAACGTGAAAATACACATTGGATCTGAAGACGTCAGGGACCTGATTAACGCGATTTAATTTTATTTTAAAAGCAATCACGTTAGAGAATACTAAGTCCCACTCGCCCGTTTTTTTTCTATTATTTATATACTATATTTAGGTTGATAGTATGTTTTTAGGTTGAATAATTGTGTGTATGAATAAGTATATACATATATATATATATATATATATATATATATATATATATATATGTGTACATATATATATATATATATATATATATATATATATATATATATATATATATATATATATATATATATAAATACTAGTTTTCAGTTTTGTAAAAATTGCCAGTAGCGCCATTGTTTCTGAAGGTGGAATACTCATAATTGGTACGAGAGTTCTATAGAATAGATATATGTAAAAAAGTTGAGTTAGATGCTACAGGGTGTTCAAGCTAAATTTATGCATTTCGACTATTTTAAATTGAAAAACCTCAGATTTTTTAAACGGCACACCCTGTATATTATTATTTTTTCTGGCAGATTTTACAAAACCCTCCAACTTTTATTAAGTATGTTATATACCTATTTCTAATAGTTTTCGATTTATTTTGAATTTTTCAATTTTTACCCTTGTTTTAAAACACTTACGCTATTGTGAAAACATAAAGAAATACTTAATAATAATTTTAATATAGTTTAACTTATCTAATGATTAATTATTATGACGTAATAAATGTTCAAAAATATGTCCGTCTACTTGAATACGTGTACACATGTTTAGTCGTTTTACTATATTTTCCTTCATTTTCCATATGTACTGGTATTGTAGGGGAATTCCTATAAACACGATCTTTAATGTAGCCCCACAAAGAGAAGCCTAATCTAAAGGTGTTAAGTCACATGATCGAGCGGGCCACTGAATGAATCCATCCGATCCATTTTGTGGGTAACGATCGTTTAATAATTCCTGAACTTCCCGGTGGCAATGCGCAGGAGCTCCATCTTGTTGAATCCACATTTGTTCCCTTCCAAAGTTATAAATCTCTTTAAAAGCTGAGGTAATTCATTTTGCAAAAAATTTAGATATCTAGGCCCGTTAAGCGGTTCGCGGAAAAAATATGGACCAATAATTCGAAAATTTAAAATTCCACACCATACATTAAACGACCAATGGTTTTGGTTTTGAACTTCCAGGTCCCTAAATGGATAAACTGTTGAGTAATAATGCATGTTATGGCTGTTAACTGCTCCATTACTGCGAAAAGTAGCTTCATCAGAAAACATTATTTTGGTTAAAAAATTTGGATCGGCCTCTATTGCTCCATTCAGGATGGTACAAAAGTTTATTCGTCGTTCAAAATCATGGTCTTGAAGTTCTTGGTGTAGTCCCATATGAAAGGGATACCTGTATTTTCTCGTTGTGCGATTAGCCATAGATTGGGATGTATCAGATAAGTCAGCTAGTCGACGGCTGCTGACGAGGGGATTATCTTCAACATGAAGTAAAATCTCCATTTCTTTTTCCTCATTGGTAGCATTCTGGTTAACTACTTTCCGTTTCGTATACTTAATGCTACCACTACCATCAAACCGTTCCAGTAAGCACTGAAAAGATTTTCTAGATGGTATACGTCTATTAGGGTTCTTCGCTCCGTAAAGCCTTACTGCCAAAAGACAATTTTTCCCGCATCGCCCAGTATATAAACCACATCAATTAATTCGTTTTTAGGAAAATCCATAACTATTACCTTTATACGTCACTTACTAGAACAAATTAAACTATTTTTTACTTGCTTACTAGCCATGTCAAAATTCGACAATGCCTACATTTTTGTTTTGTCTTGGCAACTATGTTGTTATAGCGTAAGTGTATTAAAAACAAGGGTAAAAATTGAAAAATTCAAAATAAAACGAAAACTATTAGAAATAGGTATATGACATACTTAATAAAAGTTGGAGGGTTTTGTAAAATCTATCAGAAAAAATAATAATATACAGAGGGTATAATTTTATTTTGAACACCCTGTAGCATCTAACTCGCAAAACATTTTTAACAATATATTGCTACCTGTGTTACTAGGTATACCAACTTTTGCTTTTGGTCCTCCAAATGATTTACCCATCTTTATTAAAAATGCAAATTTTTCAGTTAATCACACAATTAATCAATTAAATTGATATCAAAATTTTCTGAATTTTACTGCTTTTCCTTACCTCGGTCCTTATTTTTTTAAAATTGATCTAGCTCGGGAAGCAAGATCTTTAATTTTTTTTTTGATATATCCTTTCCTACATTTTCGTCTTGGTTCTAAACTTTAAAAAATAATTGTCGCTATTTCAGCAATATTTTTAAAAACGTTTATTTTTGTATTGCCTCTAACAACTTCAGCTGCAGCATGAAAATGATTGTAGCATTACGAAATGTATTGGAAACGCATAGGTGCCTAAAAGGGATCTGATCATTCTCGATGCTAGAAAACTATACCGTATGTGTCATGTCGTTTTAGTACCCTCTACGTATTTACATATATGTTTTTTTACATCTCTATAGAACGCTCGTACCAATTATGAGTATTCCACCTTCAGAAACAATGGCGCTACTGGCAATTTTTTACAAATTGAAAACTAGTATTTTTTTAAAAAAAATTGAAATATTAGAAAAACTACTAGGTTTAGGTATATAACATTATTAATAAAACAGTTATAAAATTTTACGCAGAATTCAAAAATAAATTAGAAAATAGGATGTTCTATTTAAAAAAAAATATTGTATTTAACTTTAACATTTTTTTCGTCATTCCAGAAACAAATGAGATAATGAACTTTACTCTATCGTTGACTCACCCTGTACAATACGATCATATGTTCCAATTGTTATACCTTGACTAATATCCATTAATCCACTAAATATATCTATGCTCAACAAACTCTTGTATATATATATATATATATATATATATATATATATATATATATATATATATATATATATATATATATATATTTTATATATATATATATATATATATATATATATATATATATATATATATATATATATATACAAGAGTTTGTTGAGCATAGATATTTTTAGTGGATTAATGGATATTAGTCAAGGCATAACAATTGGAACATATGATCGTATTGTACAGGGTGAGTCAACGATATAGTAAAGTTCATTATCTCATTTGTTTCTGGAATGACGAAAAAATGTTAAAGTTAAATACCATAGTTTTTTTTAAATAGAACATCCTATTTTCTAATTTATTTTTAAATTCTGCGTAAATTTTTTTAACTGTTTTATTAATAACGTTATATACCTAAACCTAGTAGTTTTTCTAATATTTCCATTTTTTTTTTTAAATACAAGTTTTCAGTTTTGTAAAAAATTGCCCGTAGCGCCATTGTTTCTGAAGGTGGAATACTCATAATTGGTACGAGCGTTCTATAGAGATGTAAAAAAAACGTAGATATGTAAATACGTAGAGGGTACTAAAACGATATGACACATACGGTATAGTTTTCTAGCATCGAGAATGATCAGATCTCTTTTAGGCACCTATGCGTTACCAATGCATTTCCTAATGCTACAATCATTTTCATGGTGCAGCTGAAGTTGTTAGAGGCAATACAAATATAAACGTTTTTAAAAATATTGCTGAAATAGCGACAATTATTTTTTAAAGTTTAGAACCAAGACGAAAATGTAGGAAAGGATATATCAAAAAAAATTAAAGATCTTGCTTCTCGATCTAGATCAATTTTAAAAAATAAGGACCGAAGCAAGGAAAAGCAGGAAAATTCAGAAAATTTTGATATCAATTTAACTGATTAATTGTGTGATTAATTGGAAAATTTGCCATTTTTAATAAAGATGGGTAAATCATTTGGAGGACCAAAAGCAAAAGTTGGTATACCTAGTAACACAGGTAGCAATATATTGTTAAAAATGTTTTGTGAGTTAGATGCTACAGGGTGTCCAAAATAAATTTATACCCTCTGTATATTATTTTTTTCTGATAGATTTTACAAAACCCTCCAACTTTTATTAAGTATGTCATACACCTATTTCTAATAGTTTTCGATTTATTTTGAATTTTTCAATTTTTACCCTTGTTTTTAATACACTTACGCTATAATAACAAGCCAAGACAAAACAAAAATGTAGGCATTGTCAAATTTTGACATGGCTATTAAGCAAGTAAAAATAGTTTAATTTGTTCTAGTAAGTGACGTATAAAGGTAATAATTATGGATTTTCCTAAAAAAACGAATTAATTGATATGGTTTATATACTGGGCGATGCGGGAAAAATTGTCTTTTGGCAGTAAGGCGTTACGGAGCGAAGAACCCTTATAGACGTATACCATCTAGAAAATCTTTTCAGTGCTTAATGAAACGGTTTGATGGTAGTGGTAGCGTTAAGCATACGAAATGGAAAGTAGTTAACCAGAATGCTACCAATGAGGAAAAAGAAATGGAGATTTTACTTCATGTTGAAGATAATCCCCAGGTCAGCAGCCGTCAACTAGCTGACTTATCTGATACATCCCAATCTATGGCTAATCGCACCACGAGAAAATACAAATATCCCTTTCATATGGGACTACACCAAGAACTTCAAGACCGTGATTTTGAATGACGAGTAACCTTTTGTACCATCCTGAATGGAGCAATAGAGGCCGATCCAAATTTTTTAACCAAAATAATGTTTTCTGATGAAGCTACTTTTCGAAGTAATGGAGCAGTTAACAGCCATAACATGCATTATTATTCAACAGTTTATCCATTTAGGGTCCGGGAAGTTCAAAACCAAAACCATTGGTCGCTTAAGGTATGCTGTGGAATATTAAATTTTCGAATTATTGGTCCATATTTTTCCCGCGAACCGCTTAACGGGCCTAGATATCTAAATTTTTTGCAAAACGAATTACCCCAGCTTCTTGAAGAAGTTAATAACTTTGAAAGGGAACAAATATGGATTCAACAAGACGGAGCTCCTACTCATTACCACCGGGCAGTTCGGGAATATTTAAACGATCGTTACCCACAAAAAGGGATCGGTAGGGATGGATTCATTCAGTGGCCCCCTCGATCATGTGACTTGACACCTTGAGACTTTTTTTGTGGGGCTACATTAACGATCGTGTTTATGTGAATCCCCCTACAACACCAGTAGATATGGAAAATATGATATGGGATGTGTGTGTAGTACAATAACACCCTTTATGCTAAGGGAAGTGAAGGAAAATATAGTAAAACGACTAAACATGTGTATTCAAGTAGACGGGCATATTTTTGAACATTTTTTACGTCATAATAATTAATCATTAGAGAAGTTAAACTATATTAAAATTATTATTAATTACACTGGTCAACACGGGTCTTGTTTCCTTTATTTTTTTTTCTGTTATTAGGTATTTCTATGGCCCTGACTATGAAAAAAATACTGGGAGATTGCTAAAAGCTTTACCTTTTGAAATATACAGTTTTATTATTTTGCCAAAAAAATACAAAAAAAATAATACATTATGTTAACAAAATTTCTATTGAACACTAGCAAATGAACTTTTATAAGATTTCCTTGAATGAACGACTTTAGGTAGATCTCGTTGCAAACTCCAGCAGTAGTCTGCCATCATATGTGAGTCCCACCGCCCGTGATAACGCTCTTCCATTGTCCGAAGATCCTGACGAAATCTTTCACCCTGCTCCTCACTAAAATCACCCAGATTTTTTGGAAATCGGTCTAAATGCGAATGCAGGAAGTGGATTTTTATGCTCATGTTGCACCCTAGCTCTTGCAAGTTCGATAGCATGCACTCAACAAGCTCGACATGGTCGTCAGATTTCTTTTTGCCTAGGAAGCCACTCATAACCAAAACAAATGAATTCCAAGCTTTGGATTCGACTTCAGTCATTGATTTGACAAAATTAGGATCATTCACGAGTTGCCTAATCTGTGGCCCATCAAAAATACCAGCTTTCAATTTTTCTGAACTTAATCCTGGAAACTTGCGTGAAAGAAAATTAAAACATTCGCCACTTTTGTCAAGCGCCTTCACAAACTGTTTTATTATGCAGAGTTTAATATGAAGTGGTGGAAGTATGATGCGGTCTCGGCTAACTAAAGGCACGTTTATAACATTTTTTTTGTGCCAACTTTTAGCTCTTCCCGCACTGGCCAAACTTTTTGTGACCAATGGTGTTGTTTGTCACGACTATCCCAGAGACACATGAAACAAGGGAACTTTGTGTACCCCCTTGTTGACCTAAAAGAAAGTTAACCATTTTCAGATCAACACAAATGACCCATCTGTGGTCTTGATACTTAATTTTTTCCATAACCTTAGAAACATTTACGTATTCTTCTTTTAAAGTCGTCGAATGTGCAATAGGTATAGATCCGTACTTGTTACCGTTATGAAGCAAAACACACTTTAAAATTCTTTTGCTGCTGTCTATGAAAAGACTCCAATTACTAGGTTGGTACTGTTTTAATCCAATCTGCTGCAAAATACCACCAACATCGTTACAAAAAACTAAATCCTTCTCTTGAGAAAAATACGGTAACAGATTTTTTTCTCGGGTACGATAAAATGTAATGTTGGTTTCCGGAGTAAGCAAATTTTTTTCTTTTAAACGAGATGCTAAAATTTCAGAAGCTTCTTTTGGTAAGTTCAGATCTCTTACTAAGTCATTTAGTTCTTTCTGATTAAATGGTTGAGGTTCTGAAAGGCTACATTTGTAGTCTGAATGAGAGTCTTCATTTGATGTATTTCGTTCGGGTTCACAGAGATTTGGATCATTAGAAGATTTAGATTTGCTGGGTTGTACCTCTTGTGATTTTAATTAAGGTCGTTGAGCAGAAGATAAGTTAGGATATGACCACTTACTTCGATTTCCAGGGTTATTCCGTTTATTTTCACAACGCAGAAGTAGCAATCGTCATGGTGGTTTCGAGGTTCTCGCCAAATCATGGGTGTTACGAACATTATTGCATCTCTTTTTTTCACTGGACCATAACCGTAGACATACCACACATTTCTGGCATACAATATGAGGAACCCATGGCTTGTCCTGATTACACAATTTTATTTTAAAATACGCAGTTTTCACAAAGTCCGATATAGGTTTATATATGCATGTGTGGTGAATATATATTTTGCAAATATATATTCACCACAAATATAGCAAAAACAATCGGGATTAAGCACACAACATCTTCTTGACGAAAGCCATATCTAAAACAACAACAAAATATATTTTAGTGTCCAATAAAACGAAAATCTAAGTAAAAATAGTAAATGAGGGTAGTTAGCTATAACTCAAAAACAAAAGCTGTTAGAGAAAAATTGTTGCCATATTTAAAAAATACGCGTCAATTTGAGATAGAAACAAAAAAAATCACAGGAAACAAGCAATTTTCTTTTTTTTTTTGTTGACCAGTGTTATTTCTTTATGTTTTCACAATAGCGTAAGTGTATTAAAAAACAAGGGTAAAAAATTGAAAAATTCAAAATAAATCAATTTTTCAATTTAAAATAGTCGAAATGTATAAATTTATTTTGAACCCCTGTAGCATCTAACTCGAATTTCTTTACATATATCTTTTTTTCCATATCTAAAAAAACGCTCGTACCAATTATGGGTATTCCACCTTCAGAAACAATGGCGCTACTGGCATTTTTTTACAAAACTGAAACCTAGTATTTTTTTTTAAATGGAAATATTAGAAAATCTACTGGGTTTAGGTATATGAAAAAGGTATAATATTTTTTACGCAGAATTTAAAAATAAATTAGAAAATAGGATGTTTCATTTAAAAAAAAACATATGTTATATCGTCCACACTTTTTTGAAGTACCCCAGTATACTCAAAAATAATTTTAAACTATGGACCTTAACATTCCCTAAAACTATTGTATTTCACATTTTTTTTCGTCATTCCCGAAACAAATGAGATAATGAACTTTACTCTATCGTTGACTCACCCTGTACAACATATGAGGTATTTACTATTTTCAATACTCTACGTAGAGAAACAGCGAAAGAAGAAAAATAATTACATATTTAAAATGAACCACCTGCAACAGAATTTAAAGAATCTGGGGATGGACCTTGGAAATAACGAGGCTTCTCGTTAGTCTTTGGGATCGCGACACTCATTAGATATTATACTGGTTAAGTAATAGATCTCACTGTGAAAGGTAGCTATTGCCAAGTTTATACTTATTGCAGTAAAAAAAGGATACTGATGACTCTATTAAATACTACGAAGAACATGAAGAATAATGTGCTGATCACTCTGGTTTTGCGAGGAAAATGGAAGTCGATAACATAAGGACATCAGTTTTAAAAAAAAAAATCGGTCTAAAATACACCAATTACATACGAAATGGTGATTCAAAAACATATAAAGCAATGTAGATTTAAAACTATATGGTGATGACAAAACTATTGGAAAAAGTGAGTATGTTGAATATCTTAAGAAGAAAGTGAGTGCACGACTCCGCAATGCTAAAGAAAACATTAGTTAGGTGGAAAAGGAAAACCCTCGGATCACTTATTAAAAATTACAAAATCTTATGGATTAGCAATAAGGCGAAACAGTGACTCACTTGTATCTCACAAATGAGCATCCACAATATAACAACTGTCCAGTTGTAGTAGAGAATTGGTGTCAGTTTGGTAAAGAGGAAGCAGTAGGACATAGATGATTTTGGTCACCCAACTCCACTTCACCCAATTATTATAACACATATATGTAAAAGTTATATAACACGTAGGCTAAAAAGTTTTTGGTATGACACACAGATGTCGCTCTTTTCAAAAAATCCATATGATTTTAAGGAAGTATCAACTTTTAAACGATACATATTAAAATTTCATGTGTTGATTAAACATTGATTTTTGATGGGAAAAAAATACCGTTCAAGCAAAGCCATGGCTTGATAAATCATATGGGGACTCTGCTCCAGGAAAATCACTCAACATTTCCTAGTATAATGAATTTAAACGCTGTCGTACAGATACAAATGATGCTCAACGCTCTGGACGCCCAAATGAGGTGGTTACATCGGAAAATAACAAAAAAAATCCACAACATTTTTTTGAATGACCGTAAAGCGAAATTGCGTGAGATAGCTGACACCCTAAAGATATCAAATTTTGTATGAACATTTGCGCATGAGAAAGTTTTATACGAAATGAGTACCGCGTTTGCTCACGGTGGACCAAAAACAAAAACGTGTTGATGATTCTGAGAGTTGTTTGGACCTATTTAAACGCAATAAAAAGGTTTTTTTTCATGAGATATGTGACAATGGAAGAAACATGGATCCACCACTACACATCACAATCAAATCGGGAGTCAGCTGAGTGGACAACAGCCGGTGAAAGCTGCCCGAAGCAACCAAAGACATAACAGTCGGCTGCGAAGGTTTGGGCCTCTGTATTTTGGGATGCGCGTGGAATAATTTTCATCGACTATGCTGAGAAGGGAAAAACTATCCATAGCGAATATTATAAAAAGTTACTGGTGCGTTTGAAAGCAGAAATCGCAAAGAAATGGCCCCAAATGAACAAGAAAAAAGTGCTCTTTCATCAAGACAATGCACCGTGTGGCAATGGTTACGATGTCAAAATTGCATGAATTGAAGTTCGAATTACTTCTTCACCCACCGTATTCTCCAGATTTGGCCCCCAGCGATTATTGTCTTTAGTTCTGAAGAAGCAATAACAGTTAATGTTTGAATTAATTTCATATACATTGTATAATTTTTACTTCATTGAATAATAAACGCAAAAGGTCTTGATATTACCATTATGATTTCTTCCTTAAAAATTAATGATTTTTTCGAGAGCGTCAGCGTTAACAGCTTGCGCGTTAAAGTCCACGAGCGCGTTGGAGACCGCGCGTCAGTAGAAACATATTAATAACTTCTTTAATATAAGAGATTACTAACTTTTCTTTTTAATTTACTCAGTGGCGTTTTACGCATTAAAAGAGTACGATCTCATTTTCGAGTGAAACAGAAAACATGGTTTAATTCGCAATTGTTTAAAAAAAATTGTTTATAACTTTAATAAATTAAATTTTTACAAGAACCGCATGAATTTAACTGCAAATTTAAAACATTTAGCTTCATTAAAAAAAATAACTAAGTTATTTCTATTTGTTTCCGAAATATGAATAAATGAAAAGTTCTAAACAATATTCAACTAGTGATTATTCGCAAAATAATTGAAGTATAACAAAAAAATGTACGTGATAAAAAGGTATTTGTACCTCTATCGAAAAACATAGCTATCCTTGAAATCCGAAAAAAAGAAAATTCAAGCTTTTGCTTGGTAAAAGCAAATACGCAGACGAGGCCCAGTAGAAGATGATCTCTTTTGGTACTATTATTATTATAATTATTGTCCATTTTTTTATATCCTCAGGTATGTAATAAAATAGTTACCAAGTCACAAAAGTGTCAGATTTTTTTTTCTATTAAAAAAAATGATAAAATCAATTTTTTTTTAGCTCGCTTATTTTCCAATTCGCAACCAAAATAAATTTTGGTAAAGAGAATGGTGCACTGTATAAAATACATAAAGTCAAAGACTAAATTATAACCCGATTTGAAAATGAAAACACATAATATCCATTTTGAATCAATTAATAAATTTTTAGTATAATTACCTATAACGCACAATTTATTAGACTATTTTATTACTGTGGGAGAATAAACTATTAAATATTATTCAATAATAACTTCCAAATTCAACTATAAATTTTCCTACACGAAAATTTCTATTTTATTTTCGTTTACAACAAACTTTATTAAATATATTATATTTATATGTACTCTAGAATAATAACAATAAATATTAAAGATGATGGTAGAAAAGGATAACAACGCTTAATATTCCAGTAATTATAAATGAATACAAAACCCATTTTTAATACCATTTCTAAACGTCGAACAGATTCATGATTCTTGAGATTACACCGTGTCAAAAATTAAGATGCTTCTCGATGCTTCACCAAACTAAAGTTGCTTTTCGATATTTCACCTACGATTACACAAAACACCTTCACAGGTTTTTTAATCTTCGAAATCAGAACTCATTTTATTGCAAGGTAGTGAATAAATATATTTTATTTATATGCACTCCAGAATAATACCACTAAATATTAAATATGATGATAGAAATGGAAAACAATGCTTAATATTTCAGTAAACATAAATGAATACAAAACTCATTTTTAATACCATCTCTAAACGTCGAACGCATTCATTATTCTTGGTGTTATACAGTGTCAAAAATAAACATGTTTTTCGATTTTTCACCTACGATTAAACAAAACATCTTCGGAGGTGTGTATTCTTCGAAATCAGAACTCATTTTATAGCAAGGTTGGGAATAAATATATTACATTTTATATGTACTCTAGAATAATACCAATAAATATTAAAGATGATGGTAGAAATGGGAAACAATGCTTAATATTCCAGTGATCATAAATGAATACAAAACCCATATTTAATAATATCTCTAAACGTCGAACGGATTCATAATTCTTGGAATTATACCGTGTCAAAAATAAAGATGATTTTCGATGCTTCACCTACGATTACATAAAACATCTTCAGAGATTTATATTCTTCAGAACTTATTGCAAGGATGGGAATAAATATCTTATATCTATATGTACTTCAGACTAATACCAATAAATATTAAAGACGATGGCAGAAATGGAAAACAATGCTTAATATTCCAGTAATCATAAATGACTACAAAACTCATTTTTTAATACCATACCTAAACGTCGAACGGATTCATGATTCTTGGGGTTATACAGTGTCAAAAATAAAAATGCTTTTCGATGTTTCACTCACGATTACACAAAACATCTTCGGGGATGTTTATTCTTTGAACTCAGAACTTATTTTATTGCAAGGTTGGGCATAAACATATTATATTTATATGTACTCCAGAATAATAACAATAAATATTAAAGAAAATGAAAAACAACGCTTAACATTCCAGTAAATCATAAATGAATACAAAACTATCTCTAAACTATGTCAGCTCTGAGATATCTGGACATTAACACAAATCTGGCATGTGTACCTACGTTAAATTATATTTAACAACGTATTGCTTTTGGGGTGAAGTGCTGCACTGCCGATTTCACCCCCAAAACTAATCCCTTAAATCAAAATTGAACTTTCAAAATTACACGGCTCTAATGAGGCCATCAATTTCTACATTAGTGCCAAATTTCAACTTTCTATGTTAAACAATTTCGGAGAAAATCGGATGTGATAAACAGACAGACGGAACATTAAAAAGCACCCATGTAGCAATGTGTTGAATTTTATGACATTTTATAGCTAAATAAACTTACAAAACTTAGGTTAACAATACTGGCCTCTTCATTTCACTGAGCCAACACCAGAGAATTGAAACAATTTTCAACCAGGAGCTTTTTTAGGCCACGTTTTTATGAGATATGAGATATTTTATGGACAACTACAAGAGTGAACTAATTTTTTGTACAAGCTTATTAAGCTAAGTTGCAGAAATAATGTAGGATGTATCGTCTGCACTAAGGAAAATCAACCATTTTTCTGTGATCGTTGATGTATGATCCAACACACTACCCTGAAGTGTGTCAATATTTGTCAAATGCTTTTCAGATTTTTTGTGGGCTAATTTTAAAATAAATCTTCTATTGTTTAAATAAGACTCTATAGAAACTTTTATTCTTGGAGCTTAATTTTTATTAACCAGAAAGGTTAAATATTGTGTAGTTCCAATAGTATATTATTTCTGGTAAAATATATAAGGGGTTCAAGGGATGGTTAGAGGGGCTAATTCGCATGTCTTGTGGCCTTTTTTAGGCTTCTTGAAGTCGGGAAAATTCAAAATTAAGTTATTTTTTTATTACTATCAGTTACAATAGAAGATCTATATAACAACGTCATATAATTGCGAAAACCCATGTAAAATTGGGTACGATCCCAATCTATAGATGGAGAACGACGAACATGCCGCATTTGCTCTATTACACAGATGGATCAAAAACTTCGAGCGGAATGGGCCCTGGCATATAGGCGTAAAAAGCAAGTGGCGCTTTAGCATTCCACTAGGGATGAGTGTAATGGAGTGTAAGCGCAACCTACTAAAATTATATTCCAGGAACAACAGGGGTGAACTATTGTGGATTCCAGGATATGTGGAGGTACAAAACCATGCAGGGGACCAGAATTAACGTTTGGTAGTGCAAAGCAGATGGCAAAAATGACAATCAACAGATGGTAAAATCAGCAACATCTCGATCGTTGCCTTGCAATATCTAGTCAAATACATGCGAGGGACGTAATTGGCGGCCCCTCAACGAAACTAACAGCTGACGTCCTTTGTTTAACAAGGACCCTGATTAACCTAGGGGTAGGAGGGACTGATCACCGGCCACTGTCACCTGAGTAAACATTCACAAAAAAATGGGTATCCAATGAACGTAGACTATGTGATGAAGAGGAAGAAATGTCTATGTACATCCTACGTGAATGTGTGGTTTTAACTCGGAACAGGTTATACTGTTCGGAAATCTAGATCGATCGTGGCGATAAATTACCACATGAAGGATTGGAAGGAAGCTAATAAAATTCTTAAAGGGACGACGCTTAGGTAATCAGGAGAGGGGAACACAATAGGCCAAGAGGCTGCAGTGCATCAAAGGGTATAATCGCCTACCCCGCCTATAATCAACCAACCAACTAACAGAAGAAGGGGCTAACAGAGGTGGAGGTTGTTACATATTGTATAATGTAATGGACAAACTTGAAGCATATTATTTAGAGTAAAATATATAAGGGATTCAAGGAGTGACGTAGGAGGTTAGAGGGGTTGCTTTGTATATATCGTATTATATATCCTTTGTAGGGTCCTTGAAGTCGAGGAACTTAAAAATTAATTTCATTACTATCAGTTTCAACAGAAAAAAGGGTTAAAATAGGTGACAGCCTTAAATATTGTATATTTACTTTACTATTAGATTTTTTACCAGGTTTGGGTTACGATAGTGGAGATTTTTAGTGTTCCATACGGAAGATTTATGGGATCACTTCGGTTGTCCGTTTGTCTGTCCGTCGGTTAACCTCGATTTTGTCTGGAACTAGTTGACATAGAAAGTTGAAATTTGGCACAAATATAGAAATCGATGGCCCAATCAGAGCCACGTAGTTTTGAATGATAAATTTTTGTCTTAAGAGGTTAGTTTTGTGAGGTGAAATCGGAAGTAAACAAAAAATTGGGTTATAGCCAGTGCCAAAAACAGACACACACACACGCACAAGCATATTATCACGCACACACACGTAAACACACCAGGTCATCGAGTGGGATGTCAAATGAAAGCTTGTGAAGACACAAGTCCAAAAATACGTACAAGTAATACTTCCGCACACTTTTGTTTGTATTAGTTGAAAAAAAAATTACCAAAAATATCTGTCCCTCCTCCATATCTCGAAAAATATTGATCAAGAAATTTTAAAAAATGTCTGGAATAGTGTAAATAAATTGGGCGAAAATTATCACGAGTGCATTACGTTTGATAATTTTTTTGTTATAAAAAAAACTATGTGGCATGACAGAATGGTAAAGGTTTGGAAAGTTGGGAATCAGCAATATCATGATAACCAACAGATAGGTACCGAGACAAAATTATTTTATTTTATTTGTTTATAATTAAACAAATATTTAGGTAGTAAACTATTTGTTTTAAAGTTTTACTACTAGTCTAGATTGAACTAGATTCATTTATTGGCTATTAAGTAGCTAATTTTTTATTATTTTAAAGGTAATCAAGGTTCGGAACATTAATTGTGGAAGTTCAACTTGCACTTGACCGGGTTTTTTTTTTATTAATATGTCACTATAAAGTAGTTTTCGGATAAAATGCCGAGTTGTAGTGTGATTAAGTTATTATTTGGTGTGGGAAAGTCAATTTCAGTATTTATTTTAGAGCTGTATATTTGCAATGAAAGTACTAGGTAAATGACAACCAATTTTTTTATAGTTCATAGTTTATTTAACTCCTTTTGAAGAATATATGAGAAAAAACTAAAAGTCCGGGACTGGATTTGAAGGTGTATACTCGGTCTGATTTTTTATGAACTATTGTATCGGGTCTTCCATTAAGGACTTGACAACTTTTTTTTGAAATAAAACGCAACCCATTTGAGGCATTTCGAAAATTTTACTATCGGCTTGAAGTACAATCAAAACATTTATGTATGGAATTCGACTTCATTCATATGTCCACCACGGGCACGTTTGCAGCGGTCGATTCGTTGAACCCAATTTTCGATGACTCGGCCACACATTTCGACGGAAACGGCCGCTATCTCTCTTTCAATATTGGCTCTGAGCTCCTCTAACGACGCAGGCTTGTTAGCATAGACCAATGATTTAAGGTACCCCATAAAAAGAAGTCTAGAGGTGTTAAATCACACGATCTAGGCGGCCATTCGACGGGACCATTTCTCGATATAACACGTTCACCGAATTTAGATTGCAGTAAGTCGATTGTTACACCCGCTGTGTGGCTTGTGGCGCCGTCTTGTTGAAACCATATATCATTAGTGTCTAGCCATGCAATTGATCAAAGAAATAACGTTGCAACATGCCTCTGCAGCGATCTCCATTGACTGTAACGTGACGGTTATTTTCATCAACGAAACAGAACGGCCCAATGACACCACCGGCATGAAAACCGCACCAAACAGTAATTTTTTGTGGATGAAGTGATGTTTCTTCAAGCACATGAGGGTTTTCACCTGACCAATAACGCATATTCTGTTTGTTGACGAAGCCGTTTATCCAAAAATGCGCTTCATCACTAAAGATGATTTTGCGATGAAATTGGTCATCTTCTTCCAACATTTCTAGAGCCCAATTCGAGAACGTACGTCGCTTCATATGATCGAGTGGCTTTAGTTCTTGAGCTAACTTTAACTTATAAGGGTGCAGGCCAAGATCCTTTCGCAAAATTCGCCATAGTGTGGTCTGAGCGATGCCCAATTCTTGAGAACGCCGTGAAATCGACTATTTTGGTTCATTTGAGATGGACGCTTGAACGGCAGCAATATTCTGGCCACTTCGACCAACCCGTTGTCTCACTGCCACGGGAACATCCAGCAGCGAATATCTTAACTCAAATTTTTTCACTAGACTATGAATTGCTTGTCTACTGGGACGAGAATTACGACCAAAAATTAGCGTTAACGCTCTTAAAGTTGCAGTCACCTACTCCAAATTTTGGTAGTAAATTTTAATTATTTGTAACCGTTGTTCATTCGTGTACTTCACCATGATGAAAATGTTAACTTTACTGAATGTTTTGACGTTGACAATTCGGTGATTGGCTTAAGGGTGCGTTCACAGTGAAATTTCAAAGTTGTCAAGTCCCAAATGGAAGACCCTTTATCAAAGTAGCTGACAAATAACTTATAAATCTTTCTTACTGTTTGAGATAATTGGGACCCTATGAAGTACTGAGATACAACTTTTCTTTGTTTTAGTTATGCCTGTTGTCCCACTGACTATTTTCCACAAAGTTTTAGTTTTACATTCGGATGAATTTTTCTCTATAATTATCTTGTTTACTACTTTTTTCAGTACTTGTAATATTCACTGATTAATAATTTATTTTTTATTAAGTTTAATTAGTTCAATTGCTAAACGTCCTTAAAAGATATATTCTCTAAATTGGCATTTATATTTTCCTCTGTTTTTTTTTAAAAGCTAACAGGTTGTTTTTAGGAAATCTCCCCTCAAAAGCCAAAGAGAAAACTTCTCAAAAGACTTCGAATATTTCATCGACCTCGTAATTTAAAAAGTTTTTGTGTATTGCCTTGTTCCACTAATTTATTAAATTCGTGAATAGCGGTGCTGTTAAAATTTCCACGACTTTCGTTACCAGTTTTGTTTCTCCTTTTAAAATGGCCATTTTAATCGAAACACCGCATCGTGGTCTGCAAAGCGAGGATATATTTGCATGAAAAATTGGATCGGAGGTAATTGATATCACCTAAAAACCTGCCTAGTGTCGCCAATATTGGTACACAATGACAGGTAGAAAGCGTGCACATATGAGATTTTTCTTTATTATTAAATTTAGAAGAAAAATAAGCTTATAGTTGGGTTTTGCATCACGTGGAACTCAAAAAATGATTTTGCAGTGCCAATTGCCGTTTGTCCTTTGGCGGGAAATTTGAATTTTCTGAAGTTTAAAGTCCAAAAGTCACTCTGCTTGTTAAAATAACTAATTTATTAGGAAAATGTGTTTGGAATTTCATTTTATGATAGTATGCAAAGTTTTAGATAGATTGGACAAAAGTCGAATTTTGTCAGTTTTTGACCAATAAAAATATAATCCTAAAGGAATTTTTATTTTTTGAATTTAAAATATGTGTTAGATTTGTATAAGAACTTAAACATTTATTTTTTGATTTCAATTTCTATTTTACTTGTTTTACAATCAATAATTAAAAAAATTTGATTTTCGTAAATCCGCAACGGTCACACGGACAATTATAGAATTTTTTACCCTGTTACTTGCAGTTTGAGGTTTTTGTTTTTTAAGGGATACTCTACCGTCATAATTTATTGCAAAACATAAAGAAATAATTTCAAACTAGATAATTTTTTTAAAATTTATGTTTTTTTTTTTAGTGTTCCATACGGAACACTTATGGGATCACTTCGGTGTCCGTCCGTCTGTCTATATATCTGTCTGTTAAACCCGATTTTCTCTGAAACTATATGATATAGAGAGTTGAAATTTGCCACAGATATAGGAACTGATGGTCTATTCAGAGCGGTGTAGTTTGAAAGTTAAATTTTGACTTAAGGGGTTAGTTTTGGTGGGATTAAATCGCGAGTGAAAAAAAATTCAAGGTTATCGACGAGTGGGGTGTCAAATACAAAGATGAGTTCAAAAATATATTTGATGTAATACTCGCGCAAACTTTTCTATATATTATCCCCCCACCCAATCTCTATGAGTACTAATCAGAAAATTTTGAAAAAATTCTGAAATATTCTCCATAAGGTGTAGATTGATTGAAAATTATCACGAGTACATTACCTTTGATAATTTTATCTGGTATATATATATAAAAAACATTATTTCAAGGTTACCGAGTGGGGTGTGAAATAAAAGCTAAAAATTGCCAACAATTGCGGTTCGCATTTCTTAGAGTACTAATAAAAAAGTTTCGCAAAAATTCTGAAATATTCTCCATAAAGTGTAGACTGAATGAAAATTAGGAGGCGTACATTCATCATCACCATCATTATTAGCTTATTCCATCCGTAGTCAGATCTAAGCCTCCCCAAGTTGTTTCCAATGAGCTTTGTTATTTCTTTTTGCATCCAAACGTGCCCTGCTAATCTTTTTATGTCGTCCGTCCCTCTTGTCTGTGGTCTACCTCTGCATCTTTTGTGTTCTCTAGGCCTCCATTCAACTATACGGCGTGTCCATCTGTTCCCAGATCCCACATTTCTTACTATCACTCTTCTTTTACGGGCGGTCGCAATATTTTCGTGTCATATAGTATTTGATAATATTTCTCTGTAGCTTCCTTTATCTCTTTGATTTGTGCGATCTCTTGGTTATCCTTATTTATAAGTTTTATTGTTTATTGTCTTCCTTCATTCATTTATTTGTTTAGGTGTTTCAAACTTTTCCTGTCTTTAAATGTTTCTTTTATTTTCAACTTTCTATACTGTGTGACGTCTTCTCTGATCTTTTTTTTTATTTTTTTGTCTATTTCTGCCAATTCTAATCTGCAATTAGTAAGATAATTTCTTAATAGTCGTCTCAGTTTCCTGAGATTTTATGTCTCTTTCCTTGATGTTTATGTTTTTCTTTTTTCGATGTTTTGTAGTCATGATAAGGTTGTTGGTTATTTGTGCATTTAGTTCGTCAAGTTCTGTTTGGTAATTTATGTGTTTTATATGATTTTCCAGTGCTTGTCGATATTCATCTGTGTTTGGCTTTATTATTTCTGTTGGTGCCGGTTGTATGTTTTATCAATCTACGTCTCTCCTGCTTCAGATTTATTCTTATTTTTGCTCTGAGCATCCGATGGTCACTGCTAATGCTTATCGTGTTCAGGACTGTCGTGTCAATTACAATTAACACATAATCAATTTCGTTTCTTTTTATACTATCTGGGCTTTGCCATGTCCGTCGTCTATGTTCTGGCTTTTGGAAAAATGTGTTCATAATGTACAAGTTATTTTCGTTTACAAAATTTGATAACATTTCTCCTCTGCTGTTCCTCGTACCCAAACCAAATCTCCCTACACTCTTCTAATTTGTATTCATTGGTTTCCCTATTTTGGCGCTGAAGGCACCGATTATAGGCGTACATTACCTTTGATATTTTATCTGGTATATAAGAACAACGATCGGAAACAAACTCTGTTGAAAACTCGTTTGGGGTGTGTTTTGTAAAGTAACTGATTATTTTATACCTCCGTAACAAGAATTTTTATTTTAAAAGTAATCACCGTACAGAACACTAATTGCGCAAGTCCGACTTTCACTTGGCCGTTTTTTTATTTAATTTGTGAAGTGTCTATAATTTATTTATTGTTTGTGAGCTATATAGTCAATGTCTTTGTTACCTTTAATAAATATTAATTCACTAATTTTTTTCTCTAATCTTGCCATCACATTGACGCTAGTGTCTTTAAAAAAATTAAAACATCAAACTGCATGCTATACGGTAAAAATATTCGATAATTGTCCATGCGACAGTTGCGATTATACAAAAATCATCATTTTTTAATTACTGGTTGTGAAAGAAGTAAAACATGGCTTGGAATCAACAAATATATTTTAAAATTTTTCTATCAATCTAACTAATGTATTTTAAATTCAAGAAATAAAAATCTCCTTGAGATTATATTTTTATTTGTCAAGAACTGACAAAATACGAATTTTGTCTAATTGATTTAAAATTTTGCTATAAATACCATATATTGCAATTTCAAACACTTTTTCCTAATATATAGGAAGGCTAACTTTTAAGTTTTTATAAAAACAATTAAAGAAAAAAAATTGATACGAATAGTTTTTATTGTTTCTCCAAATATTCGCATTTAAGATTTATACACTTTTACATGCGTTCGAACTAATTCTCAAAACATTTTTTCCATTCTGAAGCTAGACCTCAAAATCATGGTTTTGGACGGATTCAACAGCTTCTTGAGGTAATGAAAATCGCTGTCAACGCATTTTTTTACATTAGGGAATAATGTTTTTTTTTCCGTCAAATAATGAGTTCTTTGACATGCTGTGTGAGAGCTGGCATTGTCACGATGAAAGATGATGCGAAGTTTTCGCTTGTTTTTTTCTGATTTCATCGATAACTTCTGGCAAATAAATTTTTGTATTCTATTCAGCATTAACTGTTCTTCGATCTTCTAAAGCAATGGTTGTAATATGTCCACTATAACTAAAGAAACAAGCGATCATTTTCTTGGAAGTGTTCCGCGATCGAACCACTTTGTTGGATTCGGTTCATCTTGGAACACCCAAATAGTTGACTGTTGCTTAGTTTCCAGCTCGTACGAATGTATCAAAGTTTTGTCTTCTGTTCCGATGTTGTATACGGATTTTGCATGTCCTTGGTTGAATTTTTTGAGCATTTCCTTACCTAATCCAATTGACGTGAGCATATTTTTGAGTTTGGGTCAAATTATGCGAAATCCACCGGGGACAGATCTTTTTCATAGCTAAATGTTAATGCAAAATGGAATGTACTGCAGTCTTTGACATGCCTAAGGAGGCCTCTATCTCACCCCAGGTCACATGCCGATCATCTTCAATCATGTTGAGCAAAGCATCGATGTTTTTTGGAACAATAACCGATTATGGTCGACCTTCACAAAATTCATCGCTGACGAAAACACGACCATGGCGAAATTCTGCAAACCAATTGAAAACAGTCTTTTTTGATGGTGATTCATTACCAAAAGTAGGCACTGTTGTTGAGTTAGGCCTTTACTAAAATTGTAAAAAATTATCCAACGAAAACCTTCACTTGAAATTTCCGTTTGTTCACAAAACTGTTTTTTTAAAGGCTCACTGTAAATAAACTATTCGGCCAATTTCTGAGGTGCCATTCTTTTAACAATAACAAATGTCTAATTTTACAACAATGAGAATGTCACATCTTAATAGCGTCATCTAGTGGTCGTTTGTAAAAACTTAAAAGGTGGCCCTCGTATTTTTGATATTTTAACACAAAGAGTGACTTTTGGGCTTAAATCTTTAGAAAATTCAATTTTCTCACTATATGACATAACTTTGTGATCAAAAAATAGTAAGACTTTTAAATTTAAATCGCCCGGGCATATCCAAATCGGATTAATTTTTTTTCGTTAGGTTGGTAGGACCTTAACTGCTATCTGTGTCAAATTTTAAGACCATAGCATCAGTAGTTAATAAGATTCGCTTGCATTCGTTCAACAACAAAAGTGCGGTTTTCGATTTTTATCATGAGTGAAAAAATTCAGCAAAGAAATTGCATTAAATTTTGTTTTAAAAATGGTTTTTCGGCTTACCAAACGTTCAAAATGATAAAAAAGTCATTTGGTGATGATGCTCTATCTAGAGCGTTCAGGGTGAATGAAAAGACAAGCGTACTGTCATCTGCAAAGTTGTAGATTGGATTCCCGGTCTTTTCCAGCAGATCGTTAATGTAAATGAGAAAGAGAGTAGACAGTATGGAGCCCTGGGGCACACCGGCGTTGATAGTGAGGGTGTGAAAAAGAAATTCGTCGACCGCCACTCGTAAAGAACGCTCTCTGAGGAAACATGAGAGCCACAAACAGAACCTTTCAGACATACCATAAGAGCGTAACTTAGTCAACAGTCCATCGTGCCAAACACGGCCGAATGCCTTGGACATGTCAAGAGCAACCGCTTGAGATTCTCCAAAGTGTTCAATTACGTTGTTCCAAACATGTGTTACATAAGTCAGAAGATCTCCTGTTGATCTATGTTTACGAAAACAATATTGGTGATCGCTAATAATATTGAATCGTTCAAGATATTTTAGAAGATGCTCATTGATAACCTTTTCCATGACTTTCGATATTATTGAAAGCAGTGCGACTGGTCGGTAGTTATTTGGCAAGATCTTCTTGCCTTTTTTAGGTATCGGCTGAACCGTGACACATTTCCAGCAGGACGGAAATATTCCCTTTCTGTAGGATAGGTTAAAAAGTCTACAGAAAACCGGTGTTAGTTTGAAACTATGGTAGGTATTCCGTCAGCGCCAGAAGCCTTCTTGGTGTCTAGCTTCCTTTTGAGGAATTAGTAATTGAAATAGGGCGTATTGAACACGTTATTCCAAATTACCACAAATTACCAAAAATTATTTCAGAAATCTTTTAAAATCATATCTCACTATGTTTTATTTAAGTATTTGTTATTTTTTTCAAAACATTAAAACGTCGAAACAAAAACAAATAATGAACAAAACGACGACTTTCCTGAGTTGTCTAAAATTAATTCTCCTACACAACATTTCACAAACTTCTGACACAAAAACATTATCTCTCTACTTAATGTTGACAGACTGAAGATAAAGCGTGAAAACTTCTGCTTAAGTTGTCGGGTTTTACACTCATTTACTAATTTCGCAATTTCTTATTAATAATAAAACTTTGATAAAATAGTTGAAGAACAACTTAAACGACTAAGCTGGATGAAACAAAGACATTGAATGTTGGAGGCGTTTCGGTGTTTGAATAATAAGCTTGGGTTTTCTGTCGGTAGGCAAATTTTCGGTTAGTTATCCAACGGTTAAATGTCGGGGTTCACACTTTGCACTCACTGCTCTTGGGTTACATGTTGTTAAAATGGGGGTCAATGGATATGTCAACTACTGGCTGTCGACGTTCTACTATAAATGATCTCTGAAAGTTAAACAAGGACAGAAGCAAACATTAAAAGTCAAGCTTAGAATAGTAGCCTTAAAGAGGTAGCAAGGGAGGGAAGGAAAAAAGCAGTATATGTACAGGGTGGTCCAAACTGGATACTTTTAAAGGTAAACCCCTTTATCTAAAGGAGATAGACGAAAACTGATGTCGGTGTCTCAATTTTTATGATAAACTCAATGGTGAAAACCGCATATCGATATCTAGTACCGTTTCAGATATACAGGGTGTTTTTCAAAAATCTGCATTTTGGAAAATGTTTGTAATTCTGTTCCTATTGAAAATTTTTGATTTCTGTAAAAACATTCTCAAAGCACTTTTTCACGTGGATTTCAACAGGTAAGGTACATTTTTTTACAACTAATATTTTAATAGTTATTAACGCAAAAATATATTTTTTAAATGGGATATCCTGTATATTTTTCCTTGTCCGAATAGAGCTTTAAATTACAATTCTAAAAATATAGCACACTTCATATTTTGCTTAAATCTACTTCAAAATATAAAGGTTTTTAGTTTTTAGGCGAGTTTTAAATGCACATTTTGTGAAGTAGGCTTTGGGCGGAGCGGCCATATGTTTTACTCAAAGTTGTCAAATTTTACTTCAGGATCAGTTATTGAATTGTCAAATAAATCGCAATAAAGTTTGAAAATTACGAAAAATGGGATTTGATAGTGTGTTTCATACAAACCGGAGAAAATTTGGAAGCGGCAAGTAATTTGTACCATGATCGGTATCCAGAAAGGTGTCAACCCTTCAAGGATATATTCGGTCGATTGCGACATCACCTAGTTAATAGTGGCCAGTTTGAAAAGAAACAACCCAAAAATTATGCATCAAATAGGGATAAGGAGTTAGAAGAAATAGTAGTTTTAGGAACTATCGGAAATAATCCCAATACTTCCACTGGACTACTAAGAACTAACATAAGTCGTACTTTGAAGAAGCACAAATTCGGGCCATACAGGACAAGAAAAGTTCATCACCTTAGAGAGGAGATTTTGAACGGCGTATGGATTTTTGCCAATGGTTTCTGGAGAATTGTAACCATGTTCCGAATTTTTCATTAAATTGCATTTGGACAGACGAAGCTTATGTAAGTAATGCATGTATTTTTAACCGTTACGATTCTTATACGTGGGCATAAGAAAATCCTCATTTAGTTATGGAGCAAAGAAATCAAGGCAGATTTGGATTTAACGTGTGGGCAGGAATTTTTAGAGGCAAGGTTATAGGTCCATTTATTTACGAAGGAACACTCACCTCTCAGAGATATTTAGAAATTTTAAGGCAGCAAATAGAACCTCTTGTTGATGAACTGCCATTAATGGACCTTAGAAATATATTTTTTCAACACGACGGGGCATCCCCTCATAACGCTGGAGTTATCCGTAATTTTTTATCGGCCAATTTCGACAATGACTGGATAGCCAACCAAGGTCCGAAACGTTGGCCGGCAAGGTCACTGGATTTAACACCCATGGACTTCTATCTATGGGGAAGATTGAAAGACCTAATTTTTAAATTGCCGACAAACACCAAGCAAGAGTTAGAAGTCGCAGTGATACAAAGTTTTGTAGCTCTCACTCCTCTTGAACTAATCACGTCGATAAGAAGTGTCCAGAAAAGGTGCCGCCTATGTGTAAATGAAACTGGTCGACATTTCGAACATCTCTTATAGAAAATTGTTTTGTTTTAGTTTGCTCTACTCGGAATAAATTGTTTTATTGTTTTTTGTTTTATTTTCTACATAGTTTAAAGTACTATAGGATTTAGTAAATTTCATTGTAGTTATGACTCTGGGATTTTTTTTTACGATTCGACTGCTATCGGTAAACAACTGATATTGCCGCTCCGTAAAACTGGTGTAAAAACTGAAAACCTTTATATTTTGAGGTAGATTTAAGCAAAATATAAAATGTGTTATATTTTTAGAATGGTAATTTAAAGCTCTATTCGGATAAGGAAAAATATACAGGGTATCCCATTTAAAAAATACATTTTAGCGTTAATAACTATTAAAATATTAGTTGTAAAAAAATGTAACTTCCACCGTTGAAATCCAAGTGAAAAAGTGCTTTGAGAATGTTTTTACAGAAATAAAAAAATTTCAATAGGAAAAGAAATACAAACATTTTTCCAAAACGCAGATTTTTGGTATATGGATATAGATATGCGGTTTTCACCATTGAGTTTATCATAAAAATTGAGCCTCAGACACCGATATCAATTTTCGTCTCCTTTAGATAAAGGAGTGTCTAATTTGGACCACCCTGTACATATTTAAATACTAAGTTATCAATATTCGTACAACCGGTATTAGAGTGAACTATGACGTTAAAGTAAAACGGTAAACAGTGCCGTTAATCAAGGTAAGAAGTAACGCCCACTGACGCCGGTAAATGGTAACAGCAACTAACAAACTGGCACTCAGCAGTTAGTGTCACCGTCAGTTTTTTTTATGGGCATAGCACACGTGCTACAGAGAAATCACTAAAGCGCTATAGGAGCGGCATAGGTGAGGAAAAAATGATTCACATTGGTGTTGAATCGCTGTAAATTGTACTCGTTGGGAAACACGGTCTTGGGTAAATCGTTGCAAAGGGCTGATGTTCTGCATATAAAAGAGTGCTTATTTGTACGAAGAGTGACAAGCTGAACCTCATATAGATATGATGTATTAGCACGACGTGTATTCCTAGCATGCACCACTCTAGGAGGAATTAATCCATCCGTCTCCTGTTGATTTTTGTTTACGAAAGCCATATTGATGATCGCTTTAAGAAAATACGTTTTATGATACGCTGCCTGTAGACAATATCGGGCATCTTTGTTTGCATTACAGGAATAGTGGGTGGTGTTTTTCCTTGGAAATCGACAGGAGAATGTGAAGCAAAGAGTTCAGTCAACAAGTTGGACCTTTACATCATTGTCGGTAGGCAAGATGTTTAGAAGCAATAGCTTCCTTCCATTTTCGGTCGAACCGAGGCATGCCATTGGAAGACCATTTGTCCAAAAAGGGATGTAAGCTTCCATACAGCCACAAAGATATCGGAAATCTTCTTAGCGCAGTCAGATTGGTCGTCGGATCTATAACAAACGTCAGATTTGTAGTGCCGAGTAACGGTTTAGGCGCCCCTCAGACATCGGAGACATCCTCAGAGATCGGTAGAATACTCAATGTCGAAAGTAGTTTTTGGCAGGAAGAACCTAACGGCGAATTTACGGTAACAGTGTAAATCTCTGGATGCGTGGTTACAGATTAAAAAAATTAGTGAACTCTCGGCCTCAATCAATGAGTACAATCCCAACCGATTGAGAATGATTCAGCTTCACGTACTTGTTCGTCGGTCATATTTGAATAATTCAGCTAGTTGATGTTGTGGACATTAAAGTCAATGGATGGCAATTTAGGCACTTGGATAATTAGTCTGTAAATGATCGATAGTGTAAGTCTGCCAACAACTGCGTTGCGTTGCATCTGTTTGAAGTTTGGAAGACAACCATTACAAGAATCACGCTTACCAACAGGCACGCCGCTTAACAAAGTTTTCAGAGATTTCGTAGAAATTTACCAAACTTATCAATCTACCCTCATATAAGAATAAATACAAATAAAAAAGAAACCTTTACTACGACGGTTGTATGATAAGTACCTGGCCTTGACAAGAAAAAACATTTTTATGTGTAAAATTTATGTTAGTATCCTTTTAGCTCGATATACTTAGTTCGACCTTTTTCTGTCTTTTGTATTCCATCTAAAAAATACGATTTCTTCAATCTTTGAAAATATGCGTTTGTTTAAATAATCACCTCATTGTTTGAGCCAAAATTTTTTCCGCTTGGCCATTTTTTCATGTTCGGAAATAGGAAATAATCGCTGGGGGATAAACCTGGCGAATATGGTGGATATGAATTTTACCATGGCGATGACACAAGTGTGCACGCGTGCATTGTCTTGAAAGAGAACTTTTTCTTCGCCAAATGCGGACATTTATCTTTCAAAGCATGGTTAAAACGTCAAATAAGTTGACATAATACTCTCCAGTAATCATTTTACCCTTTTTAGGGCAATCGACGTGGATTATGCCGCATACATCCCAAAAAACTGTGGCCATGACTTTGTTGACAGATAAAGTCACCTTAGCCTTCTTTGGCACCGGTTCGCCACAGAAAACCAACTGTTTGGACTGTTTTTTAATCTCTGTTCTCCTCTGTTCTCCTCCATATGGTTCGTCAACAGTTATCAATCGACGCCAAAATTTATTCCAATTGCGCCTTAACATCGTTAAACATTCTTTTGAAGTTCTTCTTCCTCTTCTATGGTAGGCTTGCGCCTGTTCCTTCTCTGGTCGCCTCCATTAGACCTCCAGGTTGTCACTCCACCTCTTTCTGGGTCTCCCGATGTTTCTTCGGCCATTTGGGGATTTATCCCTAGCTATCCGCGCCAGTCTGTCTCTCCCCATCCTACTGATATGTCCATTCCAATCTTTCTGTCTGTCATTCACCCAATCATTAATGCTGTCTATGCTGCAGGCTCATCTTAGGTTTTCGCTACGCTGTCTATCTATCAGGCTTTTCCCATAATTGTTCTGACCACCTTCATCTCAGATGTCTCCAGTAATCTCTCTGTTTTTGATGTACTTGGCCTTGTCTCCGCTGTGTATGTTAGTATCGGTCTCACTACAGTCTTATAGATCTTCGCTTTTGTCTCTGTTCGCATGTGTTTATTTCGCCATATCGTGTCTCTAAGGCAGCCTGCCATTCTGTTTACTTTTTATATCTGTCGTTCCACTTCTGCCTTAGTGTCTCCGGGGCTGTCCACTGTGATCCCCAAATAATCAAGTTTCATCACTTGTTCTATTATGCGGTTGTTCACTTCCAATTTGTACCTTACTGGGTCCCTCGATATAACCATGCACCTTGCCTTCTCTGTGGTTATGTTCATACTGAATATTTTTGCTGTCGGAGCAAACTGGTGCAGTTGTCTCTGTAAGTCATCTTCATTTCCTGCTATGATCATTGCGTCATCAGCATAGCACAGTATGGATATTTCTTTATCACCCATTCGGTACCTTTTTCCAATACCACGCACTTTATCAATTACTTCGTCCATAATGATGTTAAATAACAGGGGACTTACTGAATCTCCCTGCCGTATCCCCTTCTCGACCATTATAGGCTGTTATTTACTTTGGCCTGGATTTTATTTCTGGTGTAGATATTCTCGACTGTCTTTATGAGATTCAGAGGTATATGTCGATTATAGAGGAGGTGGAATACATTTCTAAGTAGTACGTGGTCGAAAGTTTTTTGTATATCTATAAAGCAGCAGTATGCTGGGATGTTGTATTCTAAGGATTTTTTCATTATTTGTCTAAAAAGAAAAACTGCAAAGTTACATGACTTTTCCCTCCGAAAACCCTGTTGTTTCTCTGCCAGTATAACTTCTAAGTTGATTCTATTGGTTATTACCTTTGTTGTTAATGTTAGGACTGTACTAAGTAGATTTGTTCCCCTATAATTTCCTGTTACTCTTTTATCACCTTTTTTGAACATCAAAATCATAGTACTAGTGCGCAAGCTGTTGGGGATTGTGTTACAGGCTGTAATAGTTTGTATGAGTTTCCTTGGCTCTTCCTTAAGCGCATCTCCTCCATATTTTAGAAGTTCGTTTGAGATTTTATACTGTCCGGGAGATTTTCTGTTTTTAAGTTTTGTAAGGGCAATCCCCACCTCTTCTGTTCTTATGGTTACTTTTTCTGTTATTATTTCAGGGGTTTCCGGTGTAGTGTGTTCATCTTTAGCTCCAAACAGTTCTGTTAAATAGGTGGTCCAGGTGTTCATATATATACTGTTATGTTCAGTTAGTTCTCTTATTTCTTTCCTTTGTGTGTCGATGACCCTACAGATCTGCTTTGGAACCCATAGAACTCAGTCTCCATTCTTGAGGAGAATGTCTGCCAGTATTTGCCTTTTACCGTTTTGAATAGCTGCTTGGTCTCATTTCTTATCCATTTGTATTTCTCGAGCGATTCTGGTGTTTGTAGTGATCGGTACTTTAGAAAAGCTCGTCTTTTCTCTTTACATTTCGTTTTTACCTCCCTACAAAACCACGGTGTTGTGGTGGATTTTTTCTGTCCGATGTTTATTGTTTTGGTCCCAAATGCCTCTTTTACCGCTAATAGTATGTTTGTTTGTTTTTGTCCAGCAGGTCTCCACGGTATCCCCCTGTTCTATCATGTATTCCGCTATTTTGTTCTTTAATCTATTCCGGTATAAATCTTTGTTAGACTTGTGCCATAGAGATTCGACATTTATCTTCTCTTCCCTCATTATTGGCTCTTGCTTTCTGTTTGATTTTATTCTCAGTTTTATTTTTCCTAAAACTAGATTATGGTCACTGCCGATGTTTGCGGATGTTAAGGCTCTGACATCTACTACTTGTAGTGGGTATATTTTTCTATTGGTGACTATATAATCTATGATAGATTTTTGCCCTCTTGAGTTCTGGAAGGTATATTTGCTTTGCTCTTTATGGTCAAAAAACGTATTATTAATTCGTAGTTCGTTGTGAGTGCACAGGTCGACCATCAGTTCACCGTTCTCGTTCTCTTTTGAAGTTGTGCGTGTTTATTGTTAATTGTAAGCAATCGCGGCACCCATCTTGCGGAAAGCGTTCTCATATGCAAATAAGTTGTTCAAATATTCTGCACCCATTCAATTGAGATGCTCACAGTCTCAGCAATGTCACCCCCACTTTTCCCCCTCCGATCATTTATTACAATAACGTGGATTTTTTCATTCATTTATGATATGGTGACCTCATTTGGACGGCCTGGACATTCTTCATCTAAAATGCTTGTACGTTCGCGTTTAAATTCAACTGTCCAATATTTTATGGCCGATAACGAACGTACAGAGTCCTCATAAACTTCGCTGAGTTCCGCTTTTATCTCATCATTCGTTTTCATTTTCAAAAACAAATATTTTATCACTTCTCGATATTCAATTTTTTCCATTGTTGTAAAATCACAAAAGTTGGTCTATTTAAATAGCTACCATTCACAAACTAAATCACGCAGCGACTTGAAAATTTGACAGGATTCTTCTAAAATGTTAGATTTACGGAAAATATAATTTTTTAAATAGTAGTAACGCAATCTCAGAGCGAGGCCAGGTACCTATCTACAACACTCGTACATAAACAAGTTAACTTTTATGAAACTGTAATTAAATGTTTTCCATTACATATTTAAAACTAGATAAATGAATATTTTCATTTATAGCAGAAAAACAAGCATCATACGGAGATCAAAAAACGTTTATGGTCTTATATCTTATTTGAACGATATCGTCTAGACCATTAAAAGCTTCTGAAATGGTGAATTAACCGAATATTGATTGCATATGAGTTCACTAAATTCTGCCGACGTCTACGAAATTATATATGACTGGTTTCGGATTCTGGAGCTGTTTTATAAAGATAATTTATTGGCAAGCTTTATTGTGAGTTCGACTATAAAGGGTTTTTTAGCGGCAATATTTTGTATTGAAACTGAACTGATCTTTGGAAATTGGACCGATTATTTTTACATTTTATTCTATCCGGGTTTTTCCAATATTTTTTCTAGTAGAGAAGATTATTATTATTATGTAATTGCTTAAAATACAACTACTTCCGTCCTCATTTTATGTTATTTCTGAGGAAAAGAGAGATACAGAACTGAATGCTTAAGGTGCACTATGATGTCTTTAGAGAGGATTTGGATAGCTTGTTGTCTTCAGTTTTTCTATTAGGAAGTCATTCGCTAGTTCCTGTAGTAAGAACTTTATAATAAAATCGGTACAAAACTTGTTTGTTTTAACCGATAATTATATGTTGTCTATATTTTTTAACGCCTGTGACAGAAACGCCTGTCGTTCCACATTCAACATATTTATATTGATTAATTTAACGTATTTTTAGAAAATAATGGGTATGGAATATGTTATGTGATTGTTAAAAATTATATTTCACTTAAAAAAATCGAAATATTAACAAAAGGTTGAAATAATTGAATTGATTGATACCTTATACGAGGTGTAGATAGAAAATAATCGGACTGCTTTTGTTGCGCCGATAATAAAGGGTGTCCCAAAATTCACGCAAGAAGTAATTTTGATAGAAAACATAGGTTTTTAATTAAAAATTGTAATTTTTTTATTGATTAATAAAGTATACAGTACAAGGTTATGTATGGAATAACATATCGGGTAAATGGCCCCCACGGTTTTGCTGGCACATTTGTCGAAATTTTCCATGACCGTTTTGCATAAATGTGGCTGAATTTCGTTGATACAGCACTTAATTTTCTCCTTCAAGTCGTGGGTGGTCGTGGGCTTGTTGGCTTAAACCTTAGACTTTAAAAAACTCCAAAGAAAAAAGTCCAACGGCGTTAAATCGCATGATCTGGGCGGCCAATTTTGATCACCAAAACGGAATATTACACTATCAGGAAATGACTCATGCAGTAATTGAACTGTTTCTCGGGCTGTATGGCATGTGGCACCGTCTTGTTGAAACCACATGTCGTCTACATCCATATCTTGCAATTTAGGCAAAAAAAACTGGATTATCATATCTTGATAACGATCACCATTAACTGTTATTGCCTGGCCAACCGCATTATCGAAGAAGAATGGTCCGATAATATCTCTAGCCCAAAATCCACCACCATCACCAAACAGTGACACGTTGTGGATGCATTTGTTTCGCAACAGTCACGTGTGGATTGTCTGAACCCCAAATGTCTGAACGAAGCCATCAAGATGGAAATGAGCTTCATCGCTGAAGATGATTTTCTTTGAAAAATCAGTATCCACTTGTTGTTCCATAATCCATTCAACAAACTCTCTTCGTTGTGCGTGGTCAGTACGCTTCAGTTCTTGAGTCAATTGAACTTTGTAAGCATGAAAATGCAAATCTTTCGTGA
The DNA here is from genome assembly GCA_019049505.1 of Pachyrhynchus sulphureomaculatus. Lineage (NCBI taxonomy): Eukaryota > Metazoa > Arthropoda > Insecta > Coleoptera > Curculionidae > Pachyrhynchus > Pachyrhynchus sulphureomaculatus. The sequence continues at coordinate 56,043,953 of CM032452.1, forward strand.
GAATATGCTGTAGAGAGCTTCTCAAAATGTCCAATTCTTGACAACGGTGCCGAATTGATGTTCCTGGACTCTCAGCAACACCCTCACGAACAGCTTCAATGTTTTGTGTTGAACGACTTGTTGAAGGACGGTCAGAGCATTTAAGACCACTAATTGATCCAGTCTCCCTGAATTTTTCAATTAATTTCTTTACAGTTGATGAGGTTAAATCTCTATTCCGACCATATTTTGTACGAAAATTGCGAGCTGTAGCTGCCAAACTTTCATTATTTGAAAAATATTGCTCAACAATGAAAACACGTTGTTCTTTCGTATAGCGTTCCATTTTTTATAACTCTGAACTGTCAGCTGTTACGCTGTGTTTTTTGTTTTATTAGCAACACTTTACCATACAAATAGCGCCAAATTCAAATCTTGTGTCAATTTTGGGACACCCTTCCTTAGCGCCGCGCGGTTGCATATGCCCTACGTCGAAAATGCTTAATAACGTGAAGCTTCTCGTTAAACTTGGAAAGTTTGCTACAGAGATACTAAGTTTGCTACAGAAATATTAAGTTTGCTATAAAAATATTAAGTTTGCTATAAAAAGTGGTTGTTTATCACGAGCCCAGGCTTTCGAGTGGCTAAATTAATTCAAAGATGGCAGAGAAGACGTTACAGATGATCCCCCCGTTGGGCGTCCATGAATGTCAAAAAGAGATGACAACATTGAAAAAGTCGGTACGATCACGAGAGAAAAGTCGACGTCTGAATATTAGAACTGTCAGTGAGTTGATTAATATTGACAAAGAAAGTGTGCGGCAAATTTTACATGACAGTTTTAACATGTATTCAAAATTGGTACTGAAAGTCCTTTCCCCCGATTAAAAGCCAGCTGGAATGACCAGGCCTGAAACGTAGAAGACTCAGCCTTGGATCTTCCACCAAGACAGCGCACCAGCGCACAATATTTTTTAATTAAGGAACGGCTAAACATGAAATCTCCGAGTTGGAGCATTCACCCTACTCACCTGATCATGCTTTATGTGACTTTTTTGTTTCCCAAAGTAGAGAGGGCGTTGAAAGGAACCTGTTTTGCATCCGTTGACGCAGTAAAGTAAAAGGCGACGGAGGTTATTATAAACCTGTCAGAAGACAGGCAGTGTTACTTTGTTCGTTTTGTTCGTATGGAGCAGTGTAGGGATCGACAGAGAAGTATACTAAAGAGGATTAGGGTTTTAATGTTAATATAAGTTTTTTATTAATATTAAATGAACAAAGTGAATACTTATATAAAGAAAAGAACCGTGCTCTTTCATCAAGAGTACGGGCGTCCAAAAATGTATGAATTATCAAAATATGACACGCATATTTCGCTCCATGTTAGAGCTGGTCAGTTCGCATAGGTGAAGAAGCCAATCACAAACAGCCAGTATCAGTAGGAGAGATTTAGAAGTATCAGTATCCAACAAACCTCAGCGTTGTCCAGTGTACAACCACCAAAATTTTTAATTCGAGTGGAAAATGCATAGGTAAAATAAGCTCTAGTACCTTATGGTATTATAAGAGAAGAGTGTACTAATATCGCTCTTAAATGAATAAAACTATAAAAATCGAGTCTTAATACCACTATTCGATGTTTAGTGATAACTCTAAAAAATAAAGATAAATATAAGCAGGAATATTACTTACTCTGGTACATAAGTACTTCACGTGAGAGTGGAAGTGTAATCATGTTAAAAAAATGAAGAAGAGGGGAGGTTAAGTACTAAAGAGATCTCTATACCGGTGTCAGCATTAATTCTGTATATATCGATCATTATTTTCTAGAGTTACGGCTAAACATTCAATAGAATTTTTTTTTATGGGTCTAGCACATGTGCTGCAGGGAAGTCCCTAAAGCGCTACAGGAGCGACACGTGTGCGGAGAAAGCGATTCACGTTGTTCTTGAATCGCTGTAAATTGTACTCGGTGGGAAACACAGTCCTGGGCAAATTATTCCAAAGGGATGATGTTCTCCATATAAAAGACTGTTTGAAAAGCGTTGTACGAGGAGTAACAAGCTGAACCTCATAGGGATGTGAAGTATTAACGCGACGTGTACTTCTAATATGCACCGCTCTGGAAGGAATTAAGCGGGCCACATCCTTCGAACACTTTCCATGAAAATACTTGTAGAATAGGTTCAAGTCGCCAACCGTTCTTCGATGTTCCAGCGAATCAAGGCCGGCGCCGGTCAGTTCCGGGTCTCCAACCAGACGAACAGCTGTTCTCTGAATAGAATCCAACAAATGCAGTGTATGTTTGGGAGCGGAGCCCTAAACATGGGAGCCGTATACCATAGTTGGTCGAATTTGAGCTTTGTAAAGAATTAACAGTTGTTCTGGAGTGTAAAGCTTTCTGGTTCGAAAAAATATTCCCAACTTTTGAGAAGCTCTCTTTGCTATGCCTGCAACATGTTCATACCAGGACATATTTGCTCCCAAATTAACGCCCAACAAATTGAGTGACGATGTTAGAGGAATGGAGTGCCCTGACATAACTATGTCGGGTTCAGCAACGCTAACTTTTTTAGAAAAAACTGCCGCCTGAGTTTTTGCAGCGTTAAATTCCACTTGGTTACTGTCACCCCGAGACAGAATTTCTTCCAGGTCTTTGTTAAGTTGAATAACTTCCTGCTGTCTGCTGATATTCGTCTGAGTAGCCGATGTCTGAGCGTTCCAAGTGAATGAAGAGATAAGCGTACTGTCATCTGTAAAGCTGTAGATTGGATTCTCGGTCTTTTCCAGCAGATCATTAATGTAAATGAGAAAGAGAGTAGGAGACAGTATGGAGCCTTGAGGTACACTGGCGTTGATAGTGAAGGTGTTAGAAAGAAACCCGTCGACTGCCACTCGTAGAGAACGCTCTCTGAGGAAACATGAGAGCCATAAACAGAACTTTTCAGACATACCATAAGAGCGTAGCTTAGCCAACAGCCCTTCGTGCCAAACACGGTCGAATGCCTTGGATATGTCAAGAGCAACCGCTTGAGGTATTAGTACTCTATTTTTACAGTCTCTGATAGTCATTTAATAGCAGTATTAGTGCCCTATTTAATTAACTGCCGTACTAAATCTTATTTTACTTATGCGTTTTGCCCTTCAATCAAAAGTTTTGGCAGTTTTATACAGGGTGAAGCTAAGGTTTGCTGGCTATTGGTCTGCTTGTTATGTTTACCTTTTAAATCCCTCATGCTGATACTAGGTGTTTGCGATTGGCTTCTTTACCTAGGCTAGCTGACGAGCTATGATGTGGAGCGAAACATGTATGTCTTAGTTTGGTAATTCATAGATGGTACGGCCGGGTCGTTCATAGCTTCGGACGCTCGTATGCCTTTTGCAAGGACAAAGAGTCATTCGCTAAAGTCGATATACAGTTAGTCCAAAAAGTCTCCATACGCCACCTGCTTTCTATAGTATTTTTCTGTTATGTTTAACTAATTAATTGGAACTATGAGAAAATATGTTTAAATTAATATTTGAAACTTAACCAACGAGGATTATTATTAAAAACAACTACGGAAGATTTTATTTAGAAGTTACAGTTGTTATAAAAATGTAATCAAAATTAATGTCAAAAAAGTCTCCATCCACTTAACAATTACCCATAATAGTTTGACGGAGTTTAATGGAAAATAACAACTTCGATTAAACTAATATTTAGTGGGACCACCGTTGGCCTTGATAATCTCCTCTAACCTTTTTGTCATGTTTGCAATCAGCTTTCTAGTAATTTCTGAGGGGAAGGTTCTGCCATTCGTGCAATATTCTGTTTTTTAAATCTTCTCTAATGGAAACATTATGTTTAAGTTCCTCCCATAAATGTTCGATCGGATTAACATCGGGTGATTGTGAAGGTGTATGAAGCTGCTGTCGCACATTATGGATCATTCATTCTCGCACCAAGTTTGCGGTATGTTTCGGATCATTGTCCTGTTGGAAAATGAATCTTTTTTCGAGTGCTAATTTTTGGACACTTTCTTTAAAAATGTCTCTCAAAATGTTCAGATAAACATGCTGATCCATGGTATCATTAATAAAATGTAAATTTCCAACCCCTCCAGTGGACATGCATCCCCAAAGCAGAACACTACCACCCCCTTATCTCACTGTGGAACAAATGTTTTTAATATTAAATGCGATATTCTTCATTCTTAGATTCAAAAAGATTTATTTTAGTTTTATCACTAAAGGTTATGGATTCCCAAAATTCAAGAACTTTAGTAACGCATTCCCTAGCAAAAGCTAACCGCTTTTTGCGATTAGCTTCCGAAGTTGACGGCTTCTTCCTGGCTGCACACCCCTTATAGCCTGCCCTGTGCAAACAATTTCTCACTGTTTGTGAACAAACATTTTTCGAAAATAGTTCCCATACTTCTTCTTTTAATGTTGGTGTACTTTTCTTGGGTTCTATAATTACTTTTCTAACAATACCGGCCTCTTCACGTTAAGTCAGTTTCTTGGAATGACCGGAGCGTGGTCGAATTTTATAGGAACCCGTTGATGTATATTGCTCTACAATGTACTGAACAAAACCATGCAACTTTTAAACAATTTTTCTTATATTTCTGTACGATTTTCCATCTTTCCACAAATCAGTTATGATTTTTCGAACTTGAAATGGAATTTCACAATTTTTCTCGCTCATTTTTAATACTACTTTGAAAATCCACAGCAAAATTACTAGCAACAAGTGACAGATTATAAAGTATGGCTGAAAATTATTCTTTTGTTGTCAGTTTAGCGAGCAATAGACAGCTAGATAAAATGCTGCTGATTATGATGTGTTTTTTTTTCAATGCAGTTCTTGGGGATATGGAGACTTTTTTGAGATTAATTTTGTATACATTTTTATAACAGTGATGTAACTTCTAAATAAAATGTTCCGTAGTTGTTTTTAATAGTAATCCTCGTTGGTTAAGTTTCAAATATTAATTTAAATATGTTTTCTTATAGTTCCAATTAACTAGTTAAACATAATAAAAAAATAGTATAGAAAGCAGGTGGCTATCTTTTATTTCCTTTATATTTTTCACAGACGATAAATACTTATTTCGGTAGTTCAATTTTTGATAATCTCTTATTTTATAGTTTATTTAATGCTAGATTTAAATTTAAATAAGATATTAGTTGATATAAAATTCTTACTTGAATTTAGTTTCATAAAACTGGCTCTACAAAACAATACAATAAATTACGGTTTTTCTGCTTGTAGAGATACAAAAATTTGTGTATGAACCGAAACGTGATATTTTCACCCCAAACAATTCCCCTTTCAGTTGTCATATATTATCATTGTATCTGCACCTCATTAAAATAGATTTATGCACATGGCAGGATAACATATAGGGAAATGTGATTTTTGACAATTTTATACTTAATTTTAAAAATTTTTAAATAAATTCATTAATACGAAATTCATATATAAATGTTGAGGCCCACTTTCTCTGGACCAAACAATTAGTAGGTTATAATAGATCACGGTATGGCTAATAAAATAGCAAAAATACCACCAAATATTATTTATAAGTCTGCTTTAATAACACAGGTATACAATAAAAAATTATCGGTCTTTTCAGTGAGACACTTGTTTTCTTAAGTATTTTTTTTATGCTAAATCCAAAAAAATCATAAAAAAGACATCCATCGTGAGATCTTTTAAGAAAACACACTTAAAGTTGCCAAAACACTATTACATTAAAGAAAATACATTTCAATAAATGATGTAAAACTGTATAATCAATAAAATTATGGAGTAAAACTATTGGTTAGGACATCTTTAAATGTTTTGAATCTACGTTTATCATAAAAACTTAAAAGTATTAGATTTTAGTGTTCATACTTAACATAAAACATGCATAGAACCTTTAACTAAGTTACCTAACAAAATGCTGTTTAAAATAAATTTGTGCAACAGCTAAATTAAAAAATTGTAGCACCTTTGTAAGTGTTCAAACCGAGTTTTTTGTTGTCAAGTCAGGACTAAGAACAACATTAATAAAAATTAAAACAATTTCTTAATTTAGCGATTGCATATATTTATTTTAAAAAGAATTTTGTTACGTACCTTAGTTGAAGGAGGTATATGCGTGTTTTTTGTTAAAAATGAACACTAAAACCTAATATTTTTAAGTTTCTATGATAAATGTAGATTCAGAACATTTAAAGATGTTTTAATGATTATACAGTTTTACATTATTTGTTAAAATGTATATGTTTCAATTTAATAGTTTTCTGGCAACTTTAAGTGTGTTTTCTGAAAAAAACCTCACGGTGGATTTTTTTTTATGATTTTTTTAGATACAGCATAAAAAAATACTTAAGAAAATACGTGTCTCACTTAAAAGACAGAATTTTTTTTGCATAC
>CM032452.1:56055340-56090340 GCA_019049505.1 Pachyrhynchus sulphureomaculatus
TCTAGAGTAATGATTGACTGACTGTAGTCACCAGGTCTGATAAAGATAACATGGTTAGTGAAACGTACGTCGAGTGCAAAAATAAAGTGTTTGGTGATATGTACCGAATAGTATAATTGTGCCAAAAATTCCAAATTCTCAACATAGTATTACCTATTTATTGGATAGTTAGTACACGCTTGAAATGTACATCTTTATACTATCAGCTTTATAGAAATGAATGTCACAAATTTATTACTTGTTGTGGCCATTGCTAGGGCACACAAATAATACATATGGCATGTCGATACAATTTACGTACATCCAAAAAAAATTAGTTTGTAACAAAATTAAATTATCTCATGATTGGCATTGCTCTTGAATGGTTAATGCCATTATTAAATTAAATGCCAAAAACTATACTCGTATTTTGCGTTCAATATTTTGAAATCCCTTCAATAATTGGGTTAATTTTAGTTTGTTAATTCATGACATCGATGCAGAAATCTTTTTTTTTTTAACATGAAAATTTTATATCACTCTTTGTATTGGGAAATTGCGTGCCACTTTTTAAACGCATAGGCCTTTTTGTGTATTCATTCGGAAAATCATTACTTTAAAAAGAAAAATAGTTTTTATTCGGCATGAGAGGCAACGTGAATAGAGAAAGCGTCGAAGTGGGTCTAACGCTAAACACGGATAACACAAAATTTATGGTCGTTTTAAAATATCAAACCAACAATTGCCAATTATTTCTCGAAGGAAAACAAATAGAACGTGTAGAAAAGTAGAAATATCTAGGCAACTATATCACGTCCGACATTGACCAAGACATTGAAATTAAAACCAGAATAGATGCTGTAAGAAATTCATTTTTAAAATTCAGGATAATGTTCTGTAACCGAAATTTCCTCGCTCTAAGATTTTTCTGGAATGCTACGTATGGTCCCAACTTTTGTATGGAATCGGGACATGGACGTTGAAGCAATATACTACTAAAAAGCTAAAAGCAATTGGAATGTGGCTCTATCGAAGAATAATAAAAATTACATGGATAGCCAAGATCAATAATGATGAAGTCTTATGAAAAATAGGGGAAGGCAGAAAACTCTTGACAATTATAAAAGTACATTCTACTTAGGTCATGTACTCAGAAACCACAAATCATCAGTATTGCAAACTATCATGCAGGGAAGAGTTGCCGGTAGAAAGGCTGTAAGAAAAAACATCAGAGAATAGACCGGCATGAATGTAGCGAAGTTGTTTCATATTCCGAAGGACGAGAAACATTTATAGGACTGGTCGCCAACCTCCATTAGGAGAAGGCCTGAGAAAAAGAAGAGGATGATGCAAAACAAACGAATAAAAATGAATTAAATAACAAACTGGATAACCTTCCGGTACCGTTAAAACGTTTGTCAGCCTTTTGGTATTTGATATACAAATTTTTATAAATGAATTACTATTTATTTATTATTCTTCATGTTAATTTATTCGATTATAAAAAGTTTTGGTTGTATCATGTTCGCAAATTAGTAATAATCTCTCTACTCCCTTTATACGAGGTCCGGCAATTAAATTCACGAACTCATTCTAGAACAATACTACATACTCTATTGCTCAATACCAAATATAAATATGCAAAAAAAATTGCGTATCTGACTAAAAAAAAGGTGTTTTGGTCCGATGAGGCTTATAAGTCCTAATATCGAACTCTACTGGATTGAGGCCTCCTTAAAATCCTACTAAATCTCTTGTCCATTTCTCTATCAAACAAACTCTTGCTTACATGATTTTAGAGTGGTAAGGGGGAGAAGGGTTCTGGGGTGAGGAAACGCTCGTTTACACTATAGTTGACTATATTGTTTTTGTTGGTCAAAGACATGCATTTTGGGGTATTTTTTGTTTTAAATTCTTACTTAGAAGATTTTCGGATGATATAGGAGGATGTAAGTAACATGTAGCCTGAAAAATTTTTGGTCTGACACATAGAAGTCACCCTTTTCAAAAAAATCCATATGATTTATAGGAAGTACTAACCTTCAAACGATACGTGTCAATTTCAGGACTTTTTGACGATTAGTTCAGCATGAGAAAGCTCTGTTCGAAATGGGTACCGCGTTTACTCACAGTGGACCAAAAACAGCAACGTGTTGATGATTTTGAGCGTTGTTTGGACCTCTTTAGGCGCAATAAAAAGGATTTTTTCATGTGATATGTGATAATGGATGAAATATGGATTCACCACTACACACCGAAATCAAATTGGCAGTCAGCTGAGTGGACAGCAGCCGGTGAAAGCCGCCCGAAGCGACCAAAGACACATTTTGGGATGCGCATGGAAAATTTTGATTTGCTAAGAAGGGAAAACCATCAATACCGAATATTATATAAAGTTTGCTGGCAGCAATTGCAAAGAAACGGCCCCAAATGAACAAGAAAAAAAAATACTAAAAAAAAGTGCTCTTTCATCAAGACAATGCACCGTGTCACAAGTTAATGGTTACTATCCCAAAATTGTATGAATTGAAGTTCAAATTGCTTCCTCATCCACCGTATTCTCCAGATAGAATAGTGGTGTCTAAGGGTATCTGTTTAGGCTAGAATCGATTGAATATTATTTGTTTGGACCCAGGGGATGTATTTCATGTGTTATTGGTTATTTTTTGATTGGGTCGGAAGCCGCCGTTATTGACCCTTCTCTTTATCTTAGATAGGTCATTCATGCAAATGAATCAAAATACAATTTTTAAATAATTTATTCACCATAAAAAAAATCGGTGTTCTAACTTTACTAATATCTTGTATTATGTATACGTCGAATTTATACTGAATTTGAATTTCTAACTTCAAAAAAGTTCTAATATTCAGTATTTTAAACCTTAATTTTTGTTTTCCCTATTTACTGGCTACCCAATAATTGATCATTTTATATTTTCCAAGACTACAAATATACAATAACTTATTTGCTTTGTTGGTTTCTTTTTAAAATTGTTATAACAAAAAAACCTTCTGATTAATTATGAAATATAACTTCATTCAAATGCCTGCCACTGCGGGCTTGGTAGTAGTCCATCCTGTCAACCCAATTTTTCAACAAATTTGCATCGATTGTTCAATTAACAACTGAATTTAACAGTTGCTCATAAAAAAAGTCTAAAACTATCAAATCGTAGCTGAGCTATGGTCATGGTACATCTCCAAAACGGCTGATTACACGATTATCGAACTTAATGCGCAAAAGATTGATTGTTTCACGGCTGGTGTGGCATGATGCACCATCCTGCTGAAACCAAAACTCCTCCAATTCCGGATAGTTCAATTGTGGTCACAAAAAATTACCATGTCTCTGTAACGCACTCCATTCACTGAAATATTGTCGCTAGCTTCTTCTTCAAAATAAAGGGCTAATAATGTCACCACTCCTAAAGCCACCCCAAACAGTCATTCTTTAAGGCTGTGTTGGCCTTTCTACGACTACGTGTGGATTTTTAGAACCCCACATTCTAGCGTTTTACTTGTTCACATATGTTCCAAGATAAGAATGAGCAGAACCGAAGTTTCAACTCATTTGAACCCCACAAAGAGAAGCGATAACGAAGCATTTTGCTTCAATTCTCAAGTAAACTAAACCTCAAAATTGCTCACAGAAACGTGGCGACTGATGTTCAGCTGTTGAGATCTGCGACAAATATGTTCTTGGGTTTCCACGAACAATTTTGTCATTGTGTGCACTGAACAAGTACGAGGATATGTTTCGTTATCAATAAGCATGATAGTTTCATAAACTGTTTTTACGAATTTCCTTACACCACCCTCTTCTCCTTCTTGAAGTCGCAAATCCGATACGGACGTAGTCGACTCTCTTGCTTTTGTATGAGGTTGGTGCCGGTTCGAAACGACCAAGGCGAGGTGGCTTTACTAGGCGTGATACTACGGGTGATTTGCAACTGTCTTCAAGACAGGCGACTGTCACATTGTATTTTTTTTTTATTATTTCCCGAGCCGAGATACGAACTCGGGTCTTGGATTGATGGGTCAATCATCGCTCCTGATGAAGCTAACATGGTTAGCGAAAAGTGCGTCGAGTGCAAAAATAAAGTATTTGGTGTAGTGGTGATATATACTGAGTAGTGTTGTGCCAAAGATTCCACATTCTCGATATAACTAATAATAATAAAAAAAAGTGTAAATAAATGTTTTTATTGCTAATTAGTACCTACTGACATCAACAAAGTACTTTCAATGTGTCTACAAAAAGAATGAAAGGATCTTAAAACTACGAATAATACAAACTATAACAACAAACCTTTTCGCCTTCGAAAACATAATTTCAAGGAATAAGAAACGAAACAATAATTATTTACAAACAAAATGTTATGTTCGAAATCAACAAATTATATCTAGTTCGTGGCACGTAGGAGCCTGTTTGTTGTACCAGGTATCGTGTGTGACCCGAAGTAAACTTCCCAAACGAAGAGTCAATTCAAAAGCGAAAAAATTAAATTATAGTTCTCCGTGTCAGTTACCTTTTTTTACACGTTCATAAAATATAGCCTATTTTCATCACAAAAGTTCAGGCTACATACCACTAAAAGATTTTGTAAAATCGGATGGGTGGTTTCTGAGATTACTTCGCACAAATAAATAAACTCACTTATTATATTAGTATAGATAAAATCTGTGATATAAATTTAGATATTATTAGGAAATGTGTTAAAAAATATTTTTCCAAATTAGAGATTTTCTCTAGACATTAAGAACTTTCTGAAGACCCGTAGTTTTTTCAGTCCCTGATATGGAGATTTATTTTTCATTAGATTAGATTTGTAATAAGTTTTATAAAATCAGATTTTTGTGTTTTAAGTTTATAAAATTTCAGATAGTACAGAAAAATTCATTAATAATTACTAAAATTAAATAAAAGCTTTTTCCAGTTTTTGTGAACATAAAATGATATAAGGATTTTTATATATCTGTTCTCTTGGAGCTCCGGAAACAGGGAACAGAAATTTCCCATTTCCGGAAACTAAAAAAAATCCTTATAAGTTAAACATTAAGAATAGATGATAACAGTAAAGAAAATACAGTAAATAACGTAAAACAAGGAATACATGAATATATATATATATATATATATATATATATATATATATATATATATTATATATATATATATATATATATATATATATATATATATATATATATATTTATATATATATATATATATATATATATATATATATATATATATATATATATATATATATATATATATATATATATATATATATATATATATATATATATATATATATATATATATATATATATATTTATATATATATATATATATATATATATATATATATATATATATATATATATATATATATACACATATATATATATATATATATATATATATATATATATATATATATATATATATATATATATATATATATATATATATATATATATATATATATGATATAAGATTGACGAGGAGTATGGTCTACGTATAAATATTGGAAAACCAAAATGATGGTAATTAATAGATACCCCTAAGAGGATGCATCTCTCTTTATAAAGGATCGAAAGATTGAGAGAGTTACTAAATTTAAATATCTTGGCTCTGTCGTCAACGAATAATGGGATTGTGATGGGGAGATTACACTGCGGATTGGAATGACAAAGGATACCTTTCTAAAATTGAAAAATATGCTGCTTCAAAGACGATTGGGACAGGCCCTGCGCCTAGAAGTAATAAAATGCTACGTCTGGCGGGTCTTCCTATGTGGTGTACCGACATGGTCGTTAAAAGTGAGATCATTGAATCATATCAAAGCTTTTGAGCTATAGATACTGCGACATTCGCTACGAATTTTTTGGACAGAACATCTAACCTATGAAGAAGTACTTCAAAGTGCCTGGATGGAGCAAATACTTAATATCGTAAAACAAAGAAAGGCGTTTTATTTGAGACACATACTAAGAGGTGACCGCTACTCGATTTTAAAACTTATTCTTCAGAGAAAAATGGAGGGTCGGCAGGACCCAGTAGAAAACAGTACTCGTGGCTTCAGAATATCAAGGACTGGTGTGGAGTTCCACTTTTCGACTAGCAGAGAATAACAACTTCAATGTAAACTAAAGAAATGGTACAAAGACCCCGAAGTATGTGAATACATTGGACAGGAAAAAGAAGATACTTAAATAAATTAGTCAATTTGCCGGAATTGAACCCGGAATCCTTGATACCGTGTGCTGGCACGATATCACGGAGCTAGAGACATTTTGCCAAAATTTGACAGTATCGATATTGGTGAATACTTGATGGTGGAGATTTGCCGAGAAATTACATTCAAAATACAGGGTAGAAATGATCAGAATTCACTTTTATTTAAAATAAAAGTTGGTGTAGATAAGTTTACGAAAAAAAGCCACAGTTTAAGTAATAAAATTCAATTTTAAGGCAATTGTATGAATAGTTTAAAACTAAATAGTAAGTAAAAAGGTTAACTAAGCGTAAAAAAAAAATATTTTAAAGATTCTTTATGCTATACAATTAATCAAAGTCGATAAATAAATATATATATATATATATATATATATATATATATATATATATATATATATATATATATATATATATATATATACATATATATATATATATATATATATATATATATATATATATATATTTATATATATATATATATATATATATATATATATATATATATATATATATATATATATATATATAAATATATATATACAAAACAACAAGAGAATTATTCATTACCGCGATTATAAGAATATTGATTTTAACGAATTTGATAATGATGCACTTCGGCTGGATTGGGATTTAATTTTTTTATATTGATAATATTGAAACCAAATTGGAAGTTCTTAACTCTTTTATATTATACTTAATAAATAGGCATGTGCCCTACAGGCATAGAAAGGTCGAAGAAAGGAATAGTGCCCCTTGGATTACTGACAATATAAAGCTTTTAATGCGGTTAAGAGATAAAGCTCATTCCAAGTATCTAAAGAATAGATCACCAGAACGTCTCCAATATTACCGGGAGCTTAGAAATTTTACCAAGCACGCTATTATAAGGGAAAAAATTTCATACTTTAATCATTCTCGAAAAAATGGTGAAGCCTTCTGGACAGAAGCAGCTTAGTTAAACTTGATACGTAACAAGTTGAGTCATATTCTGGATGATTTGTGCGATCCTGTCTTATTAAATAATTATTTTTCTTCGTGTACTGGAGGATTGAATAACGTATCAGCAAATAAAATGATTTATTATAAATCTAATACTCATCCAAAGGTAACAAATGAAATGAAATTTAGTTTTAATCTAATTACCGAGGGAGAGTTGTTAGCCATCATAAATAAAAAATCTCTACTAATGCAATAGGAGAGGATGGTATTTCAGTTAAAGATCTTAGACTCTGTCTTCAATACTGCACGCGTCTGCTAATAAATATAATCAATTGTTGTATATTGGAAGGGTACTTTCCGAATATCTGGAAAAAGGCTATTATTAAACCATGTGCCAAAGTGACAAACCCCATGGAACCAAAGGACCTACGGCCAATTAGTATACTCCCAACTTTTTCAAAAATTCTGGAGCGACATGTATATCAGCAAATGTTTTTATATGTAAATAGTAAACAAATAATACCCAATTGTCAGTCGGGATTTCGACCTTATTCTAGTACTACTACCAGCTTGGTTAATTTACTGAACGATATTCGTTTCAATGAAGATAAGAATGAAACCACCTGCTTAGCTCTTTTGGATTTTAGTAAGGCGTTTGACACCCTAAATCATGATCTGCTTTTATTTTTTTTTTATTGGTCTAGCACACGTGCTGCAGGGAAGTCCCTAAAGCGCTCCAGGAGCGGCACGAGTGCGGAAGCAAAGCTTTACTATCTTGGCTTCTCAGGCCAGTCAGTTATTTTTATGGAACATTTTCTAAAAAATCGATCACACTGTGTAGAAATTAGAAAAGATTTTAAATCCATTAAATCTAATTACATACCGCTTACTAAAGGAGTGCCCCAGGGCTCCATCTTGGGTCCAGTATTGTTTTCTCTTTATGTGTCAGATATTGATAAGGCGATAGAATATTCAAAAATGCAACAGTATGCTGATGTCTCTCAAATATATATGTCATTTCCTTTAAATAAGTTACGCACTTCTTTAATATATTTTAATAGGGACCTAAATAACATATATAATTTTTGTAATGATCATAGCCTCAAGCTTAATGCACAGAAGTCTTGTTTTATGCTGTTTAACGGTAATAAAAATACAGAGGGTATACTTTTTGACACCTTTAGACCTTCTATTGATAATACTTTTTTGCCTTTGGTACACGAGGCCAAAGTATTTGGAGTAATTTTTCACAAATCTCTTTCATTCCAATCACTTATTAAAATTAAATTAAAGGCTGCTTATATTCGTTTAAAAAAACTGTATAATCTAAGGAATCTTCTTCCATCAAAAACCAAATATTATTTGTGCAACAGCTTGATTTTATCTTTATTTGATTATGCTGATGTTGTCTATGACGACTCTTTGTCTGCCTAGTATGTTAGATTAATCCAAAAAATACAAAACTGTTGTATGCGCTTTTCTTTTAATATTCCATTCAGAAATCGAATCACAACTTATTTAAATAACAGCTACATTTTAAATATGGAAAATCGTAGAAGGTGTCACTTGTATAATTTTGTCTATCGAATTTTTAAATTTGGACAACCCCAATACCTCAGAGAACAATTTAGTGTTTTTCTGCATCCGCACGATACGAGGAACATTAATTCTTTTAGAGTTCCTCAACACAGGAAGGCTGCCTTTCAAAAGTCCTTCATTTTTGTTGCTGTGCATTTGTGGAATTCTTTGTCACAAGAGGTTAAACAATTATCATCAGGCAAGTTTTCTTCCTATGTAAAACACCAACTTATTAACCAGCAAAAGAATTCTAATTTAACGTAATATTTACCTACTTCTTTGTATATAATTTGAGATCCTTTTAGAGATGGTATCACTTGCCTACCATGTCATATTATGTAAAATTTACTCTGTTTATCCATATACATCTCCCCGCGTCTCCGCCGTCAGTTTCGCTGCGTGCTCGCCGATCCCTCTGCGCTCTGCTATTTTTAGAATTTTTTATTCTTAGAATTTTTACAATTAGTTTTTTATTTATTTTTAATGTATATATTCGTTACAGGGTGGCACTACACATGCCCAAATAGTGAAGGGCTTTTTGTATCGGCTATTCATAGTCGCTGTGCCATCCTTTTTGTCGTATTTTGAGCAAATTTAATTTCTGTCACTTTATGAATTTGTAGATATTGGCAAATAAACTGAATTTGAATATATATATATATATATATATATATATATATATATATATATATATATATATATATATATATATATATATATATATATATATATATATATATATATATATATATATATATATATATATATATATATATATATACAAATTATATACTTATAATTCTGAAAATTGTCACTTTCCAACTAAATTTCTAAACGAGAAATAGTCTTTTCTGCACTAGTGCGGGAAACAGACTTTTGGGGTGAATTTTAAAAAATAATATTAAAGAAATGTAATATATTATTTTTATTGATAAATTATTCATCCAATCCAATCCCGTACAGATAGTTCAGTTTTTATATTTATTGTAGAAAGGATTAAAACTTCAATTTTTTAGTTTACAGAGTACAACAAATTTATTAGCTTTTGTCTGACTCCGAGGCAGTGTAGAGTGATTCCAATGCCACTTTCCTGCATAAAACGAATCCGTTTAGGAAATTGCCCTATTACGTCCTATTCCGGAGATTCTGGCGATTAAAAATGCAAGAAAAATACGGTTGGCAGGGTACTTTGTGCAATTACAATATAAATTTAAAATAGTAGCATTGTATGCAAATTAATTAAAACATCGAATAATAAAAAAATAGTTTATGAATTTCTTACTGCATACTTCTACAATTACTTATTCCCAATTTGAGTAACTGTGCAGCGGCGGTAAGTACGTGGGTGGATTGATAAGTCTGGTACATTGCTATGAAATGGCTCGAAATTTTGTTAAGGGACATGACTGTTGGCAAGCCTGATTCTTGTACCGGTTATGCTTAAAATTTCAAATAGCTGCAACGCGCAGTTGTTAGTTGCCAGCTAAGTGACTGGGGTTATATATTTCGTAGAAATGGATAAAGTCGAGTATCATGCAGTGGTAAAGCAGCTCAGAAAGTCACTAAACTGAAGGAAGTTCATGAAGACCTTGCTCCAGCACTCAAGATTCTTTATTACTGGAAAAATGAATTTAAACGTGGCTGTATGACCACTGCAAATGCTGCAGGGTCAGGACGCCCGATTGAAATTTCTTCTGAAGAAATAATCGATAAAATTTATGCTTCGTGCGAAATGGAAAAGCTAAGTACGCGTTTGTTGACTTCAGGCCAAAAACGCACAGAGAAGAACATTTTAAAATCATGGTTGGAACAAATGCAGTATAATCCTAAGAACTTCTAGCGTCGTCTTGTGGCTTTAGAAGAAATGTAGATCCACCATTATACTTCAGAGGCAAAGTGCACTGAAAAAAGTAAAAACACTTTTATAAGCGGGAAAAGTGAACTGTTTTTTTTTTTTGAGTCACAGAGTATCATCATTTAAAAAAGGATAAGACAGTGACTGGCTCTTATTACGCAAAGTTATTGGATCGTTCCCATAGTGAGCTGAAGCAAAAGCGAGCAAGATTAGCGCTCAAAAAAGTACTCCTTCACCAGGACAATGCGCCTGCGCACACATCGGTCGTTGCATTGGCAAAAATGCACTAGCTGAGCGTCAAAATAGTTCCTCACCCCCGCTATTCCCCAAATCTGGCCTCAAGCGTCTTTTTTTGTTTCCTAACTTCAAAAATTGGCTTGCGGGAAACATTTTTTTTTGTCTAAGGGAATAAAAAAATTGGAATCTCGCTTGACCAAATGTATTGAGCTCAAATATTTTTGCCAAAGAATGTTATTTAGCTTGCTTTTTTAAGAGACTTTTCAATCCACCCTCGAATCATTCCTCGCCTCAAGAGTGCAGTCTCACTATTTACTTGTAAGATGAGAGGCTCAGCATATCGAAAAGTATTATGAATCTTTCACGTATATTTAAAAAAAATATTGAAATATTGACAAGCAAAAATTGTTTAAATATGTTAACAATGTTTCAAAAGACGTCAGTTACTAAAACCACTTGAATTGGAAGGTTTTGATATTTAAATACACATTAATTAGGGGCACGTTTTTTAATACTTTTTTTAAACGTTTCTAACTAGTAAAACTGTCTTCATCTATAGAAGAATGAAAGGAATACTAATAATCGGTGAACGATTAAATGACTTAAGGTTCGCAGATGATATCACTTTGATCGCTAACACGAAAGAAGAATTACAAGAAATGCTGATGGAATTAAATAACAAGTCTCGAGAAATACGTCTAAAAATAAACTTCACCAAAAATAAATATTTGAACAACGAAACTGAATATAACAGCCAGGAACTAATTATCGAAGGTGAAAGAATAGGAAAGGTACAAACATTCATATATTAGGGATAAAAAATCGAAATATCAAAATATAATTTAAAGGTTGACTTGGACAGAAGTCTCGATAGCTTGGTCTGCGTTCGGAAGGTTGGTAAATTGGACATCCCAGATACAATAAAAGACAGAGTGTTCAGTCAATATGTACTGCCGGTATTAACATATGGCACTGAAATGTGGGCTTTAAATAAAAGTATAATAAATAAACTTCAGGTAAACCAAAGAGCAACGGAGAGGAGAATGCTAAATATTCGACTTCAAGCTCGTATTCCTAACATAGAGATACGAAGAAGATCAAAAGTGACAGATGTAGTACAACGAATATATATTAGTGTGGAATTAGGCTGGGTATATTGCAAGAATGAATAATAACAGATGGATACGCCGTATGGTTGAATGGAGAGCTAGAGGACATAAAAGATGCAGAAGTAGACTACAGATAAGATGGACGGACGACATAAAAAAATTAGCGGGACACGGTTGGATGCAAAAAGCAAACACCAGAGCTCAGTGGAGACAACTTGGGGAGGCTTACATCCGACTATGGATGAAATAAGCTAATGATGATGACGATAATGATACAAGAATGGGGGTTAGAACTACAATCATAATGTTAACGAATAATTCAGACGATTATTTTATGAACTCATAAAAATTGAAGTTATTAACCTTCCAGAGGATGTACTCTCGACAGGTGGCCTTGACGCGAACGGACGATCAGCGAGTGGCTAAAAATATTGACAATCAGAAATTGTAGAAAGGTGTAATACAAAATCCATCAATGAAAATGTGTGTCTCACTTCCAATTTTCATGTAATGACGAGTGCTGTACTTTATTTTAAATCTTTAATGCAAATGTACAAAGTACTCTCAAAACGCCTATGGCCTCATTATGAAACTCACTAGCTTGCTCGCCCTGTAAAATAGCACTTTTCAGACTAACGATGCTATCTATCATATCTTTGAACAATGATAATAAATAAGTTTAAATAGAAGCGTCTGGTGCAAACACCATCATTTTTTCCATCAGCGATAAATGTGGAAATTCCAATAAAACTGTTTACGGAAAAAGTTTAGACATATAATTTTCGTTTTTTAAAAAGTTATCCGAGAATATATTAGCAGGATTTTATGTGGGTAGTAGGTGTGTTCTTCGTGTGCAAAGATAAATTATGCTATTTAAAAAATTCGTAGGTGTTTGAGATACGAAGAACTTATAACATTTATCAACAGAGCTATTGCGAAGTTGTATGATTCAGGCAATAATCCTTATTGCTTTAAATTTGATACGCTGATGATTGGTAGTTATTTTACTTTTATATATAAATTAGCATTGTCTCACATGTAATGGAAACTTCCATGGCTTCAGTTAGATGATAAATCATAGGTTATGGGATTAGACTATATCAAATAAGCGTAATTGTTCCATGTACAGGCACACTCGAAACATCTCAGATAGGCAAAAGTTAAAACTTTTATATCTGACTGGTGTTGAACGAATCGTGTTCTCGTGTAATAATCCCATCTCCATCCGAGTTTTGCCGTATCACGGCTCATCAGTCGGGCTAGGATCGATAAACAAGAGAACAGAATTTTCGGTACTTAAGCCAGTACTGACGGCCAATATGGATTATATATATATATATATATATATATATATATATATATATATATATATATATATATATATATATATATATATATATATATGGTATATATATATATATATATATATATATATATATATATATATATATATATATATGGTATATATATATATATATATATATATATATATATATATATATATATATATATATATATATATATACATATATATGTATATATACATATATATATATATATATATATATATATATATATATATATATATAAAATATATATATATATATATATATATATATATATATATATATATATATATATATATATATATATATATATATATATATATATATATATATATATATACATATATATATATATATATATATATATATATATATATATATATATATATATATATATTTATATATTTATATATATATATATATATATATATATATATATATATATATATATATATATATATATATATATGTATACACTCCTGGACAAAATTAACGCAACAATATATTAAATCATACAAATCTCTATAATGAATTAATTTTAATAATTTTTTAAGAACATTGGTTACACTAAAAGTTAGAAAAAACTTATTCGGATACACTAAAAGTGAATTAGCTACCAAATTTCTCTATAAGATTTGAATTAAAATTATTCTTAAGACCTAATAACAAAATCGTTGAAATTATGTAATAATGAAAAAATAAACTGGGACACTAGTAGCAAAATTAATGGTGTAACTGGGACACTAGTGGCGTGTGTTGCCTCCTCTACTTCGAATGACAGCGTTTATGCGCCTAGGCATGCTACAAATTAAATTTTGGATAAAATCTTGAGGAATTTGCTCCCTTCTGTGATAACTGTATTTTCAAGTTCCCTCAGGTCTCTAGATGCAGGTATATGACGTTTCACATTTTTCTTAAGGTGATCCCATACATGTTCTATCGGATTCAGATCCGGGCTTTTTGGTGGCCATTGCATAATCGGTATATCAACTTGATTAAGATAATCGAGTACCTCCCTAGCCACGTGAGGTGGAGAGTTGTCTTGCATAAACAGGAAATTGGGCTCCACCAAATGACCAAAAGGCATCACATGTTCTATTGCAATATTCTCAAGATAATAGCCAGCATTCATGGATCTCGTACGGATAGGAACTAACTCTGTGCGAGCATCAAAGCAGATGCCACTCCAGAACATAACAGAGCCACCGCCGAATGGAATCCTTGCAGAGATATTGCAAGGAGCAAACCTCTCTCCTGGTCTTCGCCATACTCGCTCACGACCATCTGGATGTTTTAGACTAACCCTAGTTTCATCTGTGAAGAAAACTATTTTAGAAGAAATTGTGATATTGAAAACAGCTTCGAGTTCATTTCTTATTATAGAACTAGTGACAGTCCTTTTTCTTAAAACATATTGTCTTATAAAACCTTCATCTAGGTCGCTAGTGCATCGTTTTCGCCCTTGCCCTAGCCTTCTAGAATAAGTTCCTACTTCATTCAAGCGTCTTACCATACGACTTATTGTGGAACGATGTCTGCCTAACAAACTGGCACATAACTCTGACAATATCCATCGTCCAATAAAACTGAGGCTCGCACTACCTCGTGTTCAGTTAAATTCCTTGTTCGATTCATTTTTTCTAATTCTTCGGGGTCAAAAATAAAACAGTCTACTACAAAAACGTATTACTTTGAAAAAGGGAACAATTTATAAGCTTACGAGTACTTTTAAAGAAAATCTATCGTATTATTACAGAAAATTGTTTATCTTCTAAAAAATTCTTTAAAACTGTAAATCTAAACGAATTGTTTTGATTTCTGTCATGGCCAACGAAACAAAATATGAATAGCCTACTATTCGAATACTTGATATGATATATATATATATATATATATATATATATATATATATATATATATATATATATATATATATATGGTATATATATATATATATATATATATATATATATATATATATATATATATATATGTATATATATATATATATATATATATATATATATATATATATATATATATATATATATATATATATATATATATATATATATATATATATATATATATATATATATATATATATATATATATATATAATACAATCTAATTTGTATACTCCGGATCTATTTTATCTGTTTTAGTTTTGTTATTTTTTATAAATTTGCCAAGTGTGTTGGATGTTTTAAATGTTGTGTTAATATTTAATTTTCTTAAGAATCTATTTACTTTAGTGTTGCATCTACCATAGTACGTTATTGACTTTACGTTTTTATAAGGTTCTTTATTACTCGGAGAAACTGTACTAATGGCTTTTTTGTAAAGTTTTTTCTTCAGAATATTATCTATTATGGATGGTGAATAGTCATTATTTACTACTAATTGTTTTATAATATTAAGTTCTTTTTGAAAATTGTCTTGGTTCAGAGGACTATTTATTAGTCTGTGAATCATATGGAAAACTGCAAGTTTGTGACTTGGTGGATGACATGAGGTATTATGGATAATTATGTCAGTATGTGACGGTTTATGGTAAATAGAAAAAATGTGTTTGTTATTATGTCTTTTTATTGTTGGGCCAAAGAAGTTTAAGCTATTGTTGATTTCAATTTCACTGGTGAATTTTTTATTTATGTATATTATTCAAAAAATTTTGAAAAGTGGCCAATTGTCTATCACTTCCTATAAAACAACATAAGATATCATCAACATATCTATGCCAGTATATAAATTTACTGTTAAAAAAAACGTAAAGTCAATAACATACTATGGTAGATGCAGCACTAAATTAAATAAATTCTTGAGAAAATTAAATAATAACACAACATTTAAAACATCCAACACACTTGGCAAATTTATACAAAATAACAAAACTAAAACAAATAGAGACAATAGAGCCGAAGTATAAAAATTAAATTGTGGAAATTGCTCAAAAACATAAATAGGTCAAACAGGAAGAAGCTTTTCAAAAAGAATAAAAGAACATGCTTCATTATACATCAATAGAAAAAATAATTCAAATTACGCAAATCATTTAATTGAAAATAACCACCAGTTCAACCCAAACTTTGAAATATTACATACTTGCACAAAGAGCCTGAAACATAATTACCTAGAATCTTTAGAAATAAACAAATTGAAAAATTCAGATTCTTTAATACATGAACAATTAGACTTAAATAATTCACCATTACTAAATTTGTTTTAATTAAATTATTTTATTACCTGCCATAAATTGTGAACCAACCATTTATTATAGTAATTTTACCCTCATTTTGTAATAAACCATCTGAAGAAGCTGTTGTACAGCGAAACGTGTCATGGTGTTAAAAATAAAAATTTAGTGGAAATTTAAGTAGTGTTTTAATTCTTGCAAAACTTCATGTTTCAAATTGTGTAATATATTTTCATATTATAGCTATAAAATATTTTAATATGTTTCACTCAAACCCGCCCATTAAAATATATAACACTTAAATAATAAAAACTGCTTTATCGTTTTGATGACAAATGCTGAAAATATCGCCCTGCCTCAAAAAACATATGAATTATATATGTGGCGTCATTTGTCTTCTTGTAAAATCCGTGCACGTGATAGAACTTTCCGCTTACATCCAAATGTACGAAGATACGTGTGTCATGACAAGTTTTTAAAATACGAGAAATGTATTACTAAACTTTTCTTGCAAATGGTATTATTTAGACTTAAATTTTCCTGTAGCAAAAAATTTCAGCTGAAGTAATTTTCTAAGTTTAGAGTGCACAATTTTTTAAGAGCACTTTTCCTTCAGTTTTAGACGGAATTTTCTTCTGTTTGCTAAAATACTTGTTAGATTGTGTCACCAGAATGTTCACGATTTAGAAAATAAATTTGATGTTCTGGAGGTTAGTTTGGCGCAAGGTCTTGTTGATATATTGTGCATTTCTGAGCATTGGATGACGCAAGATAAGTTTAATAAAGTAGGCCTTAAAGATTTTAATTTAATCGCGAGTTTTTGTCGATTGGAGAATATTAATGGTGGTGTTGCCGTGTTTTACAGATCAGATCTTGTTTCTTTAAGTAACAAGTTAAATAATTTAACTAGTATTGAAAAAGTTTTTGAAGTGTGTGGAGTCAGCATCTCCTTGCAGAATAGTGTACCTATTGGGATCTTTTGTATTTAAATGTAAATAGTTTTCTTGAGGAGTTTGCAAATTTCCTAGAAACCAACGTAAAAAATAATAAACATGAACATATCGAACGAAACGAATTAATTAATTTGTTGGCTGCATACGGCTTTACATGCCATGTTGACTCACCCACAAGACTTACTGCTTCCCTGGACTACATTTGTACCAACTTTTGTAATGATGATCATAGAGGCTGTAGATGATGATAATGGTCTGTCTGATCATTCTT
Source organism: Pachyrhynchus sulphureomaculatus (assembly GCA_019049505.1). Taxonomy (NCBI): domain Eukaryota; kingdom Metazoa; phylum Arthropoda; class Insecta; order Coleoptera; family Curculionidae; genus Pachyrhynchus; species Pachyrhynchus sulphureomaculatus. The sequence goes on from CM032452.1 coordinate 56,073,054, forward strand.
ATCAAATATTTGAAATTAATTTAAGACCTCTTGAGGTGTGCGGCACACGCTTTGTTTATAAACATTTTTTTAGTGCGGTTAACTATAATGCGCTTTACGATTACTTGCGCAAAAAGAGTTGGTTGTCAGTCTATGAAGCGTGCGATGTCCATGATGCATTTAGGATTTTTATAGAACTATGGTCAACCTATATAAATATAGCATTTCCTTTAAAAAAGGTTTTCCTGGATAGAAATAGAAAAAAGCCTTGGATTACTCGGTGCATCCGTACGTCTTCGAAAAATTTGAAATTACTTTATAAGTTGGTTGTTGATTCAAATAGTGTCATAATCAAAAACCATTATAGAGTATGTTATAGCATGTTATAGCGACTGCTAAAAAAATATATAATGATAAGTCATATACCGCCTCTATTAATAAAAGTAAAGCCGCCTGGAATATTATCACAGACATATTATCTTGCAATAATACGAATAGAATTTCTAGTATGATATTTAATAGTAAAACAACGAATGATAAACTCCAAATTTCTAATGGTTTCAATGAATATTTTGTAAACGCACCTCAAAAATTTATGTTAAATCGAAATGCTGATAATGCATACTTGAATTTTCCAATAAATAACGGTACCATGTTTTTCTCACCTGTCCTAGAACAAGATATATTAAGGATAATAAGATCTTTAAAAAAATCAAATTCATTTGGAATTGACAAGATTTCCAATAATGTATTAAAGTCCATTACTGACTTTATAGTGAAACCACTTTCGTACTTAATAAACATCTCTCTGGAAGGTGCAACATTTCCAGATGTGTTTAAAATTGCTAGAATAATACCTTTATTTAAAAAAGGCGATAGTATGTTGTGTGAAAACTATTAGCCTATATCTTTATTAAGTTCAATTTCTAAGGTACTGGAAAGGGTTGTTTTTGAACAAATAAGTAATTTCCTAACAGTATTTCGAATTCTTACCGATTGTCAACATGGATTCAGGAAAGGCAGGAATACATCTTCTGCAATACTGCAGCTGGATAATAGTAAAAGGTGCTTTGGACTTTTCATGGACCTAAATAATTGATTTTGATTTGATTGATTTGATCAATCAATCTATTATATATGTCTTGGCATGAACATGTTGCAGGCATAGCAAGGAGAGCTTCTCAAAAATTGGGAATATTATTTAGAACCAGAAAGCTTTACACCCCATAGCAACTGTTAATTCTTTACAAAGCCCAAATTCGACCAACTATGGAATACTGCTCCCACGTTTGGGGCTCCGCTCCCAAACATACACTGCATTTGTTGGATTCTGTTCAGAGAAGAGCGGTCCGTCTGATTGGGGACCCGGAATTGACCGGCGGCCTTGATTCGCTGGAACATCGAAGAAGGGTTGGCGACTTGAGTCTGTTCTACAAGTATTTTCATGGAAAGTGTTCGAAGGATGTAGCCCGCTTAATTCCTCCCAAAGCGGTGCATGTTAGAAATACACGTCGCGCTGGTGCTTCGCATCCGTATGAGGTTCAGCTTGTTACTCCGCGTACGACGCTTTTCAAGCAATCTTTTATATGGAGAACGTCATCCCTTTGGAATAATTTGCCCAGCGCTGTGTTTCCCACCGAGTACAATTTACAGCGATTCAAGAACAACGTGAATCGCTTTTTCCGCACTCGTGCCGCTCTTGGAGCGCTTTAGGGACTTCCCTGCAGCACGTGTGCTAGACCAATAAAAAAAAAAAAAATTAATATCAAAGATTGACAGATATGGACTAAGAGGTAATGTAAGTGACTGGTTGCAGTCATATTTAAAAGGTAGAGATCAAGTTGTAGATATTGATGGAGTGAGGTCGAATAGAATGAAAGTTTCTACGGGTGTACCACAGGGGTCCATTCTCGGACCGCTGCTTTTTTAAATTCTTGTAAACGATTTACCGAATATTGTTAATGACCAAAGTAATTTAACCATGTCTGCAGACGATAACAGTTATGTATGCTGTGACAACACCACTGCTTTGGCTCTAGATAAACTGCAGAATATGTTAAGAGTTTTTGAACAGTGGTTCAAAACTAATATGTTAAGTCTTAATGCCGAAAAGACTGTTTTTATAAATTTTGTGCCTAGGGCATCCCAATTTGTTGAAAGTTTTTTGATTAGGACTGACGTAACCGGTCATTCTATTGCTCAGGTAACGGAGACTAAATTGTTAGGTGTCTATAATGCCGAAAGACTGTTTTTATAAATTTTGTGCCTAGGGCATCCCAATTTTTTGAAAGTTTTTTGATTAGGACTGACGTAACCGGACATTCTATTGCTCAGGTAACGGAGACTAAATTGTTAGGTGTCTATATAGACAACAGTTTAAATTGGGGATGTCATATAAATGAATTATGCAAAAGGCTTTCATCGGTGTGTTTTGCCATTTTTCGATTAAAAAGTGTCGTTAACGTTAATACAATAATGTCTTATTACTATGCACACTTTGTGTCTCGATTGAAATATGGCCTAATATTTTGGGGTGCTTCCCCTAATATGGTCAGAGTAATTAGAATGCAAAAAAGAGCAGTTCGAAATATTGCAGGTGTCAGATCAAGACATTCATGCCGTGAACTTTTCAAAAAAATTTGCTATACTCACTCTACCTGCTGTGTACATACTGGAGGTTCTGATTTATGTTCAGAGTAATTTGAATAAATTTGTAGCCATGGCCGACATGCATAATTACAATACAAGATATAACAAAAATTTAGTTTACCAGAACACACATTATCTCTATTTGAAAGGAGTCCCTATTACAGCGGCATAAAGCTATTTAATAGTCTGCCGAAGAGTATTAAATCTTTAAATTTAAGTATGTATAAGAAACTAACATCAAGATTGCTAATTGAGAATGTCCCTTATAGCACTCAGGATTTTTTTTCAGATTGGGGACTTCATATTATAAATATTTGTATATAAGCTAGAGTACGTGTAATTGTAACTTTTGTATCTTTATATTATAAATATTTGTATGTAAGTTACAGTACGTGCATCTGCAAAGCTTTTTAGATCCTTATTTTCACAGGGTATACATTCTGTGACTTGACTTGACTTTTTCCATACCTTGTATCAGGTCTCATGAAATAAAAGTTTATTTATTTATTTATTTAATAAATCAAACTATCTTGACAGTTTCCCCTTCTACCGAATTGTTTACCGGGATTCATAAAAACTTGTAGTAAACTAACTTGACGTGAGCTATTAGCCCGACGTGTATTCCTAGCATTCGGAGGAATTAAGCGGGCTACATCCATCGAACACTTCCCTTGAACGTGAAGAGACTCAAGTCGTTAACCGTTCTTCGATGCTCTAAGGAATCAAGACTGTTGGTGAGATCTGAATCTTCACTAAAGCAAAAGGAGCAGGGCCCCAAACATGGGAGGTGTATTCCATCGATAGCCGAATTTGAGCTTTGTATAGCATTAGAAGTTTTTGTGGAATGTATAGTGAAATAATACACAGCTTTTAAGAAGTTCTCTTTGCTTTGCATGCAACATGTTCATGCCAAGAGATATCGACTCTTAACTTACATAACGCTCGATTAGTTGACTGACGAAACTAGAGGAATGAACCGTTCCGACTTAATTATGTCGATTCCTGCAACATTATTTTTTTTAGAGAGAACTGCCTTCTAAGTTTTTCCAGTGTTAAATTATACTTGGTACCCTTGCCTCAAGTAATAATTTCTTCCAGTTCTCGGTTAAGTTGAACGACTTCGTGTTATTTGAATGGGTAGTTCATGTTCGAGCTTTCAAAATAAATGAAAAACAAGATTTTTTTTTTATGGGTCTAGCACACGTGCTGCAGGGAAGAAGTCCCTAAAGCGCTACAGGAGCGACACGTGTGCGGAAAAAGCGATTCACGTTGTTCTTGAATAGCTGTAAATTGTACTCGGTGGGAAACACAGTTCTGGGCAAATTATTCCAAAGGTATGATGTTCTCCATATAAAAGATTGCTTGAAAAGCGTTGTACGAGGCGTAACAAGCTGAACCTCATACAGATGTGATGTATTAGCGTGACGTGTACTTCTAACATGCACCGCTCTGGGAGGAATTAAGCGGGCCACATCCTTCGAACACTTTCCATGAAAATACTTGTAGAATAGGCTCAAGTCGCCAACCGTTCTTCGATGTTCCAGCGCATCAAGGCGGCCGGTCAGTTCCGGGTCTCCAATCAAACGAACAGCTCTTCTCTGAATAGAATCCAACAAATGCAGTGTATGTTTGGGAGCGGATCCATAGTTGGTCAAATTTGAGCTTTGTAAAGAATTAACAGTTGTTGCGAAGTGTAAAGTTTTCTGGTTCGAAATAATATTCCCAACTTTTGAGAAGCTCTCTTTGCTATGCCTGCAACATGTTCATGCCAGGACATATTTGCTCTCAAATTAACGCCCAACAAATTGAGTGACGATGTTAGAGGAATGGAGTGCCCTGACATAACAATGTCGGGTTCAGCAACGTTAACTTTTTTAGAAAAAAACTGCCGCCGGGGTTTTTGTAGCTTTAAATTCCACTTGGTTACTGTCACCCCAAGATAAGATTTCTTCCAGGTCTTTGTTAAGTTGAATGACGTTCTGCTGTCTGCGGATATTCATCTGAGTAGCCGATGTCCGAGAGTTCAAAGTGAATGAAGAGAAAAGCGTACTGTCATCTGCAAAGCTGTAGATTGGATTCTTGGTCTTTTCCAGCAGATCGTTAATGTAAATGAGAAAAAGAGTAGGAGACAGTATGGAGCCTTGAGGTACACCGGCGTTGATAGTGAAGGTGTTAGAAAGAACGCCCTCTGAGGATATATGAGAGCCACAAACAGAACTTTTCAGACATACCATAAGAGCGTAGCTTAGCCAGCAGCCCACCGTGCCAAACACGGTCGAATGCCTTGGATATGTCAAGAGCAACCGCTCGAGATTCTCCAAAGTGTTCAATTGCGCTGTTTCATACGTGTGGTACATAGGTCAGAAGATCTCCTGTTGATCTATTTTTACGAAAGCCATATTGATGATCGCTAATAATGTTGAATCCTTCAAGATATTTTAGAAGATGCTGATTGATAGCCTTTTCCATGACTTTCGATATTATTGAAAGCAGTGCGATTGGTCGGTAGTTACTTGGCAAGGTCTTCTTGCCTTTTTTAGGTATCGGCTGAACTGTGGCACATCTCCACCAGGAAGGAAATATAGTGTCATTGGTAAACATATACATTGGATTCCTGGTCTTTTCCAGCAAATCGCTAATGTTGGAGAAGAAAGAGAATATGGGATAGTATGGAGCCTTGAGGTACATCGGTGTTGACAGTGAAAATATTAGAAAGAAACTTGTCAACTGTCACTAGTAAAAAATTTAAATTTAATAAAATTAACTTAATCTGAACTAATCTGAAATTCATCTGCAGGGACATCATGAGGGCTAAGATAAACACACAGACACAAACCTATTAGATCAGTTCATTTCCAGTAGTTCAGAAAATAAATATAAAATAATATAATTACCCAAATTGTCCATATTTTGGTATTTATTTAATGCTTCTTTATCTGTCGCACTATTTTGGGATACATTTCTGCGTATCCCGATTTATCAGCAGAGCTAGAATCGATAGAGCGGAGAGGAAAACTAGAATTAATTATTGTATAGGTACTATAAATCGATTTTAAACGGCAAGAACGCACAAAAAAAAATATCAGTTATCGAAAACGCATTACAAATACGAGAGAAGATCGGCAGTTGACACACGCTTCAATTAATATTCGATAAGGAGTTTTGCATTTACTGACTTTATATGTTTTGGATGCAGTGATCTTTTGATACCTCAATTCATACCACATATTATCTTGGAATTGATTGATTTCTTGTCTCAATTTTTTATAAAACATTTGCTCTATAATTCAAATTTTTCTTCCGTAAAACAAATTCAGTACCTTTTTAATTATATTTTGTAGTTACAATTTTAAATATTTAAAATAAAAATTTTGCCTTATTAGATTATAAACTATTGAAATTTGTTAATCTCCTCTTAGTTTATATTTATATTTAAATAAAATCCGTTTTTTTTTTCTTCACAAATACTGCCAAATAAGCAACCATAAAATCCTGGATAGAAAAGTTCGTGCGAAATATCATCTGTCAAATTTCACTCAACTAATTTTGTAACTTAAAAATATCGAGGAGTCCCTAATTTTTTTACAAAAACAAATAAAATAAAGGGTTTTTACTTTTCAGCATTTACTGCTTATATTTAACCAAATACTTTTTACACTACACGTTAAGGTAATGCATTTTTTCCTGCCTTATTTTGAACTCATTACATTTGTAAAAATGACTTGTCTCTGGTATGCTGTGATGATTCGATGTTTCAACAACAGTTCTGATTGCGCTTTGACATCGCCAAACATTCCTTTGAAGTTGACCACGTGCGTGTTTTTAATCAGTTGTGAGCAATAGCAGCACCCATCTTGCGGAAAGCTTTTCCATATCCAAATGAGTTGTTAAAATATCCTGCACCCATTCATTCAATTGAGATGTCCACAGCCTCAGCAAACTCACGCACTTCCACTCTCATGATCCTTTATCATTATATCGTGGATTTTTTCAATAATTTCTGATGTGGTGACCTCATTTGGACGACCTGTATGTTCTTCATCAAAAATACTGTACGGCCGTGTTTGAATTTAGCTTTATAACTCGGTAAATCAAGATAAAAATCAAAAGAATCGTCCCTTGGCTTTTTTACTTAGGCTCCCCTTTTTTCTTTTGAAGTTGCTCGAAAGGGGGCAACTTTTTTTCTACCTTTTTTATAAGACGCTTTCTCTGGTGCTTATTAGTATTTTTAACGAAAAAAAAAAAACAAATTAAAAATAAACGATTTATACTTATTTTTAACGAAACAAAGTTTGTAAGAACAGTTTATTTTTTGCCAATTCAAATTTATAATCGGCTTAAAAGTTTTAAAATGAAATTGTTACCAATTAAGGGAAGTTTGATACTCGCAGGAGTTATCAAATAAAAAATATTCCATTTCATTAATCATGCGCATAATATTAACCAACCTTGTGATATTGTGACCACCTAAAAATCTATGAATATACAAAAGACATTTTGCATATCATTCATAAGACTTACGTACATCATTCATTTAAGATTCAAGAGAGGCATAAGGCAGTGCCAAGTGGTACCCTCTCTCTCTCTCTCTCCAAAGCTGTTTACATTAACTTTAGAAGATGTACTTAATCGAGGCGTTCTGATTAGTGGAAAAACACAAATCATCTTCGGTGCGCGGATGATATTGTTTTAATTACGAAGAATCCCGCCGAATTGCAAGCAGTGTTAACAGACTTGGAGAGAGAATTATCTACTGTCGGATTGAAGATGAATTTGAAAGAAACCGGGGTAATGTGTACAGGGTGAGTCGACGATAGAGTAAAGTTCATTATCTCATCTGTTTCAGGAATGACGAAAAAATGTTAAGTACAATAGTTTTAGAGAATGTTAAGGTGCATAGTTTAAAATTATTTTTGAATATACAGGGTACTTCAAAATAGTGTGGCCGATATAACATTTTTTTTTTTTTAAATGGAACATCCCATTTTCTAATTTATTTTAAATTCTGCGTAAAATTTTATAACCTTTTTATTAATAATGTTATATACCTAAACCTAGTAATTTTTCTAATATTTCAATTTAAAAAAAAAATAAAAATACTAGTTTTCAGTTTCGTAAAAAATTGCCAGTAGCGCCATTGTTTCTGAAGGTGGAATACTCATAAATGGTACGAGCGTTCTATGGAGATGAGAAAAACGATGTGTGTAAAGAAATTTGAGTTAGATGCTACAGGGTATTCAAAATAAATTTATGCATTTCGACTATTTTAAATTGAAAAACCTCAATTTTTTTAAATGGCACGCCCTGTATATTATTATTTTTTCTTATAGATTTTACAAAACCCTCCAACTTTTATTAAGTATGTTATATACCTATTTCTAATAATTTTCGATTTATTTTGAATTTTTACGCTTGTTTTTAATACACTTACGCTATTGTGAAAATATAAACAAATATTTAATAATTTTTTGAAGTATTCTGTATACTCAACAAAAATTTTAAACTGTGCACCTTAACATTCCCTCAAACTATTGTATTTAACATTTTTTCATCATTCCCGAAACAATTGAGATAATGAACTTTACTCTATCGTTGACTCACCCTGTACAGAAGACTCGCACATGACGGTTGAAAACACTACTCTAGAGAGCGTTGACGAATATATACATATACCTTGAGAATAGAATAAAACTGGGCGACGAAAATCAAGCAACGGCGATTAATAGAAGAAAAAGATTTTCTTGGGTTGCACTTGGTGGCACGAGTAAAACGCTGACAAACAAAAATGTCCCTGTGTACCTGCGAAGTCAGGTTAGTTCAGATTAAGTTAATTTGATTAAAAATTCTTCATCTTTCCACCGTCTCTGCTACATTCCTGACCTTAGTGACTGACCTAATATAAGTGTTGCTTTTACGATCTTTTAAGGATTTCTCGTTCCACTGGACGTTATGTTGTCTTCAGTTAATTCATAGAGTGCTTGGTAATTGTCCAAATTTGGGCCCCGTAAGTTAGGACTGGCAAGTTGGTCGAAGAGAAGACCTGAGTTCGCAGGTACACAGGGACATTTTTGTTTGTCAGCGTTTTACTCGTGCCACCAAGTGCAACCCAAGAAAATGTTTTTCTTCTATTAATCGCCGTTGCTTGATTTTCGTCGCCCAGTTTATTCTATTCTCAAGGTATATGAATATATTCGTCAACGCTCTCTAGAGTAGTGTTTTCAACCGTCATGTGCGAGTCTTCTGTACAGGGTGAGTCAACGATAGATAGAGTAAAGTTCATTATCTCAATTGTTTCGGAAATGATGAAAAAATGTTAAATAGAATAGTTTGAGGGAATGTTAAGGTGCACAGTTTAAAATTTTTGTTGAGTATACAGAATACTTCAAAAAATTATTAACTATTTGTTTATATTTTCACAATAGCGTAAGTGTATTAAAAACAAGCGTAAAAATTGAAAAATTCAAAATAAATCGAAAATTATTAGAAATAGGTATATAACATACTTAATAAAAGTTGGAGGGTTTTGTAAAATCTATAAGAAAAAATAATAATATACAGGGCGTGCCATTTAAAAAATTTGAGATTTTTCAATTTAAAATAGTCGAAATGCATAAATTTATTTTGAATACTCTGTAGCATCTAACTCAAATTTCTTTATACACATCGTTTTTCTCATCTCCATAGAACGCTCGTACCATTTATGAGTATTCCACCTTCAGAAACAATGGCGCTACTGGCAATTTTTTACGAAACTGAAAACTAGTATTTTTATTTTTTTTTTTAATTGAAATATTAGAAAAACTACTAGGTTTAGGTATATAACATTAGTAATAAAAAAGTTATAAAATTTTACGCAGAATTTAAAAATAAATTAGAAAATGGGATGTTCCATTTAAAAAAAAAAAATGTTATATCGGCCACACTATTTTGAAGTACCCTGTATATTCAAAAATAATTTTAAACTATGCACCTTAACATTCCCTAAAACTATTGTACTTAACATTTTTTCGTCATTCCTGAAACAGATGAGATAATGAACTTTACTCTATCGTCGACTCACCCTGTACACATTACCCCGGTTTTTTTTTTCAAATTCATCTTCAATCCGACAGTAGATAATTCTCTCTCCAAGTCTGTTAACACTGCTTGCAATTCGGCGGGATTCTTCGTAATTAAAACAATATCATCCGCGCACCGAAGATGATTTGTGTTTTTCCACTAATCAGAACGCCTCGATTGAGTACATCTTCTAAAGTTAATGTAAACAGCTTTGGAGAGAGAGAGAGAGGGTACCACTTGGCACTGCCTTATGCCTCTCTTGAATCTTAAATGAATGATGTACGTAAGTCTTATGAATGATATGCAAAATGTCTTTTGTATATTCATAGATTTTTAGGTGGTCACAATATCACAAGGTTGGTTAATATTATGCGCATGATTAATGAAATGGAATATTTTTTATTTGATCACTCCTGCGAGTATCAAACTTCCCTTAATTGGTAACAATTTCATTTTAAAACTTTTAAGCCGATTATAAATTTGAATTGGCAAAAAATAAACTGTTCTTACAAACTTTGTTTCGTTAAAAATAAGCATAAATCGTTTATTTTTAATTTGTTTTTTTTTTTCGTTAAAAATACTAATAAGCACTAGGGAAAGCGTCTTATAAAAAAGGTAGAAAAAAGTTACCCCCTTTCGAGCAACTTCAAAAGAAAAAAGGGGAGCCTAAGTAAAAAAGCCAAGGGACGATTCTTTTGATTTTTATCTTGATTTACCGAGTTTTAAAGCCGTAATTTGAAACAGTTTTCTTTAGCGTTTATTCATTATAAATGACCAGCTGAACATCATAGGTATAAACTTTCTTTTTTTGCACAGAAAGGTTACACGAATTTATTTATGAGATTAATTTTAAGTTAGAAAAGCTCGCGTTGAAATTTTGAGCTATTTATATGCGAGGGTTGTATGACGGGTACTTGGCCTCGGCTAGAGATGGCGATACTAATATTTAAAAAATTATATTTTTCGTTAACATAACCTTTCACAAGAATCCTGTTAAATTTTCAAGTCGCTTCGTGATTTAGTTTGTGAGTGGCAGCCATTTAAATAGTACAATTACTGTGATTTTACAATGGAAAAAATTGAATATCGAGCAGTAATAAAATATTTGTTCTTGGAAAAGAAAACGAATGGCGAGATAAAAGTGGAATTCAGCGAAGTTTATGGGGACTTTGCACCTTCGTTATAGACCATAAAATATTGAACAGCTAAATTCAAACACGGCCGTACAGTATTTTTGATGAAGAACATACAGGTCATCCAAATGAGGTCACCACATCAGAAATTATTGAAACAATCCACGATATAATGATAAAGGATCATGAGAGTGGAAGTGCATGAGTTTGCTGAGGCTGTGGACATCTCAATTGAACGGGTGCAGGATATTTTAACAACTCATTTGGATATGGAAAAGCTTTCCGCAAGATGGGTGCTGCTATTGCTCACAACTGATTAAAAACACGCACGTGGTCAACTTCAAAGGAATGTTTGGCGATGTCAAACCGCAATCAGAACTGTTGGTGAAACATCGAATCATCACAGCATACCAGAGACAAGTCATTTTTACAAATGTAATGAGTTCAAAATAAGGCAGGAAAAAATGCATTACCTTAACGTGTAGTGTAAAAAGTATTTGGTTAAATATGAGCAGTAAATGCTGAAAAGTAAAAACCCTTTATTTTATTTGTTTTTGTAAAAAAATTAGGGACTCCTCGATATTTTTAAGTTACAAAATTAGTTGAGTGAAATTTGACAGATGATATTTTTCGCACGAACTTTTCTATCCAGGATTTTATGGTTGCTTATTTGGCAGTATTTGTGAAGAAAAAAACGGATTTGTATTTAAATATAAATATAAACTAAGAGGAGATTAACAAATTTCAATAGTTTATAATCTAATGAGGCAATATTTTTATTTTAAATATTTAAAATTGTAACTACAAAATATAATTAAAAAGGTACTGAATTTTTTTTACGGAAGAAAAATTTGAATTATAGAGCAAATGTTTTATAAAAAATTGAGACAAGAAATCAATCAATTCCAAGATAATATGTGGTATGAATTGAGGTATCAAAAGATCACTGCATCTAAAACATATAAAGTCAGTAAATGCAAAACTCCTTATGGAACATTAATTGAAGCGTGTGTCAACTGCCGATCTTCTCTCGTATTTGTAATGCGTTTTCGATAACTGTTATTTTTTTTTGTGCGTTCCTGCCGTTTAAAATCGATTTATAGTACCTATACTATGTAAATATTCATTATTTTTTCTAAATTCAGTTCACACTGTTTGGCATTTTTCATAAACATAATACACCTAACCTTTAGTAGAAAGCAGTAAAATTAATAGATACGTACACTAACAGATCTCTAAATAATTACAATAATAAAGCAAGTCAGCCGTGGTTGACTTGGAAGAATTTATTCTTTTGTTTTTTGAATGGAATTTATTGTTTTAGTTACTTTATTTGATGTGTCAATTCAGAGAAATAAACATAAGTGCGGTGGAAAATAAAGGACATCCAGTTTCTAAGCATTGAAGGGGGTGGCAAATATTTTTGGGTATATATATATATATATATATATATATATATATATATATATATATATATATATATATATATATATATTTAATTGACACATTCGATTGTTTTGGAGATATATTGATATGAAAAAAATAACCAAGGCAGGTGCGTAAATAATGTTGTTCTAAGATCTACTGTTTATAGCACGTCAAAGAAATGTCAGATTTTACATGCGAGTATCTAACATTTTTTTTTAGTAAGCATTAAATATGTAATGAAATATAGAGTTTATAATTCTAGAGATGCCATATAGGGTTACGATATGGTTTGGCAACATCCCATCTTCGTTAATATTGTTACAAACTAGAAAATCACCTTAGATAGCCATTGTCACATTTTCAGTGAAAAACTTTTTATTGTTTTCTAGTTTTTTCCAGTCAGGCCATGGAGGTGGAGACACACAATATAAGTAATTCTTTACTGACTGTGTCTCTATACAGCAATTTGAAAGTGTTTTCGTTTCAGTTGTAATTTCAAAATTCATTTGTACAGATGACAAACAACAAAAGCATATTTTATGCAGTGACGGATCCTGTCATCAAATTTAATTTACCACATTTTAAAGTGAAAACTTCTTGACGGAACTCTAGATAACTCATATAAAAAAATATCTGCATTGGTCCAACAATATTTGGACAGTCCAAACGGTGGGTTTTCCTCGGGGAACCGGCGCGAAAGAAGGCCAAGGCGACTTTATCGGCTAATAAAGTCATGGCCACAGTGTTTTGGGATGCACGTGGCATAATCTACGCCGATTACCTTGAAATGGGCAAAACGATTAATGGAGAGTATTACGTCAACTTATTGGATCGTTTTGACCATGTTGTGAAAGAAAAACGTCCGAATTTGACGAAGAAAAACATTCTGTTTCATCAAGACAATGCACGCGTGCACACTTGTGTCATCGCCATGGCAAAATTCCATAAGAGGATACGAATTGCTTCCGCATCCACCATATTCATCAGATTTAACTCCGATCGATTATTTCTAATTTCCGAATATGAAAAAATGGCTTGGCAGAAAAAAATTTGTCTCAATTGATAAGGTGATTGCTGAAACAAACGCCTACTCTGTAGGGTTGGGGAAATCGTATTTTTTAGATGGTCTATGTATGAAGTTAAAAGGAGACTACGTTGAAAAATAAAATAAATTTAAGTTAATTAAAGAAAAAACATCTCTCTAATAGTAAAATATTTTTGTACCATAGTGCAATTAAATATAAAATTAGTATTGTCTTCAATCAACTCAGTTATTATTGACTTATTAACAAATTTATCTTCCGATTATTACAACAAATCATTATTAATTGTTTGACTAAATTCACAAACTTTGCTTGCTCAATTGACTGAGTAGTGGCCTAGAAAGTCGAAGATGTCGGTGTTTTATTAATTACAGGATTTCTATATTTATCTATTCATTTCTGATTGTGGTCTCGCAATATCGTCTGTATAAATGATATTTGAAAGTTGTTTATTGAAAGGTTGTTTATATTCTGAGTATCGTCGTTTCTTAGTGGTATGGGGTCGATTGTTTATTAATCTTTTCTTCTTTTAGCCTTAGCTAACCGCAATCTGAGGTCTGTCTGCATAATTCACTCTGCCTTTGCCGACTTTTGCGTTGAAATCACCTGAGACAATACTTATTTGATTTAGTTTTGTCAGTTTTAGTGTTTTTTCAAGCTGTCAGTAAAATTCTTCTATATTATTTTCAGGTTTATTTGTTGATTTATTGATGTTGGTTAACTTCAGAAAAATTGTAAAATAACCGTTTCAGAGATAGGTACGAAATTCCTTAACGATCTTCGTAGGCTTTCCTCTATGAGACTGCCCACCTCATAACAATGGTTTCGATTTGCAATACTTGTGCCGCTGTAATAAAATACTTTGTTATTTGACTGAATTATCCCATTATTAGGCCATCGTGTTTTGCGAATACTCAGAATATTTATCTTCATTCTCTCCATTTCCTGTATCAAGTTATTAAGTTTTCCTGCTGCAAACTAAGTTCTAGCGTTCCAGGTTGCTATTTTCGTTTTCCTATCCAGTCGGAACCCAGGTATGCTTTGTACCTCCGAATCGTTCAAGATCTTCCCGATAGCATCATGGGAATAAAGTTTCTTTTTTTTCTACGGAGAGGTACGAATTTATTTATGAGATTAATTTTAAGTTAGTAAAACTGTTGAAATAAAGAGCTATTTATATTATATATATATATATATATATATATATATATATATATATATATATATATATATATATATATATATATATATACGAGTATATACCTCGTATTAATCTATGGAAAATAAATTTAAAAAATGAACATCTCTCTAAGATTAAAATCCCTAAATATTTTTTTGTAACACAGAGCAATTACACTCCTGGACAAAATTAACGCAACAATATATTAAATCATACAAATCTCTATAATGAATTAATTTTAATAATTTTTTATGAATATTGGTTACACTAAAAGTTAGAAAAAACTTATTCGGACACTTTAAAAGTGAATTAGCTACCAAATTTCTCTATAAGATTCGAATTAAAATTATTCTTAAGACCTAATAACAAAATCGTTGAAATTATGTAATAATGAAAAAAAATAAACTGGGACACTAGTAGCAAAATTAATGGTGTAACTGGGACACTAGTACCGTGTGTTGCCTCCTCTACTTCGGATGACAGCGTTTATGAGCCTAGGCATGCTTCTAATTAAATTTTGGGTAAAATCTTGAGGAATTTGCTCCCATTCTGTGATAACTGCATTTTCAAGTTCCCTCAGGTTTCTAGGTGCAGGTATAAGACGTTTCACATTTTTCTTAAGGTGATCCCATACATGTTCTATCGGATTCTTGGTAACTAGATTAAGATAATCGAGTACCTCCCTAGCCACGTGAGGTCGAGCGTTGTCTTGCATAAACAGGAAATTGGGCCCCACAAAATGACCGAAAGGCATCACATGTTCTATTACAATATTCTCAAGACATTAGTCAGCATTCTTGGATCTCATATGGACAGCAACTAACTCTGTGCGAGCATCAAAGCAGATGCCAACCCAGAACATAACAGAGCCACCGCCGAATGGAATCCTTGCAGAGATATTGTAAGGAGCAAACCTCTCTCCTGGTCTTCGCCATACTCGCTCACGACCATCTGGATGTTTTAGACATCTGTGAAAAAAACTTGTTTCCCATCATCCACAGACTAGTTTTCGTGATTTCGAGCAAAACGTAACCTGGCAACTCTGTTCTCTCTAGTAAGAAAGGGCGCAGTGGCTGGTCTCCTACTGTTTAATCCAGCTTCATTTAACCGTCTTCTAACTGTTTTAGAAGAAATTGTGACATTGCGAACAGCTTCGAGTTCGTTTCTTATTATAGAAACAGTCCTGTTTCTTAAAGCATATTGTCTTATAAAACGTTCATCTAGGTCGCTAGTGCATCGTTTTCGCCCTTGCCCTTGCGCTAGCCTTCTAGAATAAGTTCCTACTTCATTCAAGCGTCTTACCATACGACTTATTGTGGAACGATGTTTGCCTAACAAATTGGCAACATAACTCTGACAATATCCCTGGTCCAATACTGAGGCTCGCACTACCTCGTGTTCAGTTAAATTCCTTGTTCGATTCATTTTTCTAATTCTTCGGGGTCAAAAATAAAACAGTCTACCACAAAAACGTATTACTTTGAAAAAGGGAACAATTTATAAGCTTACTTTTAAAGAAAATCTATGGCATTATTACAGAAAATTGTTTATCTTCCAAAAAATTCTTTAAAACTGTAAATCTAAACGAATTGTTTTGATTTCTGTCATGAACAAAGAAACAAAATATGCATAGCCTACTATTCAAATACTCGATAAACTTTAAAACTGACATAAGGAAAAGATAAATTAATTTTCAGATTGTTGCGTTAATTTTGCCCAGGAGTTTATTTATAAAATTAGAATTGTTTGCAACCAATTTAGTTATTGCTAACTTACTAACAAATTTACCTTTTGCTTTTAACAACTAAAAATTTATCAATTGGTAGACTAAATTCACAAATTGTGCTTGCTCAGTTGTTGGAGTAGCGGCCTAGAAAGTTGAAGATTCCGAGTTTAAATTTAAACTTTTAAATTTTGTATGAATCACTTTAATATGTGTTAGTTAAGTTTCAATTGAGTACAGATTCTAAGCCAGAGGTTCTCAACCGGGAGATACCGCCCCCCAGTGGGCGCTAGAGCCTTCCATGAGGGCGGTAGCGGGTCCAGAATTGTAGGGGAGCTCTCAGACAGCCAAGGGGCGGCCGTTACGTACCCACCTATTTAAGAAATTAATATAATAAAATACTTTTTTTCATGAATCAAAATTTTATCCAGGTATCCAAAGGTTTCTTCTTATTGTTATCGCGTAAACAAGCATTAAAATTTAAATTAGCATTAGGTATACGTATACTTAATTCGGTTTACTATTGTCGGTGACAAGTCTTTGCAAGTTTGTAAGAAAAGGCGCAATTCACGCAGTCATGATTCGACAAAAATATGGGAGCTTGTAATGACTTGTTTACAGACTAAGTGCACCGGCATTGCAAAAAGCAAAGGCATACAAGTTGATGTGTGCTTCGCCAATAATCTATATTCGTGAGTGACAGTGACAGAAGTCATTAGAGCCATTATTTTTATAACTATCTATAAATCTGTTGAAAATTAATTTATTTAAACCGTTGCAAATTTTGTATTTCAAAATGTCTGAATCTAAGAAGAAATGCCGGCAGTACAGTATTGAGTATTTGAAATATGGATTTACGAGCTCTGCTCCAAACGAATCATGTGTTTAATTTGCCAAAAAGTTTTTTCAAATGAAGCCATGAAGCCTTCTATGCTACAAGAGCATTTGAATAAAATGCGTGCTGATAAAAAGGTCAAAGATTTATCCTATTTTCAAGGACTGAAAAAGAAATATTTAAAATAGCTAACTATATCAAATCTTTCGTCTTCTAAACAAGAAGATGATGGGTTATGAGCATCATATAATATTTTAT
>CM032452.1:56095340-56168187 GCA_019049505.1 Pachyrhynchus sulphureomaculatus
GTGTAATTAATGAAAAGTAACGGTCATCTATATACAAAAGAAAGTTTTTCTCGACGCCAAATAAAAAATGTGTTTTGTTTAAAAGAACTTTTTCTGTCAAAATATGAGAATATATTATATGTGAAGAGTATAATGTAAAGACATAATACGTCCATTTGTCTTTTTGCTAAATCTGTTTCCTTGCGAGGACCTTACACCTATGCTGTCACAAAAAAATGCGACGAATATTCGTTTAAAAAAAAAGAATACCTGTAAAAAATTCTTTTGATAAATGCATTTCTGTATTTCCTGATGGAAAGATTACATTTTAAGTGGCGGGTAAAGATCATCGAATGGGTATGTGATAACTGTCTTAGAAAAAATATTATTAAATATTATTACACCAATTCCAATAGATCATAATGTTTAAAATATTTCGGTCAGATTTTCGGTCTTCTTCTTCTTTTCAGCCTGCTCTTATCCACTCCTGGATGTAGACCTGTTCCAAATCTTTCCATCTTTCCCTGTCCAGAGCCGTTCTGTTCTAGTTTTTTCCTGCGAAATTCTGAATGTTGTCTCGCCACCTTCTTTGAGGTCTTCCCACATTTCTCTTACTTTCCCTTGGATGCCATATTGTAAGCCCATCTGTAGTTGTTCTCTCTCGCTACGTGGCCAGCCCATCTCCGCTTTAGTTTAGCAGCTGTTTCCAGAGCATCCGTCAACTGTTTTCTTCTCCGTCTTTTCTCATTTGGGATTCTATCTCTCAAACTCATTCCAAGCATGTACATCGACTAACGTGTTAGCGACATCGTTTCAAGACCGTACGTGAGAACTGGCAGTACACACAACCCATAGCCTTAATTTTTTAGGTTTATAAGGATATCTCATGATCTGAAAATAAACCCGAGTTTACCAAAAGCTGCCCAACCAAGATCCGCTCTTCGAAAAATTTCTGCTGTTTGGCTCTTCTGTCCTAGTAATATTTTTTGTCCGAGGTATATATATTCAGACATATTCTGTAATGGCAGATTTGCGATAGTAATCGTTATTTGCTCTGAGCTCATTATCTTTGTTTTGCTCTGAGCTCATTATCTTTGTCTTGCTCAGGTTCATTTCCCGTCTGATTCGTGACGATGCATGATACACTTCTTCCAACACAGTTATTAATCCATTGGGTGTAGTACCGACTAGAACGATATCGTCCACAAATCGTACATAAGTCGTATTCAGTCTATGTTAATCTCCTTATTTTGCCACTCTAAGGTCTTAAAAACGTCCGCCAGTGCCAGTGTGAACAGTTTTGGCGAGATCGTATCTCCTTGACGTATTCTTCTTTTTATCGGTATTTTTGGGGTCTTTATGTCTTCATTTACTAGTATTTGGAGTACGTCTTGTAAAACATATATTTAATAAGAGTCGACTATCTAGTGTCTATCCTAGTGTTATCTAGGGCTCTCACCCACATCTCTCTCGGTCTATTTATTTACTATTTATTATTTTTTTAAATTTTAGAACTTTAAATAATTAGTAGAATATACCAAAAAATATGATATGTTACCTAGTACTCCAATTTTAGAGAAATTTCAGTATAGCAGCTTTACTTCATACAGTTTAAAATGATATAATGGATAATTTGGATTCAAATTATGCTAAAATATAGTTGATCGTCGTGGCCGTTACTATGTGGTAATTTATCATTTTAACGGAAAGAAATAAAACACTTATTATGTATTATTACCACTATATTGCACAAGTTTTGCGACTGCAGTTTCGACCTATGCGGTCATTATCAAGCTTACGTACTAAACTGAATTAAATAGACAAGTCATACTAAAATTAAAGTTAGGTGGTAGGTATAAAATATTATTTTAAAACATTATTATTTAATTCTAGGGTTAATACAATTGATCTTAAGTGGTAGGTAGTAATTTTATGGTATTATGACGGTAAATAGCGGTGAATAGAAAAGGTCTAGCTGGTCGTTTAACAGATTACAGTTTTGGTTTTTCCGATGTTTATAAATTTCCAATGATTCTAAGATATTTAATTTGAAACCTTTCTCCGCATAATGTAGAATTTCTGTATTATGTAAATCGGGAAAGGGGTGTTGGTTTTCTATACAGTGGTTTGCAAATGAGGAATCTGTTTTTTGTAGTCTATATGATCTAAAATGTTCTGTATATCTGGTTTTAATGTTTCTTCCGCTTTGTTCAATATATATGCTGTTACAGTCTGAGCATTTTAACTTATAAACTCCACATTTTTGAAATTTGTCCGTCTTATCTTTGGCATTGTAAAGGATATTTGATAGGGTATTTTGCGATTTGAACGCAATTTTCAGATTATGTTTTGAAAAAATATTGGCTAATTTTTCGGATAGCGTGCCATGTTAGGGTATTGTAATGTATGTATGTTGTTCCGTGGATTTTATTTTAGGGTATATTAAGCGAAAAGTAAGTTGCTTTTGTTTTTTGTTAATTAGTTTTTCAACCCACTCTCGAGAGAAGTTATTTTTTGTGGCAATGTTTTTAATAGTATTTAGTTCGTCTTCTAGGTTAGCTTTGGATAACGGGAGTGAAAGGGCTCTATGTATCATTGAGTTGAATGCTGCCATTTTATGTTGGTTTGGGTGGAATGAGTCTTTTGGGATCGTTATACCTGTGAATGTGGGTTTTCTGTATATTCTCTTTCTATATGTGTGATGAAAATGTCTGCTAAGAGAGGACTAAGTGGTGATCCCATTGGTAAACCTGAGTTTTGAAGGTAGAATTTGTGATTGAATTGGAAATATGTTTGAGAGAGGCATGTTTCAAAAGCAGATAATATTTCGGAGGAGATCACAGGGTTTATATTAGATTTGTTCAGTACTTTATGGAATTAGATCCATTATCAGTGCCATTATACATAAGAAATTCGAACTACAATCCAAAAAACTCGAAAAACTTAAGTCGAAACTCCAATCCCCTCCTGTCCCAAAAACTGAAAAACCAGAACAAAACTTCAGCGAAAGAGTTCTTAATTTGACAAATGTGCAATTTAATGACACTGAACTTAGTCTTCTGTCAAAAGGTCCTAAATTTTCACCGGAACTAAATAATAAAAACACCGTAGGCATTCTAGTAACTGAAAGTATATTAGCATTTAACAAAATAGATAAAACAGAGAATACTGAAATGTCTATAGCAAAAATTAAAAAACAATTAGACTCAGTAAAACCCAAATCAAATCAAACAGACCAATGCAATATTAATTCTATAAAACATAAAATAAGCGGACATGATCTAGTAATAACCAGGACAGACAAGTCAAACGCAACCGCTATCCTAACAAGAGGTGATTACAGCAACAAAATACATCACTTTATCCAGTCAGAAGACATAACCGAGATAAAAAGTGACCCCAATAATCATTTTCAAAATAAATTAAAATTTACACTCTCCGAAATCAATGTAATTTTCTCAGAATACGAGAAAAGGAGAATAGTCAACATGAATCCAACTGCCCCGAAATTATATGGCCTTATTAAGAATCTCAAACCAGGGAACCCCATCAGACCTGTCGTCTCATATATCAATAGCCCAACTAGAGACCTAAGTATAAAACTGAATTCAATTTTTAAAGATTTAACAAAATTCACATCAGAAACTAGTGTAACGAACTCACTTGAACTCGTTCAAAAACTAAAAGACCAAAGAACCCCGACAAACTCCTTTTTGGTCTCCTTTGATATAAAGAATATGTTCTCCAACATTCCAGCTGAAGAATGCATACCAATAATCCATAAAATACTGAACAAATCTAATATAAACCCTGTGATCTCCTCCGAAATATTATCTGCTTTTGAAACATGCCTCTGTCAAACATATTTCCAATTCAATCACAAATTCTACCTTCAAAACTCAGGTTTACCAATGGGATCACCACTTAGTCCTCTCTTAGCAGACATTTTCATCACACATATAGAAAGAGAAAGTCTTAACTCTAATCATGGCAAAAACCACATTCATTTTTGGTACAGATATGTTGACGACATCCTCGCTTGCTTCAAAGGCTCCTCAAGACAACTAGACAATCTCTTAAATTTCATTAATAGCATCCACCCAAAAATTCAGCAGATAACAAAATTAACTTTCTAGATCTAAGCATCTTACATACGAATAACAGTTGCACATTTAAAGTATACAGAAAACCCACATTCACAGGTATAACGATCCCAAAAGACTCATTCCACCCAAACCAACATAAAATGGCAGCATTCAACTCAATGAGCCCTTTCACTCCCGTTATCCAAAGCTGACCTAGAAGACGAACTAAATACTATTAAAAACATTGCCACAAAAAATAACTTCTCTTGAGAGTGGGTTGAAAAAACTAATTAATAAAAAACAAAAGCAACTTCCTTTTCGCTTAATATACCCTAAAATAAAATCCACGGAACAACATACATACATTACAATACCCTACCATGGCACGCTATACGAAAAATTAGCCAATATTTTTTTAAAAACATAATCTGAAAATTGCGTTCAAATCGCAAAATACCCTATCAAATATCCTTTACAATGCCAAAGATAAGACGGACAAATTTCAAAAATGTGGAGTTTATAAGTTAAAATGCTCGGACTGTAACAGCATATATATTGGACAAAGCGGAAGAAACATTAAAACCAGATATACAGAACATTTTAGATCATATAGACTACAAAAAACAGATTCCTCATTTTCAAACCACTGTACAGAAAACCAACACCCCTTTCCGGATTTATATAATACAGAAATTCTACATTATGCCGAGAAAGGTTTCAAATTAAATATCTTAGAATCATTGGAAATTTATAAACATCGGAAAAACCAAAACTGTAATCTGTTAAACGACCAGCTAGACCTTTTCTATTCACCGCTATTTATCGTCATAAAACCATAAAATTACTACCTACCACTTAAGATCAATTGTATTAACCCTAGAATTAAATAATAATGTTTTATAATAATATTTTATACCTACCACCTAACTTTAATTTTAGTATGACTTGTCTATTTAATTCAGTTTAGTACGTAAGCTTGATAATGACCGCATAGGTCGAAACTGCAGTCGCAAAACTTGTGCAATATAGTGGTAATAATACATAAGTGTTTTATTTCTTTCCGATAAAATATAGTTTTTATTGATTTCGCTAAAGCGTTTGATTCTTTGAATAATGATATATTATTGGCTAAAGTTAAATTTTTTAGTTTATTGCATTGACTTCACGTTAGTGGTTTGGTAATTATTTATGACACATAAATCAAATTATTCAAATTAGAAATAAATTTGTAATCAATTTTTACAATTCTAGATTCGTACAAAAGTGCTCCTCGACGATCTACTCGTGGTTCATTTTATACAGTTTTGCCTTTTATTGTGGTGTTGTCCTTTATATTTAAATAAATACTTTATTTATCACATAAGAGCCACGATTTACCCCTTATATACATTCTTATTTTTGAGAATGTATTGAGTGGATATTAATAATGAGAGTGGACAAATATTAGAATGTCAGAGAGCCCTTTTTATGGGTAGAGATGTGCAGAACGAGGTAATTTTTGTATGCCTTTTGAAAATGATCTCTATAGTTGTTTAAAGCTTGGTTGTCCTGTTTTGGGCACCATTCATTTTGTAATAAAAGAGAATGTAAGTTCAGCTCAAAAAATAAAAAAATACTGAAAAGTTATTTAATTGTAGGTAGATAATTAAATAAAGTACAACTTATACGTCCTGTAAAATGGAAAGAAAGTGAAACACTACGCTAAAACAAAGTAATCATAAAGAGACATCTTTACAGTTATTACAACCTTAAGATTAATGAACCTAAATAAATAACCATTTATATGATGAAAATGTACACGTTTACAGATAGTCTTTGAATTAAAAGTACGAGGATGGACTGAAAAGTTCGCGGCCTAGTCAAGAAAACAAAATAAAATACGTACAAAAATATTTTTATTTTTCGACGTAATCTCTACCTAGCTCTATGCATTTCTTCCA
This sequence comes from Pachyrhynchus sulphureomaculatus, assembly GCA_019049505.1. Classification (NCBI taxonomy): domain Eukaryota; kingdom Metazoa; phylum Arthropoda; class Insecta; order Coleoptera; family Curculionidae; genus Pachyrhynchus; species Pachyrhynchus sulphureomaculatus. The sequence continues at coordinate 56,101,345 of CM032452.1, forward strand.
CCTGTTTTTCACACCTGTTTGAAAAAAAGATTCCTCAAGGTCGTCAAAATACTGGTTAAATGCATTTGAAGAAAATTTCTGGCCCCTAGGTGTTTTTTTAGGTTTGGAAACAGATGAAACTTCGAAGGAGAATAAGCCGGGTAGGGCAGCAGTTCGAAACCGCAATCACGAATTTAAGCCTTAGACTCAACAGACGTGTGAACGCGAGCGTTGTCCTGATGGAACAAAACTTTTTTTCTCAGTAATCCTGGGCGTTTTTCTTTAATTTCTTGACGTAAACGACGCAAACGGGTGCAATAGTAAGTCGAGTTTATTGTTTTGCCTTTCGGAAGGTAGTCCACCATAATAATACCTTTAGCATCTCAAAAAACTGACGCCATCACTTTTCCAGCTGACAGAATTGCCTTCGCTTTCTTTGGGGTCGGTTCACCAGATTTTTTCCACTGCTTGGATTGTTGTTTTGAATCTGGAGTATAGGGGTGAACCCAGGTTTCGTCCATTGTCACAAACCTGTTAAGAAAATCTTGCGGATCAGCCTCAAATATCTCCAAACAGTCGCTAGAAATCGTGAGTCGAATTCGTTTTTGTTCAACTGAAAGCAATCTGGGGATCTACTTAGTGGAAACCTTAGAAAATCCGAGTTCATTGGCAATGATGTTTTGTGTTCGTTCATACGAGATGCCTATAGTTTCTGCAATGTCCCTGATAGTTAATCTACGCTCTTTCAATATGAGATCACACACTTTGCCGATGTTTTCTTCAGTCGTAGACGTTGTGGGCCGGCCGGAGCGAGAGACATCTTCGATGCTCTCTCGTCCACGTTCAAATTCTGACACTTATTTTTTCACAGCGGTATATGACGGAGCAGATTCCCTTAGGGTTGTTTTCATATCATCGTGGATCTCCTTTTTTTTTAAACAGGTACTAGATGACCGCACGTTGTTCAATTTTTTCCTTGTTTCCATTTTTCCAAAAACGCTGCACTTGGTCTCACTAAACTCGTTCTAACCTAAAAATCACAAATTCTACAGCAACAAAATTTTACACTGTGACAACCAAAGAAAGTATGAACTTCTTGAGGGTACTATAATAAAAATATTATTATTATTTTTTGGTGAGGCCGCGAATCCATCTTCGTATGAAGGTTGTATAGTTTCTCGTACATCACTTATTTTAGGTTTGGAGAACGGTTTAGAAATAGCACTGTATTAAAAGTTTGGTCTCAGGTTCACTTCCGGTGAAACTAGCTTTAGGAACACACGTATAGAATAGTTTTTAGTAACGCACGTGTATATAAGTTTTCCGAAACAGATTCAGAATCACCCATCATCTAAACTAGTCGTCAGGTATACTCGTTGTGGGAAGGAGCTAAGTTATTTAAATTTGTATACTTGCCAATATACCGCTTGGCCCTTTTTCCCCTGAGTTTTTTATCACAATATTACCCCACACACTATCCTCTGGCTTCCATTTGGGTGACTGATAAACACATGACCCTGAATGTCTGGGTACAATATTTCTGGAAGAAGGAAAAAGTCACGAAAAATCTAAAATGGCGGGTTTTATAGTAAAACCCTTCCCTTCTGTCGAAATGAAAAAATCTTTAAAATCAAATCGTTCACTTCAGGACTATAAAATGAGATAGGAGTGTTGAACTTGTAATGTGATAGACAAGAACGGAAGATGCTCGTCCTAATCAGAATTTATATATATATTCAATGCAAATTAAATAAATTAAATTGAATATATGCGCTTAGTACACTGCTCAATTAAATATGAAAAATGTAATAAAGTTCAAATACACTGCTTAACCCAACAATTATTGCATGTAGAAAAACGGTTTAGTAACATGATCTTCAAACCATGAATGTTACATCATCTCTTTCTGAAACACGAAAACCTCTTAGCATTTGCAGATGATACAGAAGATTATCATCCAGTCAACTACAGTGATGTAAAGAATTGACCCTACCAGAAAAACGCCTATGGTATGTTGTTATTAAGGGAGACACTTGAACTGGAAGGCTGACGCGATAAATAGAGCAAGGTAGTTCTTAATCAAGATATAGATCCAAAATCGGACTGGAAGGATTAAGGACCGCCATCGACGAACACATCTCGCTGCAATGTAATGAATATGTTGACGGGTAGTAGAATGTGTTGAGGTTTGTGATTAGCGGAAAGTAGAGAACAAGACTGTTTTTCCAAAAGTTAAAGTGGGGTTACCTGGGCTATACGTCTCCCCATCCGTTGTTGAATTCTCATTTAAAATTAAAATAAATCAATTGAAAAATACATCATTTAGAAAAAGTATATCCTTTATTATTAGTCAAAATTACTTGTTTTACTATTTTCATATTTTTATTATTTTAATGAGCCAAGAAATAACTGAGCATTGGTCAGACTTAATTTGAGACAATCTGTACACCCATGCTTATTTTATAGATAGGAATCGCCTACAGTTGTGCTTAATATTGCGCTCTTAATCCTAAATAGTATGATACATATTTCTTTATTTTTGTATAATTGTTACCGCTATGATTGCAATATATTTTTTAAAGAATATTTTTTAAATATATTTATACTTGGCGGTAGAGAATTCGTAATAGACTTCATGGCCACGGTTTGTCGAATTTACTGCATAAAATCTGCTGTAGGGTATATTGCCAATGGCTTGGGCAATATTTGTTCAATTGTATCAATAAGCAATTTTCAAATTTTATAATGTTAAATTGCGCTAAATGCGCAAAACACACACCGAGAAGAGACAGCGATCACGGAAACGACGTGCCGGGCACTGATCAATAATATCACCGTTCGCCAGGCATAATTCACATTATTTATAAAAAATATTTTTTTTTTGATGTACAATCAAAGTTTTTTTATTTGTTAGTTTATTTTTCAATAAACATATTTCAAAATTAAATTTTTTTAAGGGATCCCTTGTAGTTAGAATGAAAAATTTTGCAATTTTTTAAAATTCTCTAAAATCAATGTTAACTATAAGAATCATGGAGCGCACTTGCATTTATTTTAACTTATTATCTTTCCTTTCTGTATAAAATTTTAATTTGCACTTTGAAAAATATATCATATATATTATTTTAATAATGCCGATATATTACATCTCTTTAAAACTAGGCTGAACATATAGTATGTTTTATCTTCTGAGAGTGTTATATACACAAATATATTATACACTTTATTTATTTATTTTGTTATTTTATGTTTATTTTACTGTTTGCCTTTTGAGCGAGAAATAATGTTCCATTAAAACATTTTTCCAACATACAACGCGGACAAGGCATATTATAAAAGTATTTTTATGTCATTTTGCTAAAAAACCTAGAAACTGTTGTCAAGCGTTGTATGAATTTTATTACAAGGAAAACAGACTTTGTATGAATAACATATTTGCGGCTAACTGAGCATAAAAGTTTTCTTTTATTTTTATTGTAGATAATATGTTCAAGTGAGTTTATATACGTATAGAGACACACACATATATATATATATATATATATATATATATATATATATATATATATATATATATATAAATATATATATATATATATATATATATATATATATATATATATATATATATATATATATATATATATATATATATATGTGTGTGTGTGTGTGTGTGTGTGTGTGTGTGTGTGTGTGTGTGTGTGTATATAATATATATATATACATATATATATATATATATATATATATATATATATATATATATATATATATATATATATACTCTTTTTAATAATACCAGAAATATTTGGAATCCCAAAAAGTAGTGGCTAAGTAGTCTGCTTTCTATGCAGCGACCCAAGTTGGTATATCGGCTCGGGAAATAATAATAATAATGAAAGGTAAATGAATAATAAAATAAAAATAAAATCCACAATTTGAAGGTCACCTTTCCGAAGAAGGCAATGGCAAACCACCCGTAATATCATGCCTAGTGAAGCCAACTCACTTTCGCCTTTCGGAACTCTGTAGGATCTTTTTGTCTCTGGAAATACTCAAAAAGGCCCCAACCACAGGCAAAGGAAAGAGGGTCGCCTACGTCCGTATCGGATATGGCACTCAAGATATATATATATATATATATATATATATATATATATATATATATATATATATATATATATATATATATATAAACTCCTGGACAAAATTAACGCAACAATCTAAAAATTAATTAAAATCTTTTTCTTATGTCGGTTTTAAAGTTTATCGAGTATTTGAATAGTAGGCTATACATATTTTGTTTCGTTGTTCATGACAGAAATCAAAACAATTCGTTTATATTTACAGTTTTAAAGAATTTTTTAGAAGATAATAATGCGATAGATTTTCCTTAAATGTAAGCTAATAAATTGTTTCCTTTTTCAAAGTAATACGTTTTTGTGGTAGACTGTTTTATTTTTGACTCCGAAGAATTAGAAAAATGAGTCGAACAAGGAATTTAACTGAACACGAGGTAGTGCGAGCCTCAGTTTTATTGGACGAGGGATATTGTCAGAGTTATGTTGCCAATTTGTTAGGCAAACATCGTTCCACAATAAGTCGTATGGTAAGACGCTTGAATGAAATAGGAACTTATTCTAGAAGGCTAGGGCAAGGGCGAAAACGATGCACTAGCGACCTAGATGAACGTTTTATAAGACAATATGCTTTAAGAAACAGGACTGTCACTAGTTCTATAATAAGAAACGAACTCGAAGCTGTTCGCAGTGTCACAGTTTCTTCTAAAACAGTTAGAAGATGGTTAAATGAAGCTGGATTAAACAGTAGGAGACCAGCCACTGCGCCCTTGCTTACTAGAGAGAACAGAGTTGCCAGGTTACGTTTTGCTTGAAATCACGGATGATTGGAAACAAGTTTTCTTCACAGACGAAACTAAGGTTAGTCAAAAATATCCAGATGGTCGTGAGCCAGTATGGCGAAGACCAGGAGAGAGGTTTGCTCCTTGCAATATCTCTGCAAGGATTCCATTCGGCGGTGTCTCTGTTATGTTCTGGGGTGGCATCTGCTTTGATGCTCGCACAGAGTTAGTTCCTGTCCGTACGAGATCCATGAATGTTAACTACTATCTTGAGAATATTGTAATAGAACATCTGATGCCTTTCGGTCATTTTGTGGTGCCCAATTTCCTGTTTATGAAAGACAACGCTCGGCCTTACGTGGCTAGGGAGGTACTCAATTATCTTAATCAAGTTGATATACCGATTATGCAATGGCCACTAAAAAGCCCGGATCTGAATCCGATAAAACATGTATGGGATCACCTTAAGAAAAATATGAAACGTCATATACCTGCACCTAGAAACCTGAGGGAACTTGATAATGATCTCAAAACTAATATCACTGTTTAAAAATTAAATTCAAGGATCGGTGTTAAACGAAGCAAAATCGTTAGAATCGATTTTTTTTTGCTCATCAGTGTATAAACATTGTTGTTGTCAAATGTTCATCTTTTTTCAGGAATATGATATACATATCTGAATATTTTTCTAAAACCGTAGGATTTTTAAGTAAAAATAACAGAAATTGTTGTTAACTGAGAACATAAAAAAGATTAAATTTAAAATAAAATCTCTATTCTTACTCTGTCTAATAAAAAACTTTACCCGATACATAATATGTTGTAACAACAAATTATATTTGAATTCTTACTTGTCAATAATATATACTAAAAACTATATTCCTTGAGTTATCAAAAATGTTTCTTTTTAGAATACTCAAAATTATTATAATACTAGCTATTATTAAAATAAAAATACTATGTTAAAAACTCAGTAAATAAAATCATATATATATTTTTTCAGGCGTTAATGATCTTTGTTCTAATAAAATATTTAAAAAATATATAAAATGCTACCAAAACAAATGCTCCAAACTTAATTATGTGCCCTAAATAGGCACTAGATGTTACCACCACAGAAAATATACCTATCGCTACAGAAAAATAAAGACGTGGAATAAAACGTCGCAGCAAAACGAAGCTGGCTAGCTACCGACGGTCCATTAAGATATGAATCGTGGAGTTTCTCAGAGATGGCTGGCATATTTTTCCTTATTATTTTTTCAAATAATATAACTTCAAATATTTTTTCTGTGCTAGCATTAATCAGACATGACGATATTCATAATAATATTAATGCTGTTTGGCTCTAACCTATGATCAGAGCCGGCAAAATTCATTATTATTTTGGGCTACTTTACAATCAGTGCAGTAAAAGAAGGTCACAATAATGATGAGATAGGCATAGTTTAGATACAGCAATTTTATGATTTTATCCTCTCTGGAGTATCACCAGGAGTATTGCCCTGAGTTTTGGACCTCGAAAAACTTGTACCCTTTTGTTTATAAACAATTGAAGTTTTCAAAACGCGTTTTTTAATCTTAAAATATGAGTAACTCCGGTTATATAGGTCGAATTGAAACAAAAAAAACCAAACTCTTCGTAACGAAATTTCCAACAATTCCTAGTTAGTTTTAAGTCGCTTAAGTGCGTACATAACCTACAAAATTTTAAAAAATCGGCAAAAGAAACTGTTTTTTTTCATTTTATTGTACAGATCGACTAAGTGAACCGATCGACTTTCAGAAAATATTTTTTTTGTTATAACAAAAATACCCTGAAATTTTGGTACACAATTATTCAACCCAGTGGGTATATTTAAATTTGTTATTTAAAATTTGAATTGCCCGCCATTTTATGCCATTTGGTCCAAAATGGATATTTTTTTTTCAAAATTTGGGTTTCAACGTCAGCTTTCCGATGCTATTAAAAAAAAAAAATTTGGAGTAATTTTAACCGTTTTTTTATTAATCAAATAACAATTTCGTTTATTCGGTCATTTAGAAAAAAAAATTGTTAACAAAATGATTTTTTTTATAAGTCTCACGATTCTCTACCAGATGTGATTAAAAAATTTCATTTTTTTTTTCAAAATAAAAAATGACTCCTAAAAATTTTTTTTTAATGGCATTGGAACACTGATGTCCAGACCTAAATGATGAAAAAAAAAGAACCATTTTGGGCCAAATGGCATAAAATTTTAAATAATAACTCAATTGTGCCTACTAGGTTCAATATTTTTATATCAAATTTTCAGGGTATTTTTCCTTGCTAGATTTGTTGGGATTTTAATACGTAGAGTATGGTTTTTTTTTTTCGTCTCGATCCGACATATATAACCGGAGTTCACATTTTAAGCTCAAAAAAATTTTTAATTGTTTTTTTTTTTTTTTTTTTTTATGGGTCTAGCACACGTGCTGCAGGGAAGTTCCTAAAGCGCTCCAGGAGCGGCACGAGTGCGGAAAAAGCGATTCACGTTGTTCTTGAATCGCTGTAAATTGTACTCGGTGGGAAACACAGCGCTGGGCAAATTATTCCAAAGGGATGACGTTCTCCATATAAAAGATTGCTTGAAAAGCGTTGTACACGGAGTAAAAAGCTGAACCTCATACGGATGCGAAACACCAGCGCGACGTGTATTTCTAACATGCACCGCTTTGGGAGGAATTAAGCGGGCTACATCCAAGGGAAAGTTCGAAAGTATTCCATGAGATCTTCCCATTTAGCAGATTTGTAGTGCCAAATCTTGCGCGGCCTAGGCGCCTCTCTGTCACTGATTGGCAGAATACTCGATGTCGAAAGCAGTTTATGGTGGGAAGAATCTAACGGCGGATTTACGGTGACCGTGTAAATCTCCGGATTGGTGGTTAAAAACAGATCAAGAAGACTGGCGAACTCCCCGTCTCGATCAGGGATCCGTGTTGGTTCGTCAATAAGCTGAGTTAAGCCATAACTGATTGAGAATGATTCAGAATGATGATGTTTATATACAAAAAAGCACGCAAGCAAGTTTTTCGAGGTCCAAAACTCAGGACAATACTCCTCGTAATACCCCAGAGAGGATAAAACTATAATATTACTATATCTAGACCGTGCAATTTCAAATGCTTTTTTACTGCACTAAAAGTATATTTTGTATCAAAATAATTTTTAATATTTGATATTCTTAGTGTGGTTAAGTTTAAGAGCCGATGTACACACAGGGCACAAAAAGAAACGGCAATACCATGTTAAATAAATAATCTATGTAGACAACTAGAAAATAAATGGGCAATGGTGTACGTTGTACAAAAAATCGATTAAGGCGATGTACCTAGTCATGGAGCCGAAAAAAGCGTTCTTTTAGCATTTTTTTAGTGAAACTATTCATTAAATAAATTAGGTTTTTATTTTATATATTAATACATAGCCTAAAATACATTTTGTGATAGCTGCGCAAAACCCGTTCCCCTCCGATCCCTTTTTTTAAGGAGAATTGCGGTGTGTATGATTATTGAGAGCTGGATCATCTCAAAATCAAAATTTCCGAAGAAATTAGTTTACTACAGGATCAATCTTGTCTTTGAACTAAGGATGAAAAAATCATCAAATGGCATTCGTGCAAGCGAAAAAATGACGTTACCGGATTTTACATTTTTGCTAGTTAATAATAAAATTTTTGATAAAATCAAAATTCCTTCGTTCAAAGACAAGCAATATATGTAGAGAAAATATGTACTAAATTTCATTATGGTATTTCCTACGAGAAGACAGAGAGAGCATTATGTTAGAGAAAGAGGCGAAATAATTTTGTTTTCAAAGTATAATGAGTGTGCCAACGTAGCTTCTCGCTTGCTTCCCGCCGTACGCAATCACGTGTTATTGTATTACATATATTAGTCCGGGACCTCAGTACCAAAATGCCTCATCGAAGAGTGGCAGACAATAGTATCACTTTGTTAATTATGCCCCCTTTAGTCTCTCCAGGTAGTTTAAAGTCTGAATTCTGGTTCCTGTTTTTGGAAATATGCTTTAAAGCTGCAAGAAAAAGTTGGTGGACAAACCCAACTCTGAGTGGCAGATATTTTGGGTATAGCTTCAATCCAAAGTTATTACAGTCCAAAGTTGCAGAAAAATGGACCCACCTGAACCCATAGACGAGCGAATGTAATTTGTTTTAATATGTTCGTTGACGTTTGTAGATACTAAAAATAACATTATCTGTCATAGAATCTCGTTTTTTATTAAAATGTGCGCGCCTGTCCTACAACGCGCGCGTTGTTTTTCTTTTCAAATATTATACACATGCGCGAGTGTCTCGAGAGACGCTCAAATTACCATTGAAACAGTTACAAGCAGATTAATATATTTATTTAATTTGCAGTGCAATTTCGCTCTAAATTTTGTTTATATTTATTATTTAAAATTTATATTGAAAAGCCCCAAAACCCCTTTTAATATGTAATTACGAAAATTTAAAAAAAAAAAATTTGGTAGCTATATTGGACAGTACATATGAAATTTTTGATTTTTAACATGAAAGATAATAAGAGTGATCCAAAAAACTTTAAGAATTAAACAAACATTTAAAACGTACAATAATTTTTGGCGCATTTGATTAATGCCAATATAACAATGACATCAGCCATCCGGAGTTTCACTGTGTTCTTTATAAACTTTGAGCGTTGCGGCTCAACTTTAGTATACGTTATGTTTTTTTGGGTCGCAGAATCCGATCTGCAATCAGTTTTTTGAAAAAATGACCTATTAATTGTTAGTAACAATTTTTTAAGCAAAAGCAAAGTAATTTGATATAATTTATTTTTATAATAACGAAATCTAAGTTTAATAAGGGCTCCACCCAAATTTTTTTAGACGTATTTCGACCCACTGAATCTATTTTTGCAAAAACTTAAACTTTTTATTGTTATACATAATTTATTATAAACAATTATGCTAATAAACAGAATTTCATAGAATTTATCTTCATAACGGGAAAATCTAAGCGTTTTACGAGCTCTACCCAAGTTTTTGGATGAATTTCGTCCTGCTGTCTGAATTTCTAATCCATTTTTCCAATTTAATTAATTAAAAATTAAGAGCTAATAAGTTTATTTATATGCAATTAAATCAAAATATTTGTGTTAAATTCCCAAAGAAAAATTAATATAATTCTATTAAATTAAATAAATAAATAATAATAATAAAGTAATTTAATTTTTGAAAAAATGAACAGAGAATTTAAATTTAGCGAGTTAAATAATATTATATATAAATTCGACTTTAACGTGTCAAAAAACATATAAACTCATGCATCACAGCTAAGTAATAATGCCAATAGAGAAAATCAATTTGTTTATAACTTAAGCTTTGCATTAAAAATACATAAATTCTGCAGATGAAAGCAGGGATTGGACTTCATGGCACATATTCGGGATTTCACATCGTATTATAGTATTCGAACACTGGTTCATTTATCTGCCGCTCTCGAATGAGTACAGGTGGGTCCAAAAATTCTACAGCAGGGGTGCTCAAACTTGAACTGCTGGCGATCTACCTCAATATTGTTAGACTACGATCGATCGACTCTGAGAGGCTGCAAGTAAGTGTGATGCAGGATTGTCATCTAGGTAGGGTGTATCGTGGCATAGATATTAGTTTTCCGCACAATATGCATTTTTTTAGTCAAGGTAAGTGTAGGTCTGCTCCAAAATGTCAATGAAAAAACTCATAATTATTCAAAATTGCGAGTTTATTGGTTCTTACAAAACAAACGAGTTCTAGTGTCTAAACTTAACTAAAGGGTGACTTTGGATGTTGAAGCGTGGCACTGCATGTCCTCAGCATACTTTTCATAAGATGGTACGTAATTACCGAGTGCTAATCGCAAGCATGATGACATATGTTCGTCAGTTAGTCGATTGCGATATTTTGACTTAATTATCTTCATTTCAGAAAATGCAGACTCGCACAAGTAAGTTGACCCAAACATTGCCGTCAGTTGAAGGGCGGTTTGCCTTAGATTCGGATATTTATCTTCAGATATAAAACACCAGAATTTTGTATCAGATGCTGTGGCTTTCAGATGTATATCTGATATAATCTGCACTAACTCATTTTCAACAGAACATGAGTCCATGTTAAACTGACTTGCTATTTCAGTAGCTAATTCCTCAATGTTTTTACACGAAAAAGGATAACTCATAAATGATGCGATATTTGCCAATTTACTGAAATCATAAAAACGTATTTTGAATTGGCCCAAAATATTTGATAATTCTGCCTCATAAATATCATAATTCAACTGAGGAATCCTTGCTTTCAAAGACGGAAAATTTTTCAGATCCTTTCTTTTCAGTTGATCTATCATAAGTTGCAATTTACTTTTGAATGCGTTTATTGCGCTAATCATCTCAATAATAGTTTTTCCTTTACCTTGAAGCTCCAAATTAATGGTGTTTAAATGCATTTTAATGTCTGTCAAAAATGCCAACTCAGTCAGCCATTTTCCGTTTTTCATCATCTGAGTGTCATCACCTTTTTCGTCCAGAAAAGCTGTTATTTCGAGCAATAATTTTTGAAACCTTTCTAGGAATTTTCCGCGACTCAACCACCTGACGTCCGTGTGAAGAACTAAATCAGTGTGTTCAGCTGACTCACTATCTTCCAACTGCAATTTAAAGAGCCGTCGTCGCAAGCTACGTGCACGGATAGAATTCACAATTTTTATTGCAATGCCCATAATCTCCTCCATGTTTAGAACTTTTGAACACAAAACTTGTTGATGTATAATGAAATGGAAGGAGAAAAATGAAGGGAAATCATCATTACCTCGACACAATGCCACAAAACCGTTTTTGTTTCCAGTCATTGCTTGTGCTCCATCGGTTGTAATGCACACTAGTTTATATATTGGTAGCTTGTAGTTTGTTACAAAATTAAATAAAACGTCATATATATCTTCGCCACGGGTCTTTCCTTTCAGAGGAATCATTGTCAAAAACTCTTCCTTAGCCGACATGTCATTGAATACCATTCGAATAAAAATACACAGCTGTGCAGTGTCTGTCATATCGGTGGATTCGTCGAACTGTAAAGAAAACTATATACATTCCATGATATCATGTTTTAGTTTATCTGCCATGTCCTGACTCATGACTTCAACACGCCTTGTGACAGTCGGACGAGATAACTGAAGTTCTCTAATAGTAGACATAGTCTCTGTTTTATTTTTAAAATCTCCAAATAAAGTCTCACCCGCTTCAATAAATGCTTCCTTCACAACCAATCCATCATCAAATGGTTTCTTGTGTTTCGCCAATATATGAAATATTTTAAATGACGCGATCGTTGCAGCTTTTGATTGTTTGGCTGGTCTTGTGAACATGGTTTATTCAAGTTATCAAATCACGTACTTTTCGTTTTCTTAATTCACTCTGTGTGTTTTTATGAACCGTTTTATGATGCCTCTCTAAGTTCCCACGCTTAGGTATTGCAACTGACGCACGGCAAATGAGACAAATACACTTATCCTTTACCATACAAAAGAAAAATTCTTCCTCCCAATCGTTATTAAAATGATAAGTTTTACTTTTCTTCGCCGCACTCATTTTGGACTATTTATTAATAAACTTTGTATCGATGTATCGCCTTCAAGTTACAACTCAGACTGACTCCTATTCCTGCAGGCGCAACATTTATATCGGCGCGAACGAAGTCTCGAATGTTCCCGTCAAACACGCCGCCCGAAGTTTCTAGAAAAATCGGCGGGAATCAAAAACGCGGCTTTTCTTTGACAAGTACCGCGCGTTCCTTTGATAAAACCGCCTTTTGCCGCTAGCAGGAGGTTATTACGATAAAAGAAAGTGATGAGGGGGTTATTCTGGCCTAATTGTGGATCGAATAAATTTTAGTAGTTTATTCATTACATTTTGTTTTAGTTACCTAAAACAAAATCTGTAAATAGTTCTATATCGGAATTTTTTTCTCGAGATCGACTCAAAAAGGACTCGCGATCGACTTGTCGATCGCGATCGACCGTTTGAGCACCCCTGCTCTACAAGTTCAAAAATTTGTAGAAATTTAAAGAACCAGGATCTATAGCAAATAATATTTTTTCACTTATTTTTGAGTCCCAAACTAACTATATATATATATATATCTGCCGCTCGAGTTCATTTTTTTGAGCCCATTTTTTTCAAGAAAAGAAAAGTTTACTTCCACAGGAACCGGTCTCCGTGGTAGATATTAAAGCTATAGTATCCTCATAACATATAAAACTGCCACTCTGCGATGGGTTCACTTACCCTCAATTTTTTGCAACTTTCTCCCTCCATAACCACGGCAGGAACCGGAATTTGGATTTATATTTTTTGATTCAGTTTGTCACATTTAATAAGTGATATATTTCTCTGCCGCTCTTCGATAAGTCCAAAATCTTGATTATGAGCCACCGGACTATATATGATTTAAAATTTCAAAGAATGCCCGCATCCGCGCAAGCTGTCTTTTTCAAGCTACGTTGCCACAGCGAAAAATTCACTCCATAAAATTCTATAAAAAGTAATATTTATCTAATATTTTTGCAACAACTAGGTGGTAAACTGCCTTCATATTTTAACAAACGACAGCAAAGTAATTTTTTTATGTATATATGATTTTTTGTGACTTTTTACTTTTTAATGCACGTCCGACAACACAAATTCTAAAAAACGCATGCTTTTGATCGAAGGAAAAGTATGGATTCCTATCTTATACGTGTTAAGCATCTGAAATTTTTACAATTAATTATGGCAATACGTCGAGGTATATTGTAGCAGTGAATGCATGATGCTAAAATCTATTATTTCTCAAAATTTCAAGCAAGACTACTTTTAAGAGTTACTCGTAAGAAATACCTTAAAACCGGTTAGATGATTCTTGAAATATTTTGCACACCGCCAAGTGGCTTTCAAGAAAAATTAGTTTCGAAAAATACAAGTTTAAAGTTTTAAGTTTACAGGTTACAAACAGTAATACACAAATAAATACTTAACTCTGAATGAATCATCGATTCCAGCACGATATGCTGAATCTTCGTCAGCTATTTGAGCTTCTAGAATACTAATTTCTTCTTGTCTATGACACATTCTAGCTTCTGTTGTATTTTGTAGCAATTGTCGCTCCGCCAGGTTAACGCGTTCTTCGTTCACGTTAGCTACGTAGTTATGTGCATTTCGGCCACAATGAACTCCCATAGCTGTCATTATATTTAACTTTAGTAACTGCTATGACTGAATTGCCACGAGTAAACTGTACAACAGTACTGAAAAAACTCTGTTTCGAATATAGAACCTTCGAATAGTAGATGTGAATACCTTGTCACTTCTAAGGACAATTGAAAAATCTTCTTTTATTATATTATAAAAATCTAAGCAGCGGCATTTCTTTTAAACTGCTATAACTTCGTCAATTTGTAACCGATTCTTATGAAACTTACAGAAAATTTTCTTAAGATATCAGACCAAAAGAAAATGTAAAAATCTAAAAATCTTTTTTTTTACCCAGATGACTAGGTATATCCCCGTAGTTCTAAAGTAAATACTGAATGTGATTTTCTCACACAAAAGAATATCTTAAGCCAAATATTACAGGCAGGTACAGGAAATTTACAATTGAAAACTTTCAAAAATCATAATCTAAAATGAATGTTATTCTTTGAAATGGCCGAATAACTTTAGTAAAATAATAACCAAGATAAGAAAACCAATACTGGACCCTCTTTCAAGTTTCAGACTTTTAAAAAGAAGTTAAAAAGAAGACGCGAAACATAAAAGAGAGCTAAAGAAGGATATGCCTATTTTCTCGTTCACGAATTCGTGGAGAATTAAACGCTTTCTTTTGGAACGCTTATTCTAACTAAATCCGTTTTTAAAAAAGATCTGCTACTGAATACGTAAAATTTAAAGTAAGTAGCGTTATTGGTTTTTATTTACAACTTAAGTTGTAATTTAAATCCGTTTTTAAGCTACACTTTTGCTTTGTTATTATTTTATACTGTTGATCCAACGTAATATGGTCAATATGACAAACGGCGACATACTTAATGTCACCTGTGCCCCGCCGTATTTTCTATCCTCCAGCTGAAACAACTTCGAGGAGGTTATCGAGAGTTTTTACAGGAAGAGGCCTAAGAATTACCAAGAACAGTGACTCCTATAATATCAAAGCGCCAGGTTGCTTAAGCAAGAATCGGTATACAACTCATAGAAAGTAGTAATAAAAAGACTGGATATTTGGGAAGAGGCTGAAGCTTCAGATAGAGCTATTAAATATGAATATTTATTGGCCGAGCCTACGTCTCCGTTTGGTTCCATATCACACCCATTTCTTATGTCCCACGAACCGATATGATATCTTGGCAACTACTATACGGCAACAGAACACTGGGCCCTGAATGGCAGCTAACTCTTAAGGACCTCTCCAAGCATTTGTGGATCCAATTGTGTAATTGAGGTGTCCATTACTTTATGACAGTACATTTTAAATGTCTAATTAAATTGAAACGAATTACTTTGTTATTTCGTTTCGTAGGTTTTCTACATTGTAGAAAATCTACGAAACTGCAGTAGCAGATAAATAAAAAAAAGTGACAAATTACAAAGTAATTCGTTTCAATTCAATTAGAAATTGAACGTATGGTTCCGATACCCAAATTAGTTCTCACTGCCTTTATTAAAGAAATAGTACCCCACGAGGAAAAGAAATGGATGGTTACTGCTCTCTGTGAACGAGGTAAAGGCAACAGCTCGCCGATTTACGTGCAGATTAACAGGATGACAGTATCTTGCATCGCTTGAGATAACTGCCATTTTTCAAAATTCCTGGTGAATAACGTTGGTAACAATGTCTTTGAAAGAAAATAAGATTAGAAATAATGAAGAGTAACGTAACTATCGTTACTTATTCTAGCTGCTGATAGAAGAAAAAACAAGTTATGAAGTACGCTATGAGAATTATGTACCGCTAATTAATAAACTACAACCAAAAACAAGTAATTTTTAAAAACCTAAGGGTGTGCTTCTCACGGTAATAAATGCACAATTGCAAGTACCTTTTGTTTTATAAAATTCTCTGTCACACCATAACTATAAAGAACCTACTTTGAATCCATGTCGAAGAGGTCAAATGTTATGACCTACAAACTCCCTACATGACCTCTTCCGGTGATCCGATTGATTTCGCTGTAGGGCATCTATAATCTATGTCTATAATATATATAAAATGTAACGTCTCTCTATCTGTCTGTCCGTTAGTGCACTTATCACTGGAGAACCACTTATCCGATTTACGTGTTTTTTTTTTAAACATACATATGTTCTCTGGCCAGGTTATAGGCTATATTTTATTACGTTAGGTAAGATAAGGAATAAGCAGTCACGATAATAGTGAATCAAGTCGGAAAAAGTTTGCCGCTAGCGCGTTCCCTTGCAATACACTGCTTAAACCATTAAATATGGAACAATATCATATAGCAAAGAATATCTATATTATATATAAAATGCAATGTCTCTCTGTCTGTCTGTCCGTTAGAGCGCTTATTACTCGAGAACCACTTATGCGATTTATGTTTTTTTTTTATTCATACATTTGTTCTCTTGCCAGGTTATCTATAATCTTCTATAATATATATAAAATGCAACGTCTCTCTGTCTGTCTGTCCGTTAGTGTGCTTATCACTGGAGAACCACTTATCCGATTTACGTGCTTTTTTTTTTAAACATACATGTTCTCTGGCCAAGATATCTATAATATATATAGATCTATAATATATATAAAATGCAACATTTCTCTAACTGTCTGTCAGTCTGTCGGTCAGTCTGTCGGTCAGTCTGTCTGTCAGGCTGTCTGTCAGCCTGTCTGTCTGTCAGTCTGTCAGTCTGTCAGTCTGTCAGTCTGTCAGTCTGTCAGTCTGTCAGTCTGTCAGTCTGTCAGTCTGTCAGTCTGTCAGTCTGTCAGTCTGTCAGTCTGTCAGTCTGTCAGTCTGTCAGTCTGTCAGTCTGTCAGTCTGTCAGTCTGTCAGTCTGTCAGTCTGTCAGTCTGTCAGTCTGTCAGTCTGTCAGTCTGTCAGTCTGTCAGTCTGTCAGTCTGTCAGTCTGTCAGTCTGTCAGTCTGTCAGTCTGTCAGTCTGTCAGTCTGTCAGTCTGTCAGTCTGTCAGTCTGTCAGTCTGTCAGTCTCTGTCAGTCTGTCAGTCTGTCAGTCTGTCAGTCTGTCAGTCTGTCAGTCTGTCAGTCTGTCAGTCTGTCAGTCTGTCAGTCTGTCAGTCTGTCAGTCTGTCAGTCTGTCAGTCTGTCAGTCTGTCAGTCTGTCAGTCTGTCAGTCTGTCAGTCTGTCAGTCTGTCAGTCTGTCAGTCTGTCAGTCTGTCAGTCTGTCAGTCTGTCAGTCTGTCAGTCTGTCAGTCTGTCAGTCTGTCTGTCTGTCTGTCCGTCTGTCCGTTCGTCCGTCCGTCCGTCCGTCCGTCCGTCCGTCCGTCCGTCCGTCCGTCCGTCCGTCCGTCCGTCCGTCCGTCCGTCCGTCCGTCCGTCCGTCCGTCCGTCCGTCCGTCCGTCCGTCTGTCTGTTAGTGCGCTTATGACAGGAGAACCACTTATCCGATTTATGTGTTTTTTTTTAAACATACATATGTTCCCTGGCCAGGTTATAGGATATATTTTATTACGTTAGGTAATATAAGAAATAAGCAGTGACGATAACAGTGAATCAAGTCGGAAAAAAGTTTGCCGCTAGCGCACTCTCTTGCAATACACTGCCTAAACCGTTAAATATGGGACAATATCATGTAACAAAGAATACATTATCTATAAAATGCAACGGCTCTCTGTCTGTCTGTTAGTGCGCTTATCACTCGAGAACCACTTATCTGATTTACGTGTTTTTTTTAATTCATACATATGTTCTCTGGCCAGGTTATATAAAAATAGTAATAATATTAATCTGTATAATGTATATAATAAAACTCAACGTTTCTCTGTCTGTCTGTCTATCCGTTAGTGCGCTTAGCACTCAAGAACCACTTATCCGATTTAGGTGTTTTTTTTTTAAATACAGATGTTCTCTGGCCAGGTTATAGAATCTATTAACATACGGCGACGATAATGTGAATCAAATCTACGCGAGCAGAGCCGCGGGCACGGCTAGTTAATACAAATCATTTTCAAAGAAAAACCAGAATCGAAAACCGTCCTAAGTACTTTCGATAACTTTTGCAAAATGGGACAATCCAGAGTTTATTTTAAAAAGCAAATAAAATATCTATGGTCAATTTACTGTTATTTAGTTCGGTTATTTATAATTATTTTCTCCAATTCATTTCGGTACAAGGTTATACCGCGGTGGATACACTAAAAGATTTTCATTGGATTTTACAAACGGTCACCCGACCAAATAGTAATTAAATTAAGTTAACTTTCCGAAGCCACCAAACTCTGAAGAGTTACAAAATTTATTGAGTTTATATTTTTTCATCGGCAAAAAAATGTTACGGATATTCAAGAACTTGTTAAGTCCTATTCTTACTTGAAGTAAGCCCTCGAGAATAGTTTTCTTACGAAGACAAATGATCTTACAAATATTGGAAGTTTTCTCACATTTATCATCGTTCCTACTTTTACAGACTAACGGCAGTTGTAATGTCTTTGCTTCTTAAGTGTTTAATAAGTAGACTCCATAAAATACATTTCTGGAAATATATGACTGGGGCAACAAATAAAGACGAAATAATTTATAAGGTGGAAACCTTTTACATAGAACTTTATAGAGGAAAATATTCAGAAATAAAAAGAGTACTGAGTCCTCTGGAGATGACGATATCATGGTAGAAGCTTTAAAAAAAACCGGCGAATCAGTACTTAGGGCTCTTACAATACTGTTCAATCGATACGTTCTAGAAGGTACAACACTAATAGCTTGGAACAACGCCACTATAGTTTCGATACAGACAAAATGCGAAACAACAGACGTATCTAATTACATAGCCATCAGCATCCTCTCTCATAAAGACAAACTTTTTATGAAAATATTGACAAACCGTTTAACATTGAAACTAGAGTTTTAACAAACTCGTGAGCAGGCTGGATTCAGAACAGGTTGTGTGACTAATGATCATCATCTCACAATCAAACTACTTACAGAAAAATATATCGAGTAAGACAAACCATTAATCCTATGGTATACCTATATTTGTAGATTACGAGAAAGTGTTTGATTCAGTTAACCACGATAGAGTCTTTAAAGTATGAGTACCGTGTAGAATCAAGGGATATAAATTTTCTAAAACATAATATGTAGGCTGAAAAGTTTTTGGTCTAGCTACTTATTTTTTTTTTTTGCAAATTCGACTTTTTTCATCAATATAGTCTTTTTCAAGAGTATTATATGTCCCTTTTAGTGTTTTGAAGTCAGGAAATCCTAAATTAAATCGTATTTTCATTATATTCCATTTCAACCCAGAAAGGGATGGAAAGATGCGGGGGTTGTTTAGTATTATATAATTTAAACATATTAAAATATTTTCAGGTCTTTTGAACAAATTTTAAGCATATTATTTATAATAAAATATGTAAACTAAAGGTGTGGGACAGGGTGAAAAGGGTCGCTTCTTATATATGGAGTTATAGGGTTTTTCGAGTCGAGGAATCTGAAAATTAAGTTAATTTTACAATATTTTTAACTTTAATGGTGGAAGAGTATGAAAGAGGTGGAGTCGTCAAATATGGTATAGTTTTAATATTATTGTGGGAATTTTTCCTGGTTTTTGGCTGTGATAATAAATAAATTTTAAGCATCATTATTTATTTATTATAAATGTATGTTGTGTGGTGGGGAAGGAAGTTAGAAGAATGATTTCATATTTACTGTATTATGCGTCTTTTTCAGAGTTTTTTGACTCAAACGGTCGAAAAATTACATTACTTCTTCGTTATTACTATCGTATATCGTTATTATTATTTAAAGGGGAAGATGGTGGAAGAGATGAAAAACATTAAATATTGTACAGTTACAATATTATTATGAGATTTTTTCCAGGTTTTTGGTTACAATATTTTATAAAATTTTAGGTAATTATTCATAGTAAAAGATCACACGATCACGATCACTATGAGCCTTTCTCCATCTACTATAGGCCTTCCCCAAAATTTTAAATAATAAGCCAAGCAACAGAAAACCTCATAAAGAAACGAAGAAGCTTCAACATAGAAAACGATATGAATAAGATAGAATTCGCAGAACTTAATAAACTGATTAAAAAGGAAATAAGAGAAGACCTAAGAAAGTTTTCCGAATGTTCGGGACAACTCGGAAATTCTCGCGAAGCCGCTACCGATACGGTGGACGTGACAGAGAGCAATAGAGAAGCATTGATTCTAGTTTTGTCAACGCAGCAGATATGTGTTGCCAAATATGAATAAATTTACTTATTCTTAGTAGTTTGTAAGGTTTGTAATTAAGGTCATAGTGTCGCTTTAGCATCAAAATACCAAAAATACATTATAATTGCATGCATTGTTATTGTATGAGAGCGGGGGAGGCGCGATAAAAATTATGTTTGAAAATTGGGTCGCAAATACTGAAAGGTTGAGAAACGCTGCTGTAGGGCATTAAAACATATCGTTTTCAAAGAAAAACCAGAATCGAAAACTGTCCCAAGACTTTCGATAACTTTCGCAAAATAGGACATTCCAGAGTACATTTTAAAAAGCAAATAAAATATTTATGGTTAATTTACTATTATTTAGTTCCGTTATTTATAGTTATTTTCTCCAATTCATTTTGGTACAAGGTTATACTGCGTTGGATACATTAAAAGATTTTCATTGGATTTTACAAATGGTCACCCGTCCAAATAGTAATCAATTTAAGTTAACTTTCCGAAGCCACCAAACTCTGAACAGTTACAAAATTTATTGAGTTTATGTTTTTTCATCGGCAAAAAAATGTTACGGATATTCAAAAACTTGTTAAGTCCTATTCTTACTTGATGTAATCCTTCGAGAATAGTTTTCTTACGAAGACAAATGATCCTACAAATATTGGAAGTTTTCTCACATTTATCATCGTTCCTACTTTTACAAACTAACGGCAGTTGTAACGTCTGGGCTTCTTAAGTGTTTAATAAGTAGACTCCATAAAATACACTTTTGAAAATATATGACTGGGGCAACAGATAAAGATGAAATAATTTATATGGTGGAAACCTTTTACATAGAACTTTATAGAGGAAAAAATACAGAATAGTTTTTTGAACTGGCATATATCCAAAATCAGGATTCGAAAGATATTTCGGAAATAATCACTGACGAAATAAAAAGAGTACTGAGTCCTCTGGAGATGACGATATCATGGTAGAAGCTTTAAAAAAAACGGCGAATCAGTACTTAGGGCTCTTACAATATTGTTCAATCGATACGTTCTAGAAGGTACAACACTAACAGCTTGGAATAACGCCACTATAGTTTGGATACAGACAAAATGCAAAACAAGAGACGTATCTAATTACATAGCCATCAGCATCCTCTCTCATAACGACAAACTTTTTATGAAAATATTAACGAACCGCTTAACATTGAAACTAGAGTTTTACCAAGCTTGTGAGCAGGCTGGATTTAGAATAGGTTGTGTGACTAATGATCATCTTCTCACAATCAAACTACTTATAGAAAAATATAGCGAGTATGATAAACCATTAATTCCTATACCTATATTTGCAGATTACGAGAAAGAGTTTGATTCGGTCAACCACGACAGGCTCTTTGAAGTATTTACCGAGTGCCGTGTAAAATCAAGGTATATAAATTTTCTGAAACATAATATGTAGGCAGAAAAGTTTTTGGTCTAGCTGTTTAAAACACATTTTTTTTTTGCCTAATTCGACTTTTTTCATCAATATAGTCTTCTTCAAGAGTATTATATGTCCCTTTTAGTGTTTTGAAGTCGAGAAATCCAAAATTAAATTATATTTTCATTATATTCCATTTTAACCCAGAAAGGGATGGAAAGATGCGGGGTTGTTTAGTATTATATAATTTAAACAGCATTTTAAAATAT
The DNA here is from genome assembly GCA_019049505.1 of Pachyrhynchus sulphureomaculatus. Classification (NCBI taxonomy): domain Eukaryota; kingdom Metazoa; phylum Arthropoda; class Insecta; order Coleoptera; family Curculionidae; genus Pachyrhynchus; species Pachyrhynchus sulphureomaculatus. The sequence continues at coordinate 56,123,287 of CM032452.1, forward strand.
TTTCAGGTGTTTTGAACGAATTTTAAGCATATTATTTATAATAAAATATGTAAAGGTGTGGGACAGGGGTAAAACGGGTTGATTCTTATATATGGAGTCATAGGGTTTTTCGAGTCGAGGAACCTGAAAATTAAGTTATTTTTACAATATTTTCAACTTTAATGGCGGTGGAGTGTTCAAATATGGTATGGTTTTAATATTATTGTGGGAATTTTTCCAGGTTTTTGGCTGTGATAATAAATAAATTTTAAGCATAATTATTTATTTATTATAAATAATGACGCAATGTACTCGTATAAGTGGTGGGGAAGGAAGTTAGAAGAATGATTTCATATTTATTGTATTATGCGTCTCTTTCAGAGTTTTTTGACTCAAATGGTCGATAAACTCCATCATTTCTTCGTTATTACTATCACATATCATTATTATTATTTATAGGGGAAGATGGTGGAAGGGATGAGAATTATTAAATATTTTATAGTTGTAATATTATTATGAGATTTTTTCCTGGTTTTTGGTAACAATTATTTTATAAAATTTTAGCTAATTATTCAAGTAAACGATCACACGATCACGATCACGATGAGCCTTTCTCCATCTACTCTTGGACGTAGGCCTTCCCCAAAATTTTAAATAATAAGCCAAGCAACAGAAAATCTCATAAAAAAAAGAAGAAGTTTCAACATAGAAAACGATATGAATAAGATAGAATTCGCAGAACTTAATAAACTGATTAAAAAGAAAATAAGAAAAGACATAAGAAAGTTCAAAATGAAAACTATATTGGAGACGTTGGAAGAAAATAAAGGTCCTAGAACGCTGAAGAAATAACTTAGGTAGAATGTCAAACAGAAATCGTAAGATTAAAAAAAAAGCGACTGAAACACTAACAAGGAAATCATCAGAGCAAAGTCCACGGCTCTTCGTGTTATGCCTGACGAACAATTCGGTTTCCAACCTCTTCATGGCACCACTCACCACACCAACAAACTCGCCCAAACCATTTTCAACAGCTTCAACAGACACCACAAGGTTGGAGCTGTGTTTCTCGATGTATCCAAGGCCTTCGACCGAGTCTGGCACAAAGGCCTCATTCTGAAACTGGTCCGACGCGGCTATCCCCTTATCATAAACAAACTTATTCAGTCCTTCGTCTCTGACAGAACGTTTTAAGTCAGAGTGGATAGGGCCATCTCCGACGTCAAGGCCATTAGAGCCGGAGTCCCACAAGGCTCCGTCCTCTCCCCCCACATCGTTAAGATCTTCACAGCACCCCCCAGCACCCCAACCCATGCATCAGGGATGCCGTCCGACTTCCAAAACATGCCCGCCACCAATTCCCGAGACCGTTTGACCCTCTCTAGGATGAAGATGATGACCCCCTCGCCCGCCGTGACAGAAGATTGTTAATCTAGATTAAGTTATAATAAGTCCTAGTTTAAGTAACACTATGTCCTAAGTTAAGTTAGCCTAGGTCTTAGGCTAAGGTAGTTTTAAGTCTTAGGATAAGAAAACCATGGAACAAGAAACACATTTCCTAGGTTAAGTTAGTATAGGACTACTAGTTTAAGAGCTTAGGTTAAGGTAGGATAAGCAAACAGTCACTTTGAGTTTTTTGTACTTTTATAAATATAAGTAGGAGTCGTAGCCTTACTTTATAATTCAATAAAGACAACAGAGTCCTAAATGTTTGTTAGTTGCAAAAAGCATCAGAAGGAGTCACGGTGAAACGAAACGCGTCATGCAATTTTGTAATAAAAAGTGGAAATTTTGACAAATTGTCTTTCATTATGAATGAAACCTAGAATTCTTCAGCGATATCGTCTTAGGAGAAGAAGGAGAAAGCGGTGTTGTATAGTTTTAATTATATTGTGGAAATTTACTTTCCCTTCACTTGAGAAAGCCATATTCGCTACATATTTTAGAACTGCATGTTTGCAAGGAAAGTACCTAAATCACGAGCAATCTTTAAAAATTGTTGCCCTAAAATTATTCAAATATGCCAAATATTCAAAGAAAGAAAACAAGAAAAGCAAATAGTTTTTTATACACAAAAGGTATTGGGGAAATCTCTTCCATAAAATCGACAGGTAGAGAAGTTTTAAATGCATAGCTGAAAAAAGGGTCAGCGATCCGCTTATGTTTATTTATGATAGAACTATGCCTGAATCTCACTACCGAAAGCCTAAGCAGCTTAGTTATATTTGAATACAGAGTTTCATCCCAATACATATTTATTACTTACAAGCGCCTCGAGAAATTATGTAAAGTCTGTCTTAAAATACATTCCGAGATATTAAACTATACAATTACTTTTATAAATACATACAAAATTTTCTGTAAAATTATTGGCTCATTAGTGGCTTAGCGGACGATGATTATCGGTAAAAGTGTATGAAAGCTCTTCACTCCACAGCAACTGCTAATTTATAATACATATAAAATGCAACGTCTCTCTATCGGTCTGTCTGTCCGTTAGTACGCTTATCACTCGAGAACCACTTATCCGATTTATGTGCTTTTTTTTTTAAAACATACTAATGTTCTCTGGCCGGGTTATATGATATATTTCATTACGTTAGGTAACATAAGGAATAAGCAGTGACGATAATAGTGAATAAAGTCGGAAAAAAGTTTGCTGCTAGGGCGTTCTCTTGCAATACACTACCTAAATATGGAGCAATATCATGTAGGAAGAATATAATATATATATATATATATATATATATATATATATATATATATATATATATATATATATATAATGCAACGTCTCTCTGTCTGTTCGTTATTGCGCTTAACACTCGAAAACGACTTATCCGATATACGTGTTTTTTTTTATTTATATATGTATATATATATATATATATATATATATATATATATATATATATATATATATATATATATATATATATATATATATATATATATATGTTCTTTTTTCAGGTTATATAAAAATAATAATCTATAATATATATAAAATGCAAAGTTTCTCTGTCTGTCTGTCCGTTAGTGCACTTATCACTCGAGAACCACTTATCCGATTTACGTGTTTTTTTAGGTTTATATATATCTATGTTCTCTGGCGAGGTTATAGAATATATTTTATTACGTTAGGTAATATAAGAAATAAGCAGTGACGATAATAGTGAATCAAGTCGGAAAAAAGTTTGCCGCTAACCTACTCTCTTGCAATACACTGCCTAAACCATTAAATATGGAACAATAACATGTAACAAAGAATCGAACATATATAAAATGCAACGTCTCTCTGTCTGTCTGTCTCTTAGTGCACTTATCACTCGAGAACCACTTATCCGATTTAGGTGTTTTTTTTTAATCCATACATATGTTCTCTGGTTATGTTAAATAATAATATTAATCTATATAATATATATAAAGCGCCACATCTCTCTGTCTATCTGTCCGTTAGTGTGCTTATCATTCGAGAACCACTTATCCGATTTATGTGTTTTTTTTTTGTAAGTCTTAACTAAATATTTATCAAAAAAAAACTGTAATATATATAAAACGCAACGTTTCTCTGTCTGTCTGTCTGTTCGTTAATGCGCTTAGCACTCAAGAACCACTTATCCGATTTACGTGTTTTTTTATAAAATACATATATATTATTACGTTAGGTAACATAAGGAATAAGCAGTGACGATAATAGTGAATCAAGTCCACGCGAGCGGAGCCGCATGCTCGGCTAGTTCTATATAAAGTTTAAAGGACTACGCACATTTTAAATGGAAATTAGGTTTCGGAGAAATGACTCTAAATTTTCCACAGAGGTAGATCTTGTACTTCCAAACAAAAGTCTCAATGGACACAACTTGCGAAAATGCTTCCTACTCCCGCTATTCACCGAATCCACCCCAATCGAGACCAAGCGAATCCAATCGATTATTTACTGACAAACGAACTATGTTGCGATGCTCAAAATAGGATAATAATCTCACTTAATAAGTAGAAATAGCATCCGTTTTAGATTATCAGTTTTTTACTACAACCCCTATAAACCTCGAAAAACGGGGTCGTAAGGAAATCAGATTTTTTTTTTAAATACTCGCAAACGAATTCTGAACAAACGTGGGAAAGTTGATTTGCAAAATATAGCCTCAAAATTGTTTAAAATTGCAAAAGGCAGCATGGAATCAGGAGGTGAAATTCCGAAGTTCACGTGATTTCAAGTTTAGGCATTCAAAACTCGTTTATCGGGGGTTTCTGGGGTCGCTGAATCTATTTTGGGGACCATTTTATCATATGCATCTTTTTGAGGTGTAAAAACAGGAGTTGAAGGGGAAGAAATTACGATATTCACCTGAATTAAAGTTTCGCGTTCAAAACTAGTTCCTCGGGGGTTTCTGGGGTCGCTAAATCTATTTTCGGGGTCAATTTGGTAATATGAACCTTTTGGAGAAGTGAAAATGGGGGTTAAAAAATAGATTCTGCGACCCCAGAAACCCACGAGAAACCAGTTTTGAACGTGAAACTATAATTCAGGTGAATATCGTAATTTCTTCCCTTCCAACCCCCATTTTCACTTCTTAAAAAAATGATCAAAGCAACCCCGAAAATAGATTCAGCGATCTCACAAACTACCGATGAACCAGTTTTGACCGCGTAAACTTAAAATCATGTGAACTTCGAAATTTCTCTCCCGGTTCCGTGTTGCTTTTTGCAATTTTTAAAAATTTTGAGGTTATATTTTACAAATCAACTTCCTTACGTTTGTCCGAAATTCGCTTACGAGTATTTGTCTCATTTCGTTAATAATTGATGGCTCTAGATAATTTTAAACCACACTATCGCGTGGCCCAACAGAAACAATTCCAAAGTAGGCAGTAAACTTCGAAAACTAAAATAGAGACTCTTCTCAATGAGACGATAAGTAAATATCAAGTGATGATTACCGCAACATAGTGGCCAATTCCAGCAAATCATCCGATGTCTTCGAGGTTTGAACTTTTTACGAAGCTGTACGTTTCCAATTAAATTGAGCTCTTTTTTTAATATTTTTCTCCAGTACATAAATTATTAAAGAGCAAATACCTTTACAACGTTAAGAAACAGCAAGAATTTACCAAAATAAAAAGGAATAAACACCAAAACTACTACGATAGTTGAAATCAAGTCATACTTTACGGCATAAACAAGAAATGAATTTGTAAGGAATAAAGCCAATTTCGCAGGACAAGTCGGTGGAATGTAGGTGAAGTTAATATTGTAAAAGATTGTGGATTAATAAAAGCAATTGAAATTGATAATAGTATTATGATAGGCAAATAGAGAATACTTTATAATTACTACTCAGTAATCATCATTAATGTATTGCGTTACGTTGCAAAAAAACCATTTTACTGAAAGATGAAAAAAACATTATATTCTTAGATGTAATTATTAGAAATCTGTTAGTAATACCTATATTTTTTATTCTTCTTCTTCTGGTAGCTTTACAATCCTTGATGGGTTTTGGCTGCTTGTATGACCCTCTTTCACCTTTCACCAGCGCATTCTCGGTCTGCCCAACGGCCTTCTACCTATTGGATTTTCTTCCCATACCAGTTTTATCAATCTACCGTCCCCTTGTCTTTAGATGTACTCCGGCCACTGTAACCGATTTGCTTTAATCTCCTGGATTATATCGGGGCTATTGTATAGATCTTTATCTCCTGGTTTATTCTGATGCAAACCCTTCTTGCACTAGCCCGTATATTTTCCTCAGAACCTTTCATTCAAATCGTCTCAGCCTATCTATATTCGCTACTGTCAAAGTCCACGTTTCGCTACTATATGTAAGGTCTAGTATGATGGTGTTCTTGTAAATTGGTACCTTCGATGCTCTTGACAGTTGTTTTGATATTAGCAGCTTCTGCATCGCAAACATACACCTGTTCGCCTTTTCAATACGTTCTTTTATCTCTGGCGTTATTTCTTTCGCTATTCCAGCTCTGTACTCATACGAAGTTGTACTCGCCCATGTTAACATTCTGCCCCACTCTATCTCTGCCTGCTTGCCGGTTTACTAGCATGTAAACGAAGATAAAAATATCTTCGCTTATCCTCAACCCCATCTTATTAGCCTTTCTCTCCAGTTTGGTAAACATTTCCGTTCTTTAATTACTGATCTTTCTACAATGGCAATATCTTCAGCAGTCAAGCAACAATTGAGGACCATCAGTAATGAACAGTTTTATCATCAGTCCAGTTTCCTGTACGACCTTATCCAGTGTGATATTAAAAAAGATTGGTGATAAAACATCTCCTTGGCACAGTCCGTTCTTAATTTCGAAATGTTCCGAAAGAGTGGTATGTATCCTATGTATATACTCTGCTCCTCATTCTCTTCATACAAGCAGCTACTAGATTAATTAAATTTGGCGGTATTTAAATTTCTGACATCGCATTCCATACTTGAACACGCAAAACACTATCATACGCTTGCTGAAAATCGATGAAGAGGTTGTGGAGGTCCTGGTTAGATTACCAGCCTTTCTCCAGTAGTTGCCTTACCGTAAATATCTGACCGATAGTCGAGCGATTTCTCCGGAAACCACACTGGTATTCACTTATTGAGGCCTCTATAAATGGTGTTAATTTGTTTAGGAGTATGTTCGCCAGACACTTGTAAGCTGTATGAATTAGCGAGATACCTCTGCAATTTTTGCAAACTGCTCGGTCATTTTTAGTGTTCTGTACGGAACACTTCGGTATCTGTCTATCCGTCTGTCTGTCCGTTTGTGACACCCGATTTTCTTCGAAATTATTTGACATAGAAAATTGAAATTTGGCACTAATATAGGAATTGATGATCTCATCAGAGCCTTGTAATCTTGAAGCTTAAATTTCGACTTAAGAGGTTAGTTTTGGGGAGTGAAATCGGAAGCAAAAAAAAATTTTTTTACCAGGTTATCGAGTGGGGCTGACAGCTTATAAAAATACGAGTTTAGAAGTATATATAATGTACTTGTCCTATTAGCCCAGACGCCAGGGGTTTTGAGCTTTTATTAAATGTTAATGGGCAGCATTTTAGCATACAGGTAGTTTTTTGGATGTAGAATACGATAAAAAAAAGTTTGCTAAAGTTTGATATACGTTAAGCCCATGAAATCCAAAATAAAATAAAAAATTTATTTTTTCGGTAATCTCTCGAAAAATAAAAAAGATATCGAAAAACTAATAGCTCCACGTAAAAGAGCGGAAAATTTTAGAAAAGAATAGTTTATAGATTTTTTCTTATTAGCGTGAGAATTTATTAAAAATTTGGATAGGTGATTCAAAAAGTCTAGCATGCCAAACGGGTTATTTTGAAAGTTTACGCTCACCACTCCAAGGCTAATCGATATTACTTATTTTCAGAGTGTAAAAAAAATTAAAAGGCAGCTTTTTGAAGAGCAGACTTTCAGCTTTCCGATGATACTAATAGTTTTTTATTTTTGTTGCTTTATAATTTCTAAAATTAAAACGAAATTTCTGTTTGCATGATTTTAACGGGCATACACTGAATTACAAATATTAAATGAAATCTACTACTGAAACAAAAACCCTTGTGCATATATCATTACTATACCTTAAGTTTTAATATAAGAATAATTAAAAATACACACATTGTCTGTGTTATTTAAAAATTTAGTTTTAAAGTATGAAAATTTGCCTGCTGTAGTGAGCCGCCGGCAATTTTACTTTCAAAGCAGTACGAAATGGTAAAAAAGTCGGACAATTTTTTTTTAGTTATAGTTGAAAGTATACTTGATATTAGAAAATCATTCAAAACTTTAAAAAACTCTCTCTTTTTTGTAATTTTGCCCTTAAAAAAGTGTTCGTGATAAACGTATTTTCTGCTTATTATTAATCATACATCTTAAACTTAAAATAAAAAAAAATATTTAAAGGCGAGAAATGAAAGATAAAAGTCAAAACTTTAAATATAAAGTATTTATACCTGATGTAAACATCCAGGTATAAAGAAAACAGTTATTGAAAACACAAGAATTCTAAATTACTCGAAGAAATTAAATGAATTACGTACTCTCTGGCCTTCATATTAGATCCGCCATGTTGAATTTTTCAAATCTCTCATCGGATTCTTAGTCCGTACCCTGAGAAACCCCTTAATAGCCAATTTCAAATATTTAGTGGTATACAGAAACGTTAATTTAATCATAAATGAGGTTGGAAGCATGATTCTCACTACAATTAAAGAGATTGAACCAGCCATTTTATTTTAAGTAACTCTTTTAAATTACGGTAAAACTAAAAAAAATTATATACTGCTTTTTGTAAAATTTCCCTTTATTTCATGTGGTGCTATTAGTTTTTCAATATCTTTTTTACTTCTTGAGATATTTCCGAAAAACCGTATTTTTTATTTTATTTTCGATTTTGTAGGCTTAGCGTAGACTTTAGAGTAGCAAACTTTTTTTTATTGTATTCTACGTCCAAAAAACTACTAGTAGGCCAAAATGCAGCCTGTTAACATTTAAAATTTGCCTCTGACGACTGGGCTATTGCACACTTTTCCTTTATTATTTTAGAAAAAATTGCCCTCTTATCTCGAAAAGCACTGATCAAAAAATTTTGAAAAAAATACTTTAATATTCTCCATAGGGTGTAGATTATTTATTACTATTACATACTTATTGCTGTAAAATATTTTTGTAACCTGATGTTTCTCCTGTGTCTTTTTCCATAACAATTTTTTGCTGTATAGCAGACTTGAAAACAAACAAAAAAAAAAAATAAAATCAATATACGACTTCTTCATGTCAAGCCTTAAACCTTTTAAGAAGTGAAAAACAAATAATACGACAAAAAAAACACACTAAGAAACAGATTCTCTCCCTTGTTCGTATTTTAATACATGGACCATTAAACAGAGGCGACATACTATTTCAGCTTTACGATTCAAGGCTGAAGTTAAACTCTCCGACAGTGTCGACCCATGTTATATGGCCTCTTTAACTGGTTTACGCCATGTTGTAAATGGATCAGTTTGTAAATGAAACAACCTTCTAGGTAGAACTGTTTATTTCAAAATATTTGAAAACATCTAACAAACGAGTAGGTGTTTACGAATATGCTATTTTTATCAAAAAAAATCTCTCTTTAAGTAAAGAAAAATATAATATAACATTGGCATTTATTTATATTAAGGCCGCTGATTTGTCGGTGCGGTATCGTTTTTCTCGGTATGCTTGGTAGCGATTCGGTAACGAAATATTTCAATGAAACCCGTCTGACTTGCTTCGCGCCCGTGCATCTCGCGCAATTAGGCACACTGAGAAAAACGATACCGCGCCGACAAATCAGGGAGCGGCTTAAGAGTTTCAGTAGTAGTAAGTTTAGTGAAAAGTTAAAATTAAGCCTCAGTAAAAAAATACTTTTTCGGAGCGTGAGAAACGGGATATACACTGAGTCCCAAAAAGTTTTATAGAATGGAGAAAAAGTTTATCTTACATATTACAAAAAAATTTATTCTTGATAAAAGGTGATTGTGTCAAATTGCTCTTCATTATAAATCATTATTTTTTAATTTCCCTTTATACCATCAGATATTTTAAACTTTTGATGCTTGATTATGAATTTCCATGTGAAACTTTTTGGGACACACTGTATACCAAATATTTAATAAAAATAACAACAAAAAACCAACACCACGAGAAAATACAAGACATTATAGACTATAAAAAAAATCGGAGTTTAATTACACAATCAAAGAATTGAAAATGAACTTCTTGCCTGCCTCAACAATTCCAGGTTCTTCTTGTTGGTCGCGGTCAAAATTTCACTAAATCTACTATAACACCACTAACACGGCCCTACACAACTTTTTGGCTGAACTCTTTGTCTCACATTGTACAGTCGATTTCCAAGGAAAAACCACCCACTAGTCCCAATGCGCAGTCAAGGATGCCCGATATTGTCTTCAGACTGCGTATCATAAAATGTTTTCTAATAAAGCTAGACACCAAAAAAGCTTTTGGCGCTGATGTAATACCTACCATAGCAGTCAAAAAATGGGCGAGTGAACTAACACCAGTCTTCTGTAGATTTTTCCACCCATTCTACAGAAAGGAAATACTTTCTTTCTGCTAGAAACGTGTTACAGTTCAACCCAAGAAAGGCAAGAAGACCTTGCGAAACAACTATTGACCAGTCGCACGGTTTTCGATAATTGAAAAGTTAGGGAAAATGCTATCAATCAGCAGCTTCTAAAATATCTAGAAGGATTTAATTTTTATTAGCGACCATCAATATTCCTTTCGTAAACAAATATAAACAACAGATCTATTAACTTATGTAATAACACATCTTTGGAACAATGCAACTGAATACACTGAAGAGCCGTTGCACCCGATCTATCCAAGGCATGCGACCGTGTTTAGCATGACAGATTGTTGGCTAAGCCACGGTCTTATGGTATGTCTGAAAAGTTTGGTTAATGGATCTTGTGTTTCCTCAGAGAGTTTTCTCTACGAGTAAAAATCGACGGATTTTTCTCTAATAGCTTCACTATCAATGCCGGTGTGTCCTATAGCTCCATACTGTCTCCTACTCTTTTTATCGTTTACATTAACGTACTTCTGGAACGGAGCAGGAATCCAATCTACAACTTTGCAGATGACAGTAGGCTTATATCTTTAATCCTCTTGAATGGCCGAACATTGGCTACTCATGCAAATATCCGCAGACAGCAGGAAATCATTCAATTTAACGCAGATCTAGAAGAAACTATATTTTGGAGTGAAAGTAACCAAGTAGAATTTAATGCTATAAAAACCTTGGCGACAGTTTTTTTTTAAAAAAAAGTTAACCAACGTAAATCGCCTTTTTTTGCACACGCGTACTCCTGTAGCGCTTTAGAAATTATCTCGCAGCGCGTGTGCTATACCCGTAAAAAAAAAGAGAAAACAAATTCCAAGATTATATAACTACATTTATGTTGAAACAACGTTTTAAAGAGAAGAGCGGCACAAAGAAGAGAAAATTACGAAAATAAAAAATTAAAAACTCTTTTGCATTTTCAAGGAGCCTGATAATTAAAAAAAGTGACACCAATATTTACGATATTTTTTTAATGTTAGAAATTTAAAGAATTCTTATAAAGGAGCTGTTCAAAACCTTGTTAAAACAAATTACAAAGTTTACTTTTTATTCTCCAGGGACATGATTGTCACACATATAAAGCAACACGTTTGCTGAAAAAATTTAGGTCTAGCTACTAAAAGCACATTTTTTTTTGCAAAATTCGACTTTATTCATCAACATAGCCTCCTTCAAGGGCGATACAATCAGTCCAACGCTTTTCTAACATTTCTATACTTTTCTTGTAGAAGGATTTGTCTTTGCCTTCAAAATAGGCCTCAGTTTCGGTGATAATTTCTTCACTGGAGCCCAATCTCTTCCTCGTGAGCACTTTTTTGAGGTCCGGGAATAGATAATAGTTGCTGGGGGCTAAATCTCGAGAATACGGTGGATAAGGAAGCAATTCGAACTTCAATTCATGCAATTTTGTCATTCTAACCATTGACTTGTGAAACGATGCATTGTCTTGATGAAAAAGCACTTTTTTCTTGTTCATTTGGAGCACCAGTAACTGTATATAATATTCGCTATTGATGATTTTTCCCTTCTCACCATAATCGATGAAAATTATTCCATGCGCATTCCGAAATACAGAGACCAAGACCTTCCCAGCCGACTGTTGTGTCTTTGGTCGCTTCGGGCGGCTTTCGCCGGCTGCGGTCCACTCAGCTGACTGCTGACTTGATTTCGGTGTGTAGTGGTGGATCCCTGTTTCATCCATTGTCACATATCCTTTTTATTGCGCTTAAACAGGTCCAAATAGCGCTCAGAATCATCAACACGTTGTTATTTTTGCACCACTGTGAGCAAACGCGGTACCCATTCGAACATAGCTTTCTCATGCCCAAATGTTCATGCAAAATATGACCAACACGTTCTTCCGATATCAAAAAAATCCACAATTTTGTGGATTTTTTTGATATTTTCCGGTGTAACTACCTCATTTGGGCGTTCAGCATTATTTGTGTCTGTACAACCTCGTTTAAATTCAGCATACCAGTAAATCGTGAGTGATTTTCAAGGGACAGAGTTCCTGTAACATTTATCACATTGCTTTGCTTGAACGGTATTTTTTTTTTATCAAAGTGTGTCATCAACACACGAAATTCGATTTTTTCCATTGTTTTGAAAATATCAAAAGTAGCGTCACTAAAACCACTGTAACTTGTAAAAATCGTAAAAATGTCATGGAATTTTGACACGTATTGTTTGAAGGCTGGTACTTCCTTAAAATCATATGGATCTTTTGAAAAGGGCGATATCTATGTGTCAGACCAAAAAACTTTTCAGCCTACGGGTTACATTTATGTTGAAACAACATTTTAAAGAGAAGAGCAGCACAAAGAGGAGAAAATTACGAAAATGAAGAATTAAAAACTCATTTTCATTTTTAAGCTGCTTGATAATTAGAAAAAGTGAAACCAATATTTACTATATTTTTTTAATGTTAAAAATTTTAAAGAATTCTTACACACTTTGAATTGTGGCTGTTACTTGATGGAAATTTATAACGAATGTAATGAAAGACTGATTTTGTCAAATTTCCACTTTATTTAGTTTCACTGAAACTGTATGACGCGTTTCGCTATACGAGTAATATAGCTTCTTCTGATTCTGTATCAGAAGAAGCTATAGTATAGCGAAACGCGTCATACAGTTTCAGCGAACTAAATAAAGTGGAAATTTGACAAAATCAGTCTTTTATTACATTAATTCTTTCTTATACAGATGCTGTTGAAAACCTTGGTAAACCAAATTACAAAGTTTAAATTACTCTCCAGGGACATGATTGTCACACATAAAAAGTATTTAACCCAGTTTAGGTACATGGAAGAAGGTGTGCAACTATTTAATAAAATTGTTTGGAAGGATGAGTCAATTTTCTGAACAATTAAAGCTTAGAATGTTCATTTTTAGGCTACATTCTGGTCGTCAATTTATTCGCGTTTGGTGCGGTATATTGAACACTAGGTAAATAATAGGACCAATATTGTTTAAAAGAAATTTAAATGGGGCAACATATTTAGAAATAATAACGGAAATTATTCGAAATATGTTTAGACATAATATTAGGGAAATAATCTGATAGCATGATGAACCTTCGTTACACAGTAATGGAAATAAATTTTCTTTTTATAGTATTGGCAGATTTGAAAGATGATAATAGCTCTAATTAGCCCTGCGTTATCTGCGTTGAACATCTTTTTATAGGGCTATTTAAACATAAATTGAAAGAATTTTGATAGTGAATAGTCAAAAAGAGCAAATTGCCCAGGAGGTAGTAATTTTAAAAGACCAAGGTTACGGAATCATCAGCGGTAAAAAAAAACAAAAATGAATGTAAAAAAATGGATTAAACAGAATGGGAGATATGCTAAGCATTGAATATAATCAATTCTGGTTTACTTATAATAGTAACAATATCATATTTAGGATTAAATGAACACACTTAACTTTCATTACATTTCTTGTTCTCAGTTGCTATTAGTTTTTCTCTCTTTGTACTATTAGATTATTTTGCTTCTTCGTTGTTTAAGTTAAGATGTAGCTATATATTCTGGGAAATGTATTTAAGCTAGGAATTCCTCTTTATCTTCTATAAAGTCTTGTATATTTTAGTTGTGTTTGTCTTTTGGTGTAAAAATATCTTGAACGGTTCAATGTTATTAGCGATCACCAATATGGCTTTGGTAAACATAGATCAACAGGAGATCATCTGACTTATGTAACACATGTTTGGAACAACGCAATTGAACACTTTGGAGAATCTCGAGTGGTTGCTCTTGACATATCCAGGGCATTCGACCGTGTTTGGCACGATGGACTGTTGGCTAAGCTACGCTCTTGTGGTATGTCTGAAAAGTTCTGTTCGTGGCTCTCATGTTTCCTCAGAGAGCGTTCTTTACGAGTGGAGGTCGACGGATTTCTTTCTAATACCTTCACAATTAACGCCGGTGTGACCCAAGGCTCCATACTGTCTCCTACTCGCTGGAAAAGACCGGAAATCCAATCTACAGCTTTGCAGACGTCGGTACGCTTATCTCTTCATTCACTTTAAACGTTAGGACATCGGCTGCTCAGGCAAATATCCGCAGACATCAGAAGGTCGTTCAACTTAACAAAGACCTGGAAGAAATTCTATCTTGGGTGACAGTAATCAAGTGTAATTTAACGCTACAAAAACCCAGGCGGCAGTTTTTTCTAAAAAAGTTAACGTTGCTGCACCCGACGTAGTTATGTCGGGGCACTCCATTCCCCTAGCGTCGTCGCTCAATTTGTTGGGCGTTAGTTTGGGAGCAAATATGTCCTGGCATGAACATGTTGCAGGCATAGCAAGGAGAGCTTCTCAAAAGTTGGGAATATTATTTCGAACCAGAAAGCTTTACACTCCACTGTTAATTTTTTACAAAGCTCAAATTTGACCAACTATGGAATACTGCTCCCATATTTGGGACTCTGCTCCCACACATACACTGCATTTGTTGGATTCTATTCAGAGAAGAGCTGTTCGTCTGATTAGAGACCCGGAACTGACCGGCGGCCTTGATTCGCTGGAACATCGAAAAACTGTTGGCGACTTGAGTCTGTTCTACAAGTATTTTCATGGAAAGTGTTCGAAGGATGTAGCCAGCTTAATTCCTCCCAAAGCGGTGCATGTTAGAATAACACGTCGCACTGGTGCTTCACATCCATATGAGGTTCACCTTGTTACTCCGCGTACAACGCTTTTCAAGCAGTCTTTTATATGGAGAACATCATCCCTTTGGAATAATTTGCCCAGCGCTGTGTTTCCCACCGAGTACAATTTACAGCGATTCAAGAACAACGTGAATCGCTTTTTTTCCGCACACATGCCGCTCCTGGAGCGCATGAGGGACTTCCCTGCAGCACGTGTGCTAGACCCATAAGAAAAAACTATTAATTGTGATTTTAATGCTAAACTTGGAAGGAAGAAAGATGAACACGAATTAGTAATCGGAAATTTCGGAATAGGCGGAAGGAACGAAAGGGGCGAAATGTTGATAAACTTCATGTTACAACACTAAATGTATGCAATGAACACATTTTTCAGAAAAAAGGAACATATGGAGTGGACCTGGGCAAGCTCTGATGGAACAATTAAAAACGAGATAAAGTTTATCATCTCAGACAAAAAACAGATAATTAAAGATGTAAATGTTCTAAACAAATTATCAGTTGGGAGTGATCATAGAGCAGTCAGAGCTAAAGTGATAATTAATTTGCGGAAAGAAAGAACAAAGATGATCAAAAAGAGAAGCCCACTATTTGGAGTCCAACAGAACAACCTAAAGCATACGCCGATAACACCAGTAAATCCCTAGAAAGTCACTCCCTCAGAAACTTAAGCATAAATAGTAAACGTAATTGAAGCAGCAAAATCCAAGTTTTGCAAAAGAAATATCATCAAAAATGAAAAAATTAATGAGAATAAAAAAATCACAATGAATGAGCGGAGAAACTTGAAAGGAAACGCCAAGGCAAATAATGAAGAGTACAGAAGATTAAATAGGAGAATCTCAAAAGAAATTAGAAAAGATTTAAGGGAATACAATACTAAAATAATAACGAAGAAAATAGAAGAAAATAAAAGTTTGAAAGTTATTAGAAGTATGCTCGCAGGAGGTAAAAAAGAAATATGTAAATTAAGAGATGAGCATGGTATAATAATATAAAGATATACTTAAACTGGCCGAAAAATTTTATAAAGACATTTATACTAGTCAAAAACCACAACATGAAAAACCAGTAGTAAAAACACTGATAAACCAAGGGTCAGAAACATTTATGCTTATTACGCTATCGGAAATAAGAACAGCTCTAAGCGAAAAGAAAAATCATCGAGCACCCGGAGATGATGGAATAGTTATAGAGGCGATAAAAGCAGGAGGAGAACCCCTCGTAAGCTCACTAAGAGACTCATTCAATAAATGTTTGGAACAAGAATCGATACCTAGTGATCGAAATAATGCAGTAATACTATTGTACAAGAAAGGAGACATCACAAAATTAGCAAATTATAGGCCTATCAGCGTTTTGACATACTATGGCAAGTATTAGAGGTATCTCCAATCAACAATACAGCAATTATCGCAATAAAACAACTTTATGATCGTTCGTCCTCTAAAATAAAACCTTTTTAGAGTATTTCTAAATGAGATACTGAAAAGATGGAGAAGCGCATGTAAGGGACTAGGAATACAGCTCAGACAAAACAACACTTTACACATTGCACTTCGCTGACGACCAGGTTGTTATAGTACAGGACAAGGAAGACCTTGAGTTTATGACGAGAAGATTTTTTGAAGAATATAAAAACTGGGGCCCTACGGTGAACTACAAAAAAACCAAATATCTTTGCATAGGAGGAGAAGAAGACAACCTTACTTTAAACTCTGGCGAAGTAATTGAGACGTGCGAGGAGTACTCCTATCTGGGGACAAAAATGGAAACGAACGGCAGAGCAGAATGAGAAATAGAAGACAGAATCAGTAAGGGAAAAGCGGTGACAGGACATCTGAACTCCATTCTTTGGTCAAAGAACGTATCCATAGAAAAGAAACGATATATCTATGACTCAATTTTTAAAAGCATCGTACTATACGAATGTGAGACGTGGCAATTGACCAGACGGTTAGAACAAAAGCTTCTCACGTTGCAAATGGACTACTTCCGAAGTTCAGCAAGAATATCTATAATGGAAAGAGTTAGGAATGAACAAATACGGGAAATAATGAAATTGAAAACCACAATTATTGAAGAAATCCAACAGAAACAACTTACATGGTATGGACATGTGGAAAGAATGGCAGCACATCGAATCCCGAAACTAGTCCACAGATGGAGCCCAATGGAAAAACGAAGAAGAGGAAGGCCTAAAGCAAGTTAGATGGGTGGTATCTAGAAAGCCATGTTAGAAAGAAACTTAAGACTGGGAGATTGGGAAGACCGGAGGGGATGGAAACTAGAAACCTGAAGGCTTAGGACGCTATAAAACAGCCTCTTGACATATATGTATAAACTATTTATGAAAAACCTAACGAAAATACTTAAACTAGATTTTTACCAACCCAAAGAACAGGCAGGGTTCAGAGCGGGATATGCCACAAACGATCATTTACAAATGGACAGAGGTTGAACCACCTAAGATTCGACGACGACATTGTACTTATCTCGGATAATCTACAGGATGCAACCTTTATGATCAAGACACTAAAAGATTAAATTGAAAAAGTAGGATTGAAAATAAATTTTGAAAAAACAAATATCATGACAAAGTTAGTAATGAGCGACAACATAAATATTGACAACAACATCATACAAGTACAAAGATATAAATATCTAGGTCACGAAATTAAAATTGGGAAAGACAACCAAACACATGAAATAAGCAGACGAACTGGTCTAATCTGGGCAGCTTTTGGTAAACTGAGCTATGTCCCAATGCAACGAAGCAATGTCCCAATGTGCTTAAAAACAAGAGTATACAACCAGTGCGTCCTGCCAGTACAAACTTATGGAGCGGAAACTTTGATGTTAACGAAAACATTAGCAAGCAGGTTAAGAACAATTCAACGAGCCAAGGAACGTGCAATTCTGGGAGTAAGCCTCAGAGAATAGTTAACAAACGGGAAAATCTGAAGAAGGTCAGGGGTCCAAGACATCATTGAAAAAATCGTAACGCTGAAATGGAACTGGGTAGGTCACCTAGCAAGAATACGAGACGGCCGGTGGACCATACAAATTTCGGAATGGAGGCCCAGAGAGACCAAAAGAAGTCAAGGAAGACCACCGACTAGATGGACTGATGACATAAAAAGGGTAGCAGGGAACTGGATACAGGAGGCACAGGATAAACATAGTTGGAAAAGACTAGGGGAGGCCTATGTCCAGCAGTGGACGTAAGTGGCCGTGTGATGATGATAATAAAAATATTTTGTATATATGCTATATCTCGGAAAAAACACGTTAATGCCCACACTTCGTTTTAACTATCTACTATTAAAATTCTTATTATAAACAAATGACGCGGTAAATTTTTGTTAATGTCAAACGTGAACTTAGCTAAAGTTAGAAAAGCCTTTTTTTCTTATTTTGTACAATAATACTATACACAAATATATATATATATATATATATATATATATATATATATATATATATATATATATATATATATATATATATATATATATATATATTGGCGTTTCTAGAAGCTCTATTAGACGGAAAAACATTATCTCATCAAAAACATAAAATGTAAAAAAATGCCAAGTCTCGCAAGGCAATCCGTTCACCACAAAAAGTTGTGAGATCTCATATAAAACCAAATCAGTTATTTTAGTTAGTATCTATGGAAGCACCTATTCAACAACTTTGTCACAAATTGTTATCTATTTAGTTACCTACCAACATTTATAGTGACCGTATCAATATTAGACATCTTTACTTCTATAATAAATATAATGACTTGGCAATCGCACGGCAACATAATCACATAAGAATAATCTACTATTTCGATTGCTAAGCAAGTCTAAACAGTGCACTTAAGAATAAAGTATTTTAAATAGTAGATTATTCTTATGTGATTATATTGCCGTGCGATTGCCAAGTCATTATATTTATTATATTTGTAGAAATAAAGATGTCTAATATTGATACGGTCACTATAAATGTTGGTAGGTAACTAAATAAATAACAATTTATGACGAAGATGTTGAATAGGTGCTTCCATATATACTAACTAAAATAACTGACTTGGTTTTACATGAGATCTCACAACTTTTTGTGGTGGAAGGACTGCCTTGCGAGACTTGGCATTTTTTTACATTTCATGTTTTTGATGGGATCTCATCTCTTTTTGTAGGTAGGTTCTTTTTTCTTCTCGGGTAATATTTCTTGTACGTCAGCTATGGATTTTCTTAAAGCCCACTCCCTGTCTCTATTGGTTTTTCTCAAAGGCTATGATGTCATTTTTGACAAGTCTGAAGGATAAGTGCTTCTAAGTCAATTATATTCAACGATTGCGGACTCTTGAGCTTTGATACTACCGAAGTCGACATTAATTAGATGTAATCCGCCCAGACTTGTCATTCTCGAAAGTCCACGTATGCTTGACCGCGTATGAACACTGAAGAACCGATGTCCATCAGTGCACTGTTTAGACTTAGCCCCTGACTTTTGTGTATGGTAATAGCTATACATATCGGAAACTGTTCGCGATGAACATAAGCTCTATTAATATTTTCAAATTTAGTTTTGACTGGACCAAGCTAGTAAAGATGTTCATTATTAAATGTAATATGTATATTTTTTATTTTATTTGTATTTTCGGGATCAACCTTTACTCCTTGTACTATACCGATAGAACCGTTGACTAAGCTAAGATTCACGTCAATATTTCGTCTTAACATGACTTTTGCTCCTATTTTAATAACTATATTCTCTTCTAGCCCTGCTGTCAGGGAAGCATCATCTTCATACTTTTTTATAATTATATACTTAAAGTATTTCACTTAACAATTTTTTAATTACACGAAGTAGGTAAGTATTATTAAACGAATATATTTGATAAATGAAAAATATTATTATATATAATATATTAATTATTAAATAATACAAATTATTCATAATTATGGATTATACGACGTATTATTTACCGGGACTTACGGTTGACCTTGCATTATACTATGTATGGCTGAGCGTTGCGCGTTCTCCGCGCTCTATCTCAAAAACGGTTATGCGTATAAAAAATGTTTAAAACAAAATTTCTAGAGAATTTTATGTTCTATAATTTTTCATAATAGATGCAAATATCATTGAAATCATAGGAAGCGAGATATTTCCGAAAAACCGATTTGTGACTTTTGACCTTGAATACCTTAAGACGCGGACACGAGATTTTATGAGACCTTTGAGACAACTTTTAGAATGCCAAAATAAAGCTTTATATAAGTTTACAGCTTATTATCTTTAATTCCGAGGTTGACTTTCTTTTTTGGCTTAAGTGACTCTACAATTTAGAAAACGGGACTGAAATTTCGGGATGTTTCAGTTTTTCCTTCCTTTATAGGCTAAATACTAACTAAATTCAAAATTTGAAGTTTGTGTGTCTGCTAGAAATACCTTAGAATTTTGATGATCGGTGAGTGTGTCAGTGACAAAATTAAAGAACTTCGACTGGCGATAGTTCGTAAACTATAAGATATAAATAGTAGGTAATTTAGGAATGCAGCTAGTATAGTATGTCCTCTTGGTCACTGAAAATTCAGCTTTCTAGCTTTATCCACAACGAAGTTATAGGGGGGTCGAAAGTGCCGTTAGTGGCTTCGAGAAAAGGATGGTACGGCTGTGTTTTCTGCTCGACTTGGCGGGAGCACTGCCGTGCCCCCAGATACACACGGTGTCACATTTCAAAAAATATAAAATTGGTGTATTGTTTCTGTTTTAAGTGCGTAAAATAATCTTTAAAAACGTTACAACTTCTGTGTTTAACTATGGCAGAGTAAGGCAACTTTTTAAATAAGCGACTTAAAGCGGTGGCCCAATAAAAATCAATAACGTGTACACGATTTTCTAGGGTACGATATAAATTTTACCAATAATATCAAATTGCAATTACGACAAAAAAACGCCTTTATGGATCTAGCAAAATTTCTAAAATAAAGCCACTAAATTACAAATAATAATTAAATATCCTTTACCAAACCCATTATCGACGCGCCCTTACGGCCAGCATCGCCTGCGGCTGTTTAATCAGGCGGTGATGACTATATTAATCCCTTTTCTCATTGAACACTGGCCATTTTCAAATATTGTACAACGATAATTTCTGTACAACTTAACCCGTTGTCCTAAATAAGCGTTGCTCTATTGAGGAAACACGATATTGAACTTTTTTTTAATTTGAATGTAAAATATACATTTACTCAGGATTTAAAACAACAAGAGCAAAGGTGAGAAAGTAGGTAATGCTCTTTTAAAAGCCGCCATATACAGTATCCAGTTTTGACAGCTGTAATTGTTTACGTAAAAAAATTATTCTGTTTTGCATGTTTTATGTCACTTTTGTTTAGTTCTTTTCATGTAGGATGTTTATTATTAGACAGTAAAAAAGTACAATTGACAAAGTATAGGAGTGTACAGGGTGAGTCAACGATAGAATAAAGTTCATTATCTCATTTGTTTCGGGAATGACGAAAAAATGAAAAATACAATAGTTTTATGGAATGTTAAGGTGCAAAGTTTAAAATTATTTTTGAGTATACAGGGTACTTCAAAAAAGTGTGGCCGATATAACATATGTTTTTAGTGTTCCGTACGGAACACTTATAAGATCACTTCGGTGTCTGTCTGTCTGTCTGTCTGTCTGTCACACCCGATTTTCTCCGAAACTATTTTACACAGAAAGTTGAAATTTGGTAATAATATAGGAATTGATGGCCTCATCAGAGCCATGTAGTTTTGAGAGTTAAATTTTGACTTAAGGGGTTAGTTTTGGGGGATGAAATCGAAAGTGAAAAAAAAAAAAATTTTTACTAGGTCATCGAGTGTGGTGTCAAATGAAAGCTTGTGAAAACGCGAGTAAAAAATATGTATATATAATGTAATTCTTGCGCGCACTTTTCTTTGTATTATTTTTAAAAAATCGCCAAAAATCGCTGTCCCCCGCCTTATCTCGAAATGTACTTATCAAAAAATTTTGAAAAAACTCTGGAATATTCTCCAGGGGGTGTAGATTGAATGAAAATTATGACGAGTGCCTTACCTTTAATAATTTACCTAGTATATAAAAAAACCAAAAATTTCAAGGTCATCAGATTTTAGTAAAGATTGGAAACAAACTTGGATGAAAACTCATTTGGGGTGTATTTTGTGAAGTCACTGATCATTTTATACCTCTGTAACAAAATTTTTTATTTTAAAAGCAATCAACGTACGGAATACTAATTGCGCAAGTTCAACCTGCACTTGACCGCTTATTTTAAATGGAACATTCTATTTTCTAAGTTACTTTTTTATTCATAATGTTATATACCTAAACCTAGTAGTTTTTCTAATATTTCAATTTTTTTGAAAAATACTAGTTTTCAGTTTCGTAAAAAATTGCCCGTAGCGCCATTGTTTCTGAAGGTGGAATACTCATAATTGGTACGAGCGTTCTATAGAGATGAAAAAAAAGATATATGTAAAGAAATTAGAGTTATATGCTACAGGGTGTTCAAAATAAATTTATAAATTTCGACTATTTTAAATTGAAAAATCTCAAATTTAAATGACACACCCTGTATATTATTATTTTTTCTGTTAGACTTTACAAAACCCTCCAACTTTTATTAAGTATGTACCTATTTCTAATAGTTTTCGATTTATTTTGAACCCTTGTTTTTAATACACGTATGTTATTGTGAAAACATAAACGAATAGTTAATAATAATTTTAATATAGTTTAACTTATCTAATGATTAATTATTATGACGTAATAAATGTTCAAAAATATGCCCGCGTACTTGAATATACATGTTTAGTGGTTTTACCATATTTTCTTTCACTTTCCTTAGCATAAAGGCCATTCTTCTGCATGCATCCCGTATCCTATTTTCCATATCTACCGTTGTTGTAGGGGGATTCACATAAATACGATCTTTAATGTAGCCCAACAAAAAGAAGTCTAAAGGTGTTAAGTTACATAATCGAGGGGGCCACTGAGTGCATCCATCCCTACCGATCCATTTTTGTGGGTAACGATCGGTTAAAAAAAAAAACTCCCGAACTTCCCGGTGATAATGAGCAGGAGCTCCATCTTGTTGAACCCACATTTGTTCCCTTTCAAAGTTATCAACTTCTTCAAGAAGCTGGGGTAATTCGTTTTGCAAAAAATTTAGATATCTAAGCCCGGTAAGCGGAAAAATATGGACCAATAATTCGAAAATTTAATATTGCACACCATAGATTAAGCGACCAATGGTATTCTGGTTTACTACTTTCAGTTTCGCATACTCAACGCTACCACTATCATCAAACCATTCCATTAAGCACTGAAAAGATTTTCTAGTTGGTATACGCCAAAAGACAATTATTTCCCTCCTCGCCGTGTATATAAACCATATCAATTAATTCATCTTTAGGAAAATTCGTAAGTATTACTTTTATACGTCACTTACTACAACAAATTAAATTATTTTTATTTGCTTAATAGACATGTCAAAATTTGACAATGCCTACATTTTTGTTTTGTATTGGCAACTATGATGTTATAGCGTAAGTGTATTAAAAACAAGGGTAATAATTGAAAAATTCAAAATAAATCGAAAACTATTAGAAATAGGTATATGAATTACTTAATAAAAGTTGGAGGGTTTTGTAAAATCTATCAGAAAAAATAATAATATACAGGGTGTACCATTTAAAAACTTTGAGATTTTTCAATTTAAAATAGTCGAAATGTATAACCCTGTAGCATCTAACTCAAATTTCTTTACATATATTTTTTTTTCATCTCTATAGAACGCTCGTACCAATTATGATTATTTCACCTTCAGAAACAATGGCGCTACTGTAAATTTTTTACAAAACTGAAAACTAGTATTTTTTTTAAAAAAATGAAATATTAGAAAAACTACTAGGTTTAGATTTATAACATTATTAATAAAAAAGTTATAAAATTTTACACAGAATTTAAAAATAAATTAGAAAATAGGATGTTCCATTTAAAAAAAAAAACATGCTATATCGGCCACACTTTTTTGAAGTACCCTGTATACTCAAAAATAATTTTAAACTGTGCACTTTAACATTTCCTAAAATTATTGTGTTTAACTTTTTTTCGTCATTTCCGAAACAAATGAGATAATGAACTTTACTCTATCTTTGACTCACCCTGTACAAAGAAAAAAAGAAAAATTCTCAGGAACTCTAGTTTTTACATGTATCGTAGCTTTTACATGTTAAAAATAATAAAAAGTTATTTGGTCCCACTGTAGCGTACAATCTACCAAAAAATTTGAGATCTACCCTGCTATAACATTGCTAACAATAATAATTGATAAGACGAACAATTTGTTGTTAATGATTTTATTACGAATATATTTACAATTAATATCTATAAACAGAGGCAATATCCTTTAAAAAGCTCACAAATTGGTCGTCTTCATTCTTTCAGGATAAATGGTCCAGATGTAATTGGAGATGATTTAGTAGTACTCCCCTCATTTTCTCTAAGATGTAAATTTTGGCATCTCGCCACGACCATTCAGTACCTTGTGTATGGTTTGATGGTCGGAATCTCGCATGCTAAGATACTTATACGCTGGCCACTCGTCTGAATGAATAACAGATTGAAATTGAACCTCTCTTTCTATAAGTGGCATTAATGTGTTTTCATCTCTCCTTTCCACAATAAACTGTCGTACTTCTCGTTTTGTTTTTAAACCAAAAACCCACGGTCTCTCTATTCGTCTACCATAGTTTTGATTGTTTTGCCCCGGTGCATCGATATCTTCAGATTCAGGTTGTTGATCACCTTATAAGAGCCTTCCTCTGTTATATTTTCGGCGACCAGCGAATCGCGCTTCATCAATTCGTATAGTATCGTCGTTGTTGCCGATTAATTGTCCTCTGCGATTGATTGACACAATTGAGGAGCACACTTTGCAATACATGTTATACCAATCACTACAAAATATTTTGTATATATGCTCTGAAAAACCACGTTAACACCCACACTTAGTTTTAACTATCTACTATTATAAACAAATGCCGCTGTAATATTTTGTTAATGTCAAACGTGAAATTTGGTAAAATCAGAAAAGCCTTTTTTTTCATCTTGTACAATAATACAAAACACAAATATATATTGGCGTTCCCAGAATTAAGAGCTCTATCAGACGAAAAAACATAGTATACACGGTGTCACATTTCAAAAATATAAAGTGGCGTATTGTTTCTGTTTTAAGTGCGCAAAAAAATTTAAAAAAGCTACAACTTCTGTGTTTAACTTTGGCAGAGTGAGGCAACTTTTTAAATAAGCGACTTAAAGCGGTGGCCCAATAAAAATCAATAACGTGTAGACGATTTTCTAGGATATAATATAAATTTTACCAATAATAGCAAATTGCAATTACAACAAAAAGCGCCTTTATGGATTTAGCAAAATTTCTAAAATAAAGCCACTAAATTCCAAATAATAATTAAATATCCCTTATCAAACCCATTATCGACGTGCCCTTACGGCCAGCATCGCCTGCGGCTGGTTAATCAGGCGGTGATGACTATATTAGTCCCTTTTCTGATTGAAAACTGGCCATTTTCAAATATTGTACAACGATAATTTCTGTACAACTTAACCCGTTGACCTAAATAAGCGTTGCTCTATTGAGGAAACATAATATTGAACTTTTTTTAATTTGAATGTAAAATATACATTTACTCAGGATTTAAAACAACAAGAGCAAAAGCGAGAAAGTAGGTAATGCTCTTGTCAAAGCCGCTATATACAGTATCTGGTTTTGACAGCTGTAATTGTTTACATAAAAAAAATTATTCCTTTTTGCATGTTTTGTACCACCTTAGTTTAGTTCTTTTCATTTCGTAGGGTGTTTATTATTAGACAGTGAAAAAGTATATTTGACAAAGTGCATGACTGTACAAAGAAAAAAAGGAAAATTCTCAGAAACTCTAGTTTCTACATGTTTCGTAGCTTCTACATGTTAAAAATAATAAATAATAACTGTGATTTAATATGATGGCACAGATAAAAGTTATTCTGTCCCACTGTAGCGTGCAATCTACCAAACAATTTGAGATCTACCCTGCTATAATATTGCTATACAATAATAATTGATAAGACGAACAATTTGTTGTTAACGATTTTATTAGGAATAGATTTACAATTAATATCTATAAACAGAGGCAATATCCTTTAAAAAGCTGACAAATTGGTCGTCTTCATTCTTTCAGGATAAATGGTTCAGATGTGATTGAAGATGGTTTAGTGGTACTCCCCTCATTTTTTCTAAGATCTAAATTTTGGCCTCTCGCCAAGACCATTCAATACCTTGTGTATGAGCCCCTGTGAGCGGATCAACATAGTTTTGCTGGTATTTAACGGTTTGATGGTCGAAACCTCGCATGCTAAGATTCTTATACGCTGGCCAGTCGTCTGAATGAATAACAGATTGAAATTGAACCTCTCTTTCTATAAGTGGCATTAATGTGTTTTCATCTCTCCTTTCCACAATAAACTGTCGTACTTCTCGTTTTGTTTTTAAACCAAATATCCACGGTCTATCTATTCGTCTACCATAGTTTTGATTGTTTTGCCCTGGTACATCGATATCTTCAGATTCAGGTTATTGATCACCTTATAAGAGCCTTCCTCTGTTATATTTTCGGCGACCCGCGAATCGTGCTTCATCAATTCGTATAGTGTCGTCGTTGTTGCCGATTAATTGTCCTCTGCGATTGACTGACACAATTGAGGAGCACACTTTGCGATACATGTTATACCAATCACTACAAAATATTTTGTATATATGCTCTGAAAAACCACGTTAACACCCACACTTAGTTTTAACTATCTACTATTATAAACAAATGCCGCTGTAATATTTTGTTAATGTCAAACGTGAAATTTGGTAAAATCAGAAAAGCCTTTTTTTTTTCATCTTGTACAATAATACTAAACACAAATATATATTGGCGTTCCCAGAATTAAGAGCTCTATCAGACGAAAAAACATAGTGCACACGGTGTCATATTTCAAAAATATAAAGGGGCGTATTGTTTCTGTTTTAAGTGCGCAAAAAAATCTTTAAAAAAGCTACAACTTCTGCGTTTAACTTTGGCAGAGTGAGGCAACTTTTTAAATAAGCGACTTAAAGCGGTGGCCCAATAAAAATCAATAACGTGTACACGATTTTCTAGGGTACGATATAAATTTTACCAGTAATATCCAATTGCAATTACAACAAAAAGCGCCTTTATGGATTTAGCAAAATTTCTAAAATAAAGCCACTAAATTCCAAATAATAATTAAATATCCCTTACCAAACCCATTATCGACACGCCCTTACGGCCAGCATCGCCTGCGGCTGTTTAATCAGGCGGTGATGACTATATTAGTCCCTTTTCTGATTGAAAACTGGCCATTTTCAAATATTGTACAACGATAATTTCTGTACAACTTAACCCGTTGACCTAAATAAGCGTTGCTCTATTGAGGAAACATGATATTGAACTTTTTTTAATTTGAAAGTAAAATGTACATTTACTCAGGATTTAAAACAACAAGAACAAAGGCGAGAAAGTAGGTAATGCTCTTGTCAAAGCCGCCATATACAGTATCTGGTTTTGACAGCTGTAACTGTTTACGTAAAAAATTTATTCCTTTTTGCATGTTTTGTACCACTTTTGTTTAGTTCTTTTCATTTCGTAGGGTGTTTATTATTAGACAGTGAAAAAGTATATTTGACAAAGTGCATGACTGTACAAAGAAAAAAAGGAAAATTCTCAGAAACTCTGTTTCGTAGCTTCTACATGTTAAAAATAATAAATAATAACTGTGATTTAGTATGATGGCACAGATAAAAGTTATTTGATCCCACTGTAGCGTGCAATCTACCAAAAAATTTGAGATCTACCCTGCTATAACATTGCTATACAATAATAATTGATAAGACGAAGAATTTGTTGTTAATGAGTTTATTACGAATATATTTACAACTAATATCTATAAACAGAGGCAATATTCTTTAAAAAGCTTATAAATTGGTCGTCTTCATTCTTTCACGATAAATGGTCCAGATGTGATTGACGATGGTTTAGTGGTACTCCCCTCATTTTTTCTAAGATGTAAGTTTTGGCATCTCGCCACGACCATTCAGTACCTTGTGTATGAGCCCCTGTGAGCGGATCAACATAGTTTTGCTGGTATTTAACGGTTTGATGGTCGAAACCTCGCATGCTAAGATTCTTATACGCTGGCCACTCGTCTGAATGAATAACAGATTGAAATTGAACCTCTCGTTCTATAAGTGGCATTAATGTGTTTTCATCTCTCCTTTCCACAATAAACTGTCGTACTTTTCGTTTTGTTTTTAAACCAAAAACCCACGGTCTATCTATTCGTCTACCATAGTTTTGATTGTTTTGCCCCGGTGCATCGATATTTTCAGATTCAGGTTGTTGATCACCTTATAAGAGCCTTCCTCTGTTATATTTTCGGTGATTCGCGAATCGCGCTTTATCAATTTGTATAGGGTCGTCGTTGTTGCCGATTAATTGTCCTCTGCGATTGACTGACACAATTAAGGAGCACACTTTGCGATACATGTTATACCAATCACTTATGGTATATGACCTTCCAGTCAGTTTTTCACATGTTGTACTCGGAATGTCGTGCACGAACATAAACACCAATTCCGAAATTTGACATAAGCTTAAATTACAATGTAACTTGCCGTTCAAATCCGTATAATGGAAAACTCATTCCCGATTCTAAACGATTTTGTTGTTTCCTAGGATAACGTAAGACTGGACGAAACGCTCCTACACGATCGCGTTTCCTTTTCTTTTACAATTCCGCACCACACCTATCATAGATGTTATTTTCGTCCTTCGGAATAAATAGATTATGCGTTAGCAAAACGGTCACGGCTGCATCTTCGTTAAAAGTGATATTAATAAAAAAATCTCCCAAAAGCTTCTTTTAAAATATATGTATTATCAACTTGTCTGCGTCGTTAATAACGAAGCTTACCTTGCTTTATTGCTTTGCTTAGAAATGTATTTATTGCAAGTAGACTGCACGCAACAATTAAGATTTGTAAGTAGACCACACACTACAATAGCACCAGTTATTTTATTTAATTAGGTGGTTATTTGTTAAAGGGTTAACATGAATAATGAGATGTTTGAACCTTCTTCAATATTTTATTCTAAAAGAACTAAGATTAAAGGAGTGACAAGCTGAACCTCATTCGGACGTGAAGTAACAAGTAGCATGCGCTGCTCTGGGAAGAACTCAGCAGGCTACAATACTTGTAGAATAGACTTAAGCCCCCAACCGTTCTTTGATGTACCAATGAATCAAGGGTGCGTTCAGAATATTCTGAACAGAAGTGCAGTGTATGTTTGGAAGCAGAGCATCAAACATGGAAGCAGTTCCACCGTTGGTCGAATTCGAGCTTTGTACTAATAAATAGTTGTTTTGGACTGTAAAGTTTTCTAGTTTGAAATAATATTCTCAGCTTTTGAGAAGCTCTCCTTAGTATGCATGCAATATATTCTTGCCAAGACATATTTTCTCCCAAACTCGCGCCCAGAAAATTTAGTGACGAAGCTAGAGGAATGGAGTGTCCCGATATAACTATTCCGGATTTAGCAACGTGAGCTTTTTTAGTAAAACTTCCGCTTGGGTTTTAGTAGCATTAAATTGTACTTGATTACTGTCACTCCCAGATAGGATTTCTTTCAGGTCTTTTTAAGTTGAACCACTTCCTGCTGTCTGTAGATCTTTGCATGAGTAGCCGATGTTCAAGAGTTTAAAGTGAATGTCATCTGCAAAACTGCAGACTACAATTTATGAATTTTCACGCTATTGTCGGTAGGCAAGATGTCCCAAATACACTAAAAGCGAACACATTTGATCAATGCGTGTTGCCTGTATTGACATACGGAACGGAAACGTGGGCTTTGAATAAAGTCATTATAAATCGCCTACAAGTAGTTCAACGAGCGATGGAAAGAATGATGTTGGGAATATCGTTGAGGGATAGGCTGACTAATGAAGAAATTCGAGGAAGATCCAAGATAACTGATATAGCTGAGAGGGCAGGCAAGTTGAAGTGGAGATGGGCAGGTCAGATCGCAAGACTCTCTAATAATCGATGGACCCATAAGGTAATCAACTGGAGGCCCTGGAATGAGAAAAGAACTAGAGGACGTCCGCAAACCCGATGGCCTGACGACATCAAAAGACTAGTGGGATACAACTGGATAAACAAGGCCCAAAACCGAAGAAGATGGACATACTTAGGGGAGGCTTATGTCCGACGATGGTCTGCATAGCTGATGACAATGATGATGAAGATGTCTAGAAGCTGCTTTGCATTTTCGGTCAAACCAAGGTTTGCCGTTGGAGGGGCATATCTTTGAAAAAGAGGGCTTTCATACGAACTAAAATGACATTGGAAATCTCCTTAGCGCAGTCACATGAGTCGTCATATCTAAAACAAACGTCTCTATATCACTGATCGGTAGGGTACTCGATGTCGAAAGCAGTTTATGGTCGAAACTTAACGGCGGGTTTATGGTGACAGTATAGATCCCTGGATTGGCGGTTAAAAAAACAGGTCAAAAAGCCTAGCGAACTCTTCATCTCAATCAGGGATTCGTGTGGATTCATCGATAAGCTGAATAAAGCAACTGATTGAGAATGATTCAGCTTCACGATCTTATTCGTTAGTAGTATTTGAATACTTCAGCCAGTTGATGTTGTGGACAGTAAAGAGGCCCATGATGGCAATTTCGGTACTTGGATAATTAATCTCTAAATGATGAATTGTGTCTGCAATAGAAGTTAACAGTATTCGAAAGTAAGTTTAACTTGGTGATTGATAGAGGCAGCAGATAAACGTTGTGGTTTGTTGAGTTGTTATTTTTAACGACCTTAAAGTTTCGGCAGTCCAGATCCTCCTCTAGTTGGCAAGAGAGATCGTTTTTGACAAAAAGACAGAGTCCAAAGTTAAGCCTAATCCCAGAATAGAAGTCGTACCTAGGAAAGGGAAAGTTGACTGTGCTGGTCGATGAATCATTAAGAAATTTTTCCCACTCTCTTAACCACATTTTGATAATTACAGCCAGAGAAACTAGTAGAATGCTTCTAGATTACACACTTCAAACACATCTACTCCAATCAGCCAAGAAATTTCCAGGAATAAATTGATTAGGAGTGGTATAAGTTGGCTTTCAAGTAATCCTGATTTATTCTTGGGGGGAAATCTATCTTATCATCTTTATCTTAAAACAAAGTTTAACAATCCTCGCCCCTTGAAATAAAAGGAAATATTCGGGACGAAGCGATCACGACAACGTTCTGGCGAACAGTGATTAATAACACAGCTACACACAAAAAGTTTATTACCATGAACGAAAATACATGACACTAGTGTATTCGACGCTGAATTCGAATCCGTAGTTTAAAAAAAGATTTATCGTCTCTTTTTTTCTTAGTCAAAAACATCCCTGGGGGTAAAACTATAGTAATAATGTAATGACACTTAATGAAGTGTAAAAAATAGTAGATATTTTATAGTCTAGAAAAGAGAATATGTATTCAAACAACAGCAAGCCATTGCTATTAATTAAATCAAAATCCACCCATAAGACAGGATGGATAAATACAGCTTGTATTTTTTTCTCAGATGCTAACTTCTAAGATCCATCAATCCCAGGGGGTAGTTCCTCCTACTAGGGATGATTTTCGACATTATTAGAAAGATGATCTAGTTGTCTTGAATGTTTGGCACAATGATATAAAAATACTTGATCCTTTCCCAATTCATTCATGTGCTTAGGGGTAGTTTCTACCGCCCTTTAAGGGTAGTTTTATTGTCGTTTATCGGTAGTTCAAGCGAATCTACTCAATATTTGTTCACCCTGTCTAAAACTACAAAAGCCTGAACTTTTTTAGTCGTTATTGAAGCTTATGAGGGTGAGTCTCAACCCTTTAAGAGTAATGTCTGATTATTACGTCAGATTCAGATATTTTGTTCTAAGATATACAAGAATTTATCCTTTGTACATGTTATTTAAACTCACGTGCGCTAATTGAGATTTAGGAGTACTTTTCACCCCCTATAAGGGTTAATTTTTGTTTAATTAATAGAAATAGCTTACTGTGGTTTGAATGCATATTCTCTTCTCTAGACTATAAAATATCTACTATTTTTCACTTTTCATTAATAGTCATTATATTATAGTTTTACCCAATTTCAAGGGATGTTTTTGGCCAAAAAAAAAAACATGATACGATAATTTTTTTTAACTACGGATTCGAAATCAGCGTCGAAAGATACACTAGATCCATGTATTTTGGATTGTGGTAATGAATTTTTTATTTGTGTGGCTGTGTAATTTTACCACTCAATTATTATGCTACGCCACTGCTTTCAGGGTTTTTATATCGATTCTGAAAATGATACTTAACTGCACACAAAACAAGTATAATACGTTTAGAAGAAAAATTGGTGTTACGAAGCTTCCGACTTTTCAGATCGATGGGCAGTTACGCCCAAACTTTGTATTGAGTAGTTTTTATTCATTTAAATGTTTTTGTTTTTTACGTAGTACAAGATAAAAATTAAATATGAAGCTTTACCATTAAAGTATGGTTGATATAGTACCAAATTAATATCTCATATTAAATAATTCGTAAGTATATTAGCCCAGTCGTCAGAGGCAAATTTTGACGAAAAGCTCTTATTAAATGTTAACAGGCTGCATTTTGGCATTCAGGAGTTTTTTGGATGTAGAATACGATAAAAAAAAAGTTTGCTGCTCTAAAGTATACGCTAAGCACATAAAATCCAAATTAACTGAAAAAATTCGGTTTTTCGGAAATATCTCGAAAAATAAAAAAGATATCGAAAAACTAAGAGCACCACCTGAAAGAACGGAAAAATTAAAAAAAAAAATAGTGCATAGATTATTTTTTTAGTTTTACAGTAATTTAAAAAAAAATATTCAAAATAAAATTGCTGGTTTAACCCTTTCAGTTGTAGTGGGAATCATGCTTTCAACCTAATTTATGATTAAATTAACGTTTCTGTACACCACTAAATATTTTTGGCTATTAAGGGGTTTCTCGTGGTGCTAATTAAGAATCCGATGACAGATGTGAAAAACTCAAAATTGCGGATCCGATATGATGCCCAGTGAATACGTAATTTATTTAATTTCTTAGAGGAATTTAGAATTTTTGTGTTTTCAGTAACTGTTTTCTTTGTACCAGAATGTTTAAAAGAAACAAAAATATTTTATACTGAAAACTTAGACTTTTATCTTTCATTTCATATCTTTAAATATTTTTAGTGTTCCATACGGAACACTTATAAAGATGACTTCGGTGTCTGTCTGTCCGTCTGTCTGTCCGGCTGTCCGTCTGTCTGTCACACCCGATTTTCTCCCGAAACTATTTTTCATAGAAAGTTGAAATTTTTTAATAATAATTGATGGCCTCATCAGAGCCATGTAGTTTTAAAAGTGAAATTTTGACTTAAGGGGTTAGTTTTGGGGGGTGAAATCGAAAGTGAAAAAAAAAAATTTTTTACTAGGTAATCGAGTGTGGTGTCAAATGAAAGCTTGTGAAAACACGAGTAAAAACATATATATATATATATATATATATATATATATATATATATATATATATATATATAATATATATATATATATATATATATATATATATATATATATATATATATATATATATATATATATATATATACATATATATATATATATATATATATATATATATATATATATATATATATATATATATATATATATATATATATTTATATATATATATATATATATATATATATATATATATATATATATATATATATATATATATATATATATATATAAATGTAATACTTGCGCGCACTTTTCTTTGTATTATCTTTAAAAAATCGCGAAAAATCGCTGTCCACCCCGCCTTTATCTCGAAAAGTACTTGTCAAAAAATTTTGAAAAAATTCTGGAATATTCTTCACGGGGTGTAGATTGAACGAAAATTATCACGAGTGCATTACCTTTAATAATTTATCTGGTATATAAAAAAAACAAAAATTTCAAGGTCATCAATTTTCAGTAAAGATTGGAAACAAACTTTGTTGAAAACTCATTTGGGGTGTACATTGTGAAGTCACTGATCATTTTATACCTCCGTTACAAAATTTTTTATTTTAAAAGCAATCAACGTACGGAACACTAATTGCGCAAGTTCAACTTGCCCTTGACCAGTTATTTTTATATTAAGTTTAGGTTGTATGATTAATAATAAGCAAAAAATCATGAACACTTTTTTAAGAGTAACATTACAAAAAAAGAGAAAGATTTTCTTTTAATTTTCAATGGTTTTCTAATATCCAGTATACTTTTAACTGTAACTAAAAAAAAGTCCGACTTTTTTGACTATTTTGTACTTCTTTGAATGTAAAATTGCCGGCAGCGCACTACAGCAGGCAAATTTTCATATTTTGAAACTCAATTTTTAAATAACACAGATAATCTGGGTATTTTTAATTATTCTTATATTGAATCTTATGGTATAAGAATGATATATGCGCAAGGATTTTCTTCGCAGTTTTACAAATTTTAAAGCAATAAAAATAAAAACTATTAGTATCACCGGAAAGCTGAAAGTCTCCTCTTCAAAAAGCTATCTTTTTAATTTTTTTTTACCTTTCGAAAAAAAGTAATATCGAACCTTCGAGCAGTGGGCTGTCCGAATTTTTAATAAATTCTCACGCTAATAAAAAATTCTGGAAACAAAATCTATATAAGCTTTTTTTTGCAAAATTTCCCTGCCTTTCACGTGGTGCTATTAGTTTTTTGCTATCTTTTTTATTTTTTGAGATATTAGTTACAAACTTTAGCAAACTATTTTTTATCGTATTCTACGTTCAAAAAACTACCTGTGTGCCAAAATGCAGCCACAATCCAAAATTCAAAACTATTCTCAAATCGTTTCCATTAACAGCTCTCTTCAATTTTAAATTATTTAAATTTAAGTTGCCAAATATCAATTAAAGTTTACTATTAGTGTAGAAATTAAAAAAAAAAATCGCCCAACCATTCTCTAATAGGTATAATCCTTATGGTAAAGACCAGTGTCACGATTATGGTTACTGGGATTTTTAGATATTTCGATGGACTCCCGATTTCTTCTAGGATAGGAAAAGGAAATTGTTGCAAGGATCTTTGAATGGTCAAAGAGAATATGGTGTCCTGCTTCATGCTGGTGTTCCGCAAGTGCTGACATAGAAATGTTACGAAGATGTACTGGTCATTGAGGTTTTCTAATTTTAGTATATATTTTTCTGCTCGTTTCGCCATCAAAGATTTTACCATAGCTACATGGGATACTATAGACTCCTGGGTGTTCGGGGTGAATTTGATCTCTAATAGATGAGTTGAGGGAATGTAAAGAAATGCGATATTATTTTATGTTAGATTAGGATATTTCAAAAATTAAAAAGACTTATCAGGACTCGGCCTTGCATGAAGAAGATTTAATGATGTTTCAGTTTTATATTTCGAGATGTAATCTAAGGAAAAATACTCTTGAGAGTAATGATATACAATGTAAAAATATAACCTGATAAATGATGCAAAGTACAAAATAATATCATATCTTAATCGTAAAGAGTTACTAGCCACCTGTTTATATATATAAAAAAAAATTAACAAAAGAAATCCTCGTTATTGATAGCCTAAATCAAAAACGCAAGAAATCTAAGCAATATTTAACTAGTACTTAATACACAAAATAAACTATGTAAACACATAAAACTAAGCAACATATTAAAGTCGGAACAAGTACTTACATAAGATATATTAAATATTCTCTAATATATGTATATATATATATATATATATATATATATATATATATATATATATATATATATATATATATATATATATGTATATATATATATATATATATATATATATATATATATATATATATATAAATATATATTTATTTATATATATATATATATATATATATATATATATATATATATATATATATATATTTTATTTATTTATATATATATATATATATATATATATATATATATATATATATATATATATATATATATATATATATATATATATATATATATTAATTGGGGAACTTGGCAAAGGGCATAACAGATGTTCACACAATGTTCATTTAGCCTATATTTCGGTCCTTGGTTGGGACTTTCATCAGGGCACAGACTTACTCTGGAAGCGCTGGATCTTCCTATTGTCGTTTGGTCTATCTGACATCAGATTATTCAGGCATCCAAAGTTTTGAACAATGTATATAGGGACAAGTTCCGTGGAGCGGCACTTCAATAAAAAATTCCTCCTACTGGTTATTATAGCCAAATTGTTATATTTAGCCCAATTCCGGAAAAGGTTAGTTGTTTCCGCTCCATATCTACTGTATAAATCTTGAAAAAACTCCATTTTTATAAAAATAAGAACAGAGAGCAAAAGATGCCGTGTCTAAGAAAATTTTTCCAAGATGAAATTAATTGGGGAACTCGGCAAAGGACATAACAGATGTTCACACAATGTTTATTTAGCCTATATTTCGGTAAGTTTGTTTCAATCAAGGACCGAAATATAGGCTTAATGAACATGGTGTGAACATCTGTTAGGCCCTTTGCCGAGTTCCCCAATTAATTTCATTTTGGAAAAAAATTTTGTTAGATACGGCAAATTTTGCTCTCTGTTTTTATTTTTTTAGAAATGGGGTTTTTTCAAGATTTATACAGTAGATATGGAGCAAAAACAACTAACCTTTTCGGGAAATGGGCTAAATATAACTACAAGTTGGCTAGAATGACCAGTAGGAGGAATTTTTTGTATTACATGTGATAAAAAATTTTCAATTTTTTTTTTCAAAATGACTGACAAAACGCATTTGTTGTTATTTGATTAATAAATAAATGTAAAAAAAAGTTCAAAATTACCTCAATTTTTTTATGGCATCGGAAAACTGGCGTCGAAACCTAAATTTTGAAAAATAAAATTCAATTGTGCCCGTTGGGTCCAATATTTTTGCACCAAAATTTCAGGTTATTTTTGCTATAATAAAAGGCATATCTTCTGGAAGTTTCGAGCCGATCGATTTGCTTAGTCAACCTGTACAATAAAATAAGAAAAAAAAAACAGTTTTATTGCCTGTTGATAAACAAAAGAGCAGGTTATTTTCGAGGTCCAAAACTCAGGACAATACTCCTGGTGATACCACAGAGGGGATAAAAATCATAATATTGCTACATGTAGACTATGCAATTTCAAATGCATTTTTACTGCATTATAAGTAATCTTTCATACCATATAGTAACAACAATCATTAACATAAGTATATAAGAGGCTATGCCTTGTTTGTAGACCAATGACAATCTTTTTAATTTAAAACTAAATGCGTACTTAAATCGGAATGAACAAAAATAGTCCTGCATAACAAATTCACTTTAACTAACTGAAAAAATTTCAGCAGCTGTTTCAAATCCTCTAAATACTATGGAAAACTAGTGGCACTACTTTTTGCCTACCTAATAAATTTAAAAAGATAGATTTTCGCATTCAGAATTAAGTTTACCAACAGGTATTGTTTAAAAATCGTTTATTTTAGGAAATTGTTATTAAACAAAGATGAACGTTTCGCAACAATGAAAACAGGCGTCACAGAGAGTTTGGTAACTGGGATCTATACAAAAATTTTGAACATGTCTGGGGATCACCTATGGTATTTAAATAAAATAAACAATCTTCATAATACCTGTATATATTTTAATATTACATTTTAGATAAACAACTTGGTACGAAATTACAAATAAATAAAATCTGGCTTAACAGTATTAGTTATACATTGACTTGTATTTCTCAGTTAGACTGACAAGAGCGCTAACTAAAGAATCCTGTACTTTCTATAACTTTTTATGAAGTCAGTCTTATTTTCTATTTCAATTTAATTTTTATTTATTAACTAATTACACCATCATGTTTTTTAGTGTTCCGTACGGAACACTTAAGGGATCACTTCGGTGTCCATCTGTCACACCCGATTTTCTCCGAAACTATTTGACATAGAACGTTGAAATTTGGCTCAAATATAGGAATTGATGGCGCAATTAGAGCCGTGAAAGTTAAATCTTGACTTTTGGGAGTAAAAATCGGAAGTGAAAAAAAAAATTACCAGGTTAAGTTAGGTGTCAAATGAAAGTTTGTAAAAAGATTAGTTCAAAAATATGTATGATGTAATACTTGTGCACACTTTTTTTTGCATTATTTAAAAGAAATGGCTAAAAATCTGTCCCTCCACCCTATCTCAAAAAGTACCGATCGAAAAATTTTGAAGAAATTAGAGAAAATAGTCTAAATAAAGTACAGATTGAGCAAAAATTATGACGATTGCATTACGTTTGATTATTTTTCTGGTATAAACAAAAGGCATTACAGAATGGTGAAGGTTTGGAAAGTTGGGAATTCAACGGATAGTTAGCGAAGATAAAATAATTTTATTTGTTTATAATTAAAGAAATATTTAGGTAGTAAATATTTGTTTAAAACTTTTGCAACTAGATTCTAGATTGAGCTAGATTTATTTATTGGCTATAAGGTAGCTGATTTTTATTTTAAATTTAATCACGGTATAGAACACTAATTGTGCAAGTCCAACTTGAACTTGATAGTTTTTTTTTAACATACCTATGTTTATTTTGTACTATTGACATAGTACTCAGTATATATCTCCACTACACCAAACACTTTATTTTTGCGCTCGACGCGCGTTTCCTTAACCATGTTAGCTTCATCAGGAGCGATGATTGACTAAAGCTAAACTACAAATCTACCTATTTATACTTAGCCTAACCCTTGAATTACTCAAGCGGAACTAATGACATAGGCAAGGCCTTCAGTTCCGGCCAAGTAACCAGTAGAGGGGACTATAAGGAATAGGCCCTCTGTCTTTATTTAAACTAGTATTACATTTTATGATTTCCATACTTTCGTATGCGTTCAACAATCTCCTATCAGATACATCCTTTATTAATCTTAGATTATCTAATGTTACAGTATGATTAGCTTCAAGGGCATGTTCGGCAATGCTAGACTTTTCTGTTCTATTGTATTTTAAGTGTGCTAAGTTTTCTTTAAATCTTGTTTTAATTAACCTTTTAGTTTGCCCAACATACTTTTTGTCACAATCATTACAATTAGGAATCTTATCTTTGGGATTTCCTAAGCTATTCCTCAGATTGATGACTTATAGACTAAGGTGAGGCCTACCTTATTAAATACCTTATTGATGACCTCCTGATGAAGCTAACATGGTTAGCGAAACGCGCGTCGAGTGCAAAAACAAAGTGTTTGGTGTAGTGGTGATATATACTCAGTAGTATCATTGTGCCAAGATTCCACATTCCCAACTTAGTATTGACATAGTGCAGTAAAAAAAAGTCAAAATAATGATGAGATATGCATAGTTTAGATACAGCCATATTATAATTTTATCCAGGAGTATTGTCCTGAGTTTTGGACCTCGAAAAACTTGTGCTCTTTTGTATATAAACAATTTAAATTTTCAAAACGCGTTTTTTGAGCTTAAAATGTGAGTAACTCCAGTTATGTTAGACGGATCGAGACAAACAAAAAACTAAACTAATTTCCAATAAATTCTCGTTGGTTTTAAAGCTCTCAAATGTTTACATAACCTACAAAATTGAAAAAACAGGCAAAAATCTGTTTTTTTTTCTCATTTTATTGTACAGGTCGACTAAGTTAACCGACCGGTTGAAACTTTCAGAAAATATTCGGTTAAAATGACTTCTTTTTATTGCATCGGAAAGCTGGCTTCAAGACCTAAATTTTGAAAAAAAAAATCTATTTTCGACTAAATGGCATAAAATGGAGGGCAATTCAAATTTTAAATAACCAATTCAATTGTGTCCACTGGGCTTAAACCAAAATTTCAGGGTATTTTTGCTGTAACAAAAGGAATAATTTTTGAAAGTTTCAAGCCGAGCGGTTCACATAGTCGGCCTGTACAATATAATAAAAAAAACAGTTTTTTGTGGATTTTTTCAATTTTATAGGTTATGTACAGGTTGGTCCAAATTGGACACTTTTAAAGGTAAACCCCTTTATCTAAAGGAGATAGACGAAAACTGTTGTCGGTGTCTGACGCTCAATTTTTATGATAAACTCAATGGTGAAAACCGCATAGCGATATCTAGTACCGTTTCAGATATACAAAATGTTTTTCAAAAACCTGCATTATGGAATAATGTTTGTAATTCTTTTCCTGTTGAAAATTTTTCTCATTCTTAAAGCACTTTTTCACGTGGATTTCAACAGTGTAAGTTACATTTTTTTACAACTAATATTTTAATAGTTATTAAAGCAAAAATATATTTTTTAAATGGGTTACCCTTTATATTTTTTCTTATCCGAATAGAGCCTTAAATTACCATTCTAAAAATATATACACTTTATATTTTGCTTAAATCTACTTCAAAATATAAAGTTTTTCACTTTTTACGCGAGTTTAAATGCATATTTTGTAAAGTAGGCTTTAGACGGAGCGGCCATATGATTTAACTCAATTGTTTACTCGTAGTTGCCAAATTTTACTTCTGGATCAGTTACTGAATTGTCAAATAAATCGCAATGAAGTTTGAAAATTACGAAAAATGGGATATGATAGTGTGTTTCATACACACTGGAGAAAATTCGGAAGCGGCAAGTAATTTGTACCACGAACTGTATCCAGCGAGGCGTCAACCCTTCAAGGATATATTCGCTCGATTGCGACATAACCTAGTTAATAGTGACCAATTTGAAAAGAAACGACCCAAAAATTTTGCATTTAACAGGGATAAGAAGTTAGAAGAATAGTAGTTTTAGGAACTATCGGAAATAATAACACTTCAACCCGACAGTTAAAACTGGACTACCAAGAACTAACGTAAGTCGTACTTTGAAGAAGCACAAATTCAGGCCATATAGGACAAGAAAAGTTCATCAGCTTAGAGACGGAGATTTTCAACGGCACATGGATTTTTTTGCCAATGGTTTCTGGAGAATTGTAATCATATTACGAATTTTTCATTAAATTGCATTTGGACAGACGAAGTTTATGTAAGCAAAGCAGGTATTTTTACCAGTTACAATTCTTATACGTGAACACAAGAAAATTCTCATTTAGTTGTGGAGCAAAGAAATCAAGGCAGATTTGAATTTAATGTGTGGGCAGGAATTTTTAGAGGCAGGGTTATAGGTCCATTTATTTACGAAGGAACACTCACCTCTCAGAGATATTTAGAAATTTTAAGGCAGCAAATAGAACCTCTTGTTGATGAACTGCCGTTAATAGACCTTAGAAATATATTTTTTTCAGCACGACGGGGCACCCCCTCATAACGCTGCAGTTATCAGTAATTTTTTATAGGCCAATTTCGATAATAACTGGATAGCTAACCAAGGTCCGAACCGTTGGCCGACAAGATCACCGATTTAACACCCATGGACTCCTATCTCTGGGGAAGATTGAAAGACCTAATTTTTAAATTGCAGACAAACACCAGGCAAGAGTTAGAAGTCGCAGTGATACAAAGTTTTGCAGCTCTTACTCCTCTTGAACTAATCAACTCGGTAAGGAGTGTCCAGAAAAGGTGCCGCCTATATGTAAATGAAACTGGTCGACATCTCGAACATCTCTTATAGAAAATTGTTTTGTTTTAGTGTGCTCTACTCGGAATAAATTGTTTTATTTTTGTTTTGTTTTATTTTCTACATAGTTTAAAGTACTATAGCATTTAGTAAATTTCATTGTAGAGAGAGAGACTCTTAGAGTTACTTCTGGAATTTTTTTTTTTTACGATTTGACTGCTATCGGTAAACAATTAATATCGCCGCTCCGTCCAAATCTTATTTCACAAAATGTGCATTTAAAACTCGCGTAAAAACTGAAAACCTCTATATTTTGAAGTAGATTTAAGCGAAATATAAAGTGTGCTATATTTTTAGAATGACAATTTAAAGCTCTATTCGGATGCGGAAAAATATACAGGGTATCCCATTTAAAAAACATATTTTTGCGTTAATAATTATTAAAATATTAGTTATAAAAAAAGGTAACTTACACTGTTGAAATTCACGTGAAAAAGTGCTTTGAAAATGTTTTTACAGAAATAAAAAATTTTCATTAGGAAAAGAATTACAAACTTCCAAAATGCAGATTTTTGAAAAATACCCTGTATATCTGAAACGGTACTAGATATCGATATGCGGTTTCCACCATTGAGTTTATCATAAAAATTGAGTCTCAGACCCCGACATCAGTTTTCGTCTATCTCCTTTAGATGAAGGGGTTTACTTTTAAAAGTGTTCTATTTGGACCACCCTGTACATATTTGAGCGAATTAAAACTAACGGGGATTTGTTGGAAATACTATTACGAAGAGATTGTTTTTTCTTGTCTCGATCCGACATATATAACCACAGTTATTCGCATTTTAAGCTAAAAAAAACGCGTTTGGAAAATTTAAATTGTTTATAAACAAAAAAGAACAAATTTTTCGAGGTCCACAACTCAACACAATACTCCTCGTAATACCCCAGAGATAATAAAATCGTAATATTGCTGTATCTAAACTATGCAACTTCATATGCTTTTTCTACTGCACTAATAAATAATCACTTAAAGATCTAATCTACATGCCACATACAGTGCATTAAGTAAAATTAAGTTATATTACCTTGTTCAATATAAATGAGCCTGCACATTTTCTCGTTTACCGTTGGCATCTTATATGCTTCTCAGACGAGCTCTGCACATCTGCAAATAAATGCAAGAACATTGAGAAAAGAAAACTCTATGAATAAATTTCATATGCTTATAAGCTGAAGGAATATTGAAATTTATATGTTTTTATATGAAACATTCGCTACATGTGCTAAACATTTCTGAATTTTCATCTACACCGACAGCCTGCAGGAATATATTGTTATATTTCAATATAGCTTAAAAATATTGCGTGTTCCAAATTGCTGATGTGATCTTGAAAACCATAAAGGTTGCAGAGGCGCTTGGGGAAAAGTTTTAGAGAATTTTGTGCTACTAAACCTGTATGAAATAACTT
This sequence comes from Pachyrhynchus sulphureomaculatus, assembly GCA_019049505.1. NCBI lineage: Eukaryota > Metazoa > Arthropoda > Insecta > Coleoptera > Curculionidae > Pachyrhynchus > Pachyrhynchus sulphureomaculatus. Next base: position 56,166,348 of record CM032452.1, read on the forward strand.
AAAAATTACTTTTATTTTCGGAGATATCAGTAATTTCTCGATTTTAATATTAAAATTCCACAGGCCATTTTGGAGAATGTTTAAGAAGAGATTAATATTTTTCAATTATGATGTCTCGTATCTCATGTTTTTATATATATATATATATATATATATACATACGTATATATATATATATATATATATATATATATATATATATATATATACATACGTATATATATATATATATATATATATATATATATATATATATATATATATATATATAAACTCCTGGACAAAATTAACGCAACAATCTGAAAATTAATTTATCTTTTTCTTATGTCAGTTTTAAAGTTTATCGAGTATTTGAATAGTACTCTATGCATATTTTGTTTCGTTGTTCATGACAAGAATCAAAAGAATTCGTTTAGATTTACAGTTTTTAAGAATTTTTTTAGAAGATAAACAATTTTCTGTAATAATGCGATAGATTTTCTTTAAAAGTAAGCTTATAAATTGTTCCCTTTTTCAAAGTAATACGTTTTTGTGGTAGACTGTTTTATTTTTGACCCCGAAGAATTAGAAAAATGAATCGAACAAGGAATTTAACTGAACACGAGGTAGTGCGCGCCTCAGCTTTATTGGACAAGGGATATTGTCAGAGTTATGTTGCCAATTTGTTAGGCAAACCGTTCCACAATAAGTCGTATGGTAAGACGCTTGAATGAAGTAGGAACTTATTCTAGAAGGCGAGGACAAGGGCGAAAACGATGCACTAGCGACCTAGATGAACGTTTTATAAGACAATATGCTTTAAGAAACAGGACTGTCACTAGTTCTGTAATAAGAAACGAACTCGAAGTGTTCGCAATGTCACAATTTCTTCTAAAACAGCTAAAAGACGGCTAAATGAAGCCGGATTAAACAGTAGGAGGCCAGCCACTGCGCCCTTGCTTCCTAGAGAGAACAGAGTTGCCAGGTTACGTTTTGCTCGAAATCACGAAAACTGGTCTGTGGATGATTGGAAACAAGTTTTCTTCACAGATGAAACTAGGGTTAGTCCAAAACATCCAGATGATCGTGAGCGCGTATGGCGAAGACCAGGAGAAAGGTTTGCTCCTTGCAATATCTCTGCAAGGATTCCATTCGGCGGTGGCTCTGTTATGTTCTGGGGTGGTATCTGCTTTGATGCTCGCACAGAGTTAGTTCCTGTCCGTACGAGATCCATGAATGCTGACTACTATCTTGAGAATATTGTAATAGAACATGTGATGCCTTTCGGTCATTTTGTGGGGCCAATTTCCTGTTTATGCAAGACAACGCTCGACCTCACGTGGCTAGGGAGGTACTCGATTATATTAATCAAGTTGATATACCGATTATGCAATGGTCACCAAAAAGCCTGGATCTGAATCCGATAGAACATGTATGGGATCACCTTAAGAAAAAATGTGAAACGGCATATACCGTCACCTAGAAACCTGAGGGAACTTGAAAATGCAGTTATCACAGATTGGGAGCAAATTCCTCAAGATTTTATCCAAAATTTAATTAGAAGCATGCCTAGGAAATAAACGCTGTCATCCGAAGTAGAAGAGGTAACACACGCTACTAGTGTCCCAGTTACACCATTAATTTTGCTACTAGTGTTCCAGTTTTTTTTTTTTTATTATTACATAATTTCAACGATTTTGCTATTAGGTCTTAAGAATAATTTTAATTCAAATCTTACAGAGAAATTTGGTAGCTAATTCACTTTCAAAGTATCCGAATAAGTTTTTTCTAACTTTTAGTGTAACCAATATTAATAAAAAAATTGTTAAAATTAATTCATTATAGAGATTTGTATGATTTA
>CM032452.1:56168287-56175787 GCA_019049505.1 Pachyrhynchus sulphureomaculatus
CATTTTCAATCTTTTTAGGTTAAGTTTTACGACTTTTTAGTTTCAAGTTTAGGTCTGTGAGAATTTTTTATAATATTTATATATTAAGTAGAATTTTATATTTTCTTTTTCTTCGATATTTAAAGAATAACTAGGGTTCGAGTCATAGATGTCGCTCAAATTCAACAAATTTTGGACCAGTTGTTATTCACATAAAATAAAAAATTTTCAGGGGGAGTAACTTAAAAAAAAAGTTTCGACCCAATGTAATATATATTCCATGCGTTAAAACAAATAATATAATAAAAAGACAACCTGTTTCCTCTGAAATTGGAACTGTCATACTAAGAAATGTATTAAATTCGTAAAAACATAGAACGGTTCAATACTGTGGTCCTGTTTATTAATTTATTTGCTGCTAAGCATTTCACACAAAACAATATAAGAAATATCACTAGTTTTGTTTTCTTTTTTGATAGAGAAAGTGATTAGAAATATTTGTCATGAAACTTCTAGTAATATCATGTAAACATTTTAAGACGCAGTGTAAAATGAGAGCTGACTGAATAGCGTATCATCTCTCGTCTTTCATTCTTTAAAACTTTCTTTCGTTCTCTTTTTGGTTCATTGCAGTGGTGATCAGGTTATTTTTCCATCTAATATAAATCATAATTTTTAATTATAGTCCGCCAAGTAAGGGCGTGACCGCTCGTATTCCTGGAAAAATGTGTTTCGAAGTCATTTTTTTCGCCATCCATGTATTTTTTGGTGTGCTAACAATGGCGCAATTAACTTAGTAAGTTGTCCAATTGCGTCCTGCATCAATAATCGTCTGGCATCTTCGAGGCATGCTGTCGACGAGATTTTCTGCGTACTCTGTAAATTTTTCTAAGAATCGAAGTCCTCAAAGTCTTTCCTTTGAACTTTCTCTTTACAAGGCACCAAATGTTTTCAATAGGGCTAGCGTCCGGTTATTGTGAGGGCCACTCTAGTATCTTATCGTGGGCCCAAGCGAGCCGCTTGGCGAAGTGATTTTTCATCTAATAAAGGTTTTTTTCAACATGCTTCGGAATTTGACATCATGAGCACGAAGATGTCGAATGGTCTCATGGGGCATATTCAAACCCGATTTTCTTAATTTTGCCGCTGCTTGACGCAGCGTCAATTTCAGGTCCCGTGAAAACAAAAACACGATTCGTTTTTCGACTTTGCTTACCGAGCCACGTTTTGGCAAGTCGTCGACATTTTTCGTTTTGTTAAAATGATTTACCCATTCCTTCATAAACGATACTGACTTTTTAATATATTTTAGCGGCCTCGAAATGTGTCATTTTAGGCCCCTTTGGATGGGAACAAAGAAAGAACCGTCGCGTCGCGCAAACATTTTAGATTTTATATGATTTAGACGAAAGTTCGAAATCGACTGATACTCTTATTTAAAACTAGCAGTGCCCGCGCTCCGCTTGCGTGGACTTGATTCACTACTATCGTCACTGCTTATTCCTTATGTTACCTAACGTAATAAAATATCTGCCATTATTTCCCCTTATCTTCCATTATTTCTCCTTATCTTCCATTATCTCTACATAATTTTCATTATTTAGGCTTATCTCTGCTCATCTCCAATTATTTCTCCTTATCTCCCATTATGTCCCCTTATCTTTCTTTATCTCACCTTATCTCCCATTATCTAGGCTTATCTCGACTTATCTCGCCATATTTCTCCTTATCTCCCATTATCTCACCATAACTCCCATTATCTAGACTTATCTCTGCTTATCTCCCATTATTTCTCCTTATCTCCCATTTTTTATACTTATCTCCCATTATCTCACCTTATCTCCCATTATCTAGGCTTATATCGAATTATATAAAACATATGTATAAATTTATAAAAACACGTAAGTGGTTCTCGAGTGACAAGCGCACTAACGGACAGATAGACAGGCAGAGAGACGTTGCATTTTATATATATTATATTCTTTGCTACATGATATTGTTCCATATTTAATGCTTTAGGCAGTGTATTGTAAGAGAACGCGCTAGCGGCAAGCTTTTCTCCGACTTGATTCACTATTATCGTCACTGCTTATTCCTTATGTCCCCTAACGTAATAAAATATATCCTATAACCTGGCCAGAGAACATATGTATATTTAAAAAAAAAAAAGCATTACATTTTATATATATTATAGATATCCTTTGCTACATGATATTGTTCCATATTTAGTGGTTTAGGCAGTGTATTGCAAGAGAACGCGCTAGCGGCAAACTTTTTTTTCCGATTTAATTCACGATTATCGTCACTGCTTATTCCTCATGTTATCTAACGTTATAAAATATAGCCTTTAACCTGGCCAGAGAACATATGTATGTTTTAAATAAAAAAGCACGTAAATCGGATAAGTGGTTCTCCGGTGATAAGCGCACTAACGGACGGACAGACAGACAGACAGAGAGACGTTGCATTTTATATATATTACAGATATAGATTTAGATTATTATATAACCTGGCCAAGGTATGAATTTAAAATAAGATACGTAAATCGGATAAGTGGTTCTCGTGTGATAAACGTACTAATGGACAGAGAGACAGACAGAGAGACACTGCATTTTATATATATTATAGAGTATAGATATTCTCTGCTACTTACTATTGTTCCATATTTAATGATTTAGGTTGTGTATTGCAAGAAACCGCGCTAGCGACAAACTTTTTTTTTCCGACTTCATTCACTATTATCGTCACTGCTCATTCCTTATGCTACCTATCGTAATAAAATATAGCCTATAACCTGGCCAGAGAACATATGTATGTTTAAAAAAAAAGTACGTAAATCGGATAAGTGGTTCTCCAGTGATAAGTGCACTAACGGACAGACGGACAGACAGAGAGATGTTATATTTTATATATATTATAGATGTAATAAAATATATATATCTATAACCTGGTCAGAGAACATATATATGAATTTAAAAAATCAAGTAAATCGGATAAGTGGTTCTCCAGGGATAAGCGCACTAACGGACAGACAGACAGACAGACAGACAGACAGACGTTGCATTTTATATATATATATAGATATAGAATATTATTATTATTATATAACCTGGCCAAAGAATATATGTATGAATTTAAAAAAAAGACACGTAAATCGGATAAGTGATTCTCGCGTGATAAACGCACTAATGGACAGACAGACACACAGAGGGCATTATATATATATATATATATATATATATATATATATATATATATTATAGATTATAGATATTCCCTGCTACATAATATTGTTCCATATTTAATAGTTTAGGCTGTGTATTGCAAGGGAAGGCGCTAGCGGCAAACTTTTTTCCGACTTTATTCACTATTATCGTCACTGCTCATTCCTTATGCTATCTATCGTAATAAAATATAGCCTATAACTTGGCCAGAGAACATGTGTATGTTTTAAAGAAAAAAGTACGTAAATCGGATAAGTGGTTCTCCAGTGATAAGCGCACTAACGGAGAGGCAGACAGACCGACAGACAGACAGAGAGACGTTGCATTTTATATATATTATAGATGCGTTGTACACAAAGGTTCCCTCTACCGATTTTTTGTTGAATTGCTATACTTGCATCTAGCAAAAATGAATTATCGCGGACACGTTCTTACTTGACAGACTGTATGTTCAAAGTTATATAAAACAATTACTTAGTGTGCCGCCATTTTAATGAAGATCCCATTTCATATATTAGACTATTTTGAAAACAACTTCTATATAAAATAAAGCTACATTTTAATTTGTTTGACCCGAACGTAGCCACTGTTTAGTAATGTGGTAAAAAGCTTCTTTATTCATTAAATTTTATTACAAAAATAAATGTCAAAAATACCAAATATTTGCCATTCATAAACCTCTATATCGTGTAAACAAACTCTGTCATAAATTCGTAACATAACACATCACGTTTAGTCATTTTTCAATACGTCGAAACTTTACGACCAAGGTAATATACAATATTTACACGTTCGGGCAATTTGAAATTTATGTTATATAATTTTCTGTGTCAGCTTAGAAATTTTTCTTTTTTCCCCCTAAACATTTGATAAAATACTGAATTACTGAATATTTATTTCTAGAAATAAATTACTAATTTTGTTACTTTGAAGCGTCCATTTTTTTTAAACTACATCTACGTTGCATCTCACTATATGGTATTATTAAGAATAGTTTTGTAATTACATGTTTTCCCTTACTTGATTATATTTCCGGTGAGTTGTCACTTTGATTATATCTTCTTTGATAAACGTAACAGTACGTAATATGTTGGTGGTACATTTTCATATCGATTTTTTCCCATGTTTATTTTTTTATTCATGTTCGATTTTAGCAAACATTTTTGAACGTACCCTCATTGTGTGGAATTATTTTCAACTAACGTATATACGTCACACTACCGAAATTAATGTTCAGAGTCTGTTTTCTCTAACATTCAATTATCTGTTATCTCTTATCGACTTTGTTCAAGGTATATTTGAAACTAGAACTGAAAATGTGGAAACGAAAGTGCAAGGACATGGGTAGACTGCTAATAAGCTCGAGTTTATAAACGTAATGCTTTGCATACAACACAATAGTTCTAGCCCACAGACAAATGGCGTCTTGAAATTAACCCAAACAAGATAGAATACATATGTATGGGAGGAATACTACAAGATCTAGTTATAGAAGATACACATCAAAGTAAAAAATATAGTAGTATCAGTAACTAGATATGTATATTAGAGCCCCCCCCCCCCCCCCGAGGCGATGAGAATTACATATCGGCACAAAGCCATTAACTTACTAAATGGTGTAACATTGGGCAAAAATATATATCTAGAGTTAATATAAATAGAATCTATAACAGAATAAATAAGAGCGTAATCTCATATGGTAGTGAAGCATGGCACATAAAACAGTGCACGTTAAACGCAAAAGAAATGGAATTCTGGAAATGCGTAGTAGGGCAATCACGATAGGAAAGAATTAGGAACTATGGGATTCAAGACATAACGGGAGTAAAACACATGATAGTAGATGGTACTCAAATCATGTAATTCAAATTGTACGGATACATACAGAGGTTAAACGAAGATTAGTTACCCCAACCGTATCCTAAATTGGGCGTCCCAAGTACGAATTAAAAAGAGTTTAAGAGAAAGTATAAATAAATAAATCAAATACGTAGGCTGAAAAGTTTTTATTCTAAAACATAGATGTCACCCTTTTCAAAAATCCATATGATTTTTAGGAAGTATCAACCAAAAAATACTGTTCAAGCAAAGCAATGACTTGATGAGTGTTACGGGGACTCTGCCCCTGGAAAATCATTTTTTATTTACTGGTATGCTGAATTTAAACGCGGTCGTACAGATACAAATGATGCTGAACGCTGTAGATGCCCAAATGAGGTGGTTATATCGGAAAACATCAAAAAAATCTAAAAAATTATTTTGGATGACCGTAAAGTGAAATTGCGTGAGACAGCTGACACCAACCAGTAGCAACCTTTAAACGATACGTGTCAAAATTTCATGACATTTTGACGATTAGTTTACAAGTTACAGTGGTTTTAGGGACGCTACTTTTGATATTCTCGAAATAATTGAAAAATCGAATTTCGTGTGTTTTTGATAGGGAAAAATACCGTTGAAGCAAAGTAATGACTTGATAAGTGTTACGGAGACTTTGCTTCTGGAAAATCACTCATCATTTACTAATATGCTGAATTTAAACGCAGTCGTCATCCAAAACATCTACAAAATTGTTTTGAATGACCGTAAAGTGAAATGGCGCCCAAAGGTATCAAAAGGAAGTGTCATATTTTGCATGAACATTTAGGCATGAGAAAGCTCTGTTCGAAATGAGTACCGCGCTTGCTCATAGTGGACCAAAAACAACAACGTATTGATGATTCTAAGCGCTGTTTAAGAGCAATAAAAAGGATTTTCTCATACGAAATATGATAATGAATGAAACATGGATCAACCACCTTACACCAGAATCAAATTGTCAGTTAGCTGAGTGGACAGCAGCCGGTGAAAGCCGCTCGAAGCGACCAAAGACCCAACAGTCGGCTGGGAAGGTTTTGGCCTCTGTATTTTGGAATGCGCATGGAATAATTTTCATCAACTATAGTGAGAAGGGAAAAACCATCAATAGCGAATATTATATAAAGTTATTGGTGCGTTTGATGGCAGAAATCGCAAAGAAATGGCCTCAAATGAACAAGAAAAAAGTGCTCTTTTATCAAGACAATGTGCCGTGTCACAAATCAATGGTTACGATGGCAAAATTGCATGAATTGAAGTTCAAATTGCTTCCTCATCTACCGTATCTACCTATTATCTATTTGCAGACCCCAAACAAATGCTCGCGGGCAAGAGATTTGGCGCCGATGAAGAAGTTATCGCCGAAACTGAGACCTATTTTGAAGGCAAAAACAAATCTTTCTACAAGAAAGGTATAGAAATGATAGATGATTGTGTTAGCCGATACTTGTTGGAAATTCATAATAAAATTATATAAAAAACAACACTATGTTTTAATTTTCAATATATTTAAAGTCACTTGACAATTGTTTCACCATACAATGGCTTCTTCAGAAGTAAATAATTATTTATTATATATATATATATATATATATATATATATATATATATATATATATGTATATATATGTATATATATATATATATATATATATATATATATATATATATATATATATATATAAAAATAATGATTTACTTCTGAAGAAGCCATTGTATGGTGAAACAATATATGTATATACATATATATATATATATATATATATATATATATATATATATATATATATATATATATATATATATATATAGGGTTTTATTGCATTGTATATATTGGGGGTGCCTATTCGATCCAAATGTTAACATTATTCAAAGCTTATATCTCACCGGAGTGTATCGTTTTAAAAAGTAATACGTCGCTACTTGCACTGCTGAGAGTAGCGTTGAAATGTCTGAATGAGAAAGGATGGGCGTTTTAAAAGTGAGTTAAAGAGGACGTCTTAAACTTGAATGTCTGGGAGGACTGCGTTTCAGATAGATACTGAATTGAAGAAAATTCATGAGGACTCAGCACCAGCGCTCAAGGCCATTTATTACTTTGTGAATGAACTTAAACGTAACCGTACGAATACTGCTGATTCTGCATGAACGGAACGCTCAATTCATATTTCTTCTGGAAAACTGATGGATCAAATTCACGGTATTTGTAAAATTACTGAAAAGGTAGGCATTTCATTTGAACAGATAGATAATATCCTGGTCCCAATAGATTTATCTTGTTTCCTAACCTCAAAAATTGTCTGAGAGTATTGAAATTTTCATCGAATGAAAAGGTTATCTATGCTGTATATGAGTATTATGTATGTAATGAGTTCTGAAGGAATAGAAAATTTGAATCTGGTTGTACCAAATGTATTGAGCATAATGGGGATTATGCTGA
>CM032452.1:56178287-56248994 GCA_019049505.1 Pachyrhynchus sulphureomaculatus
ATTAAAGCTAGTGTCTCACTGAATACCTATCTTACTTTTCAGGATAATGACGGCTGTACCAAACTGTTTTTTCATTTTCAACAACTGTACACCCTTTCAGTATTTTTTTTCATTTTTTTAGCTGAAGTTAGATCCTTTCTATTTTAAAATGAATGGTGCCCAAAATTTGTACAGCTAAAGCTTTTTAAAAAATAGAAAATAATTCCAAAAAGACGTACAAAAATTATCTCTTACCCATATCTCTCTACCAAGGAAAACTGAGCTAGTGTGTGTTTAATTTCTTTAGTTCTTTTAAAATCAGGATCCACTCAATTCATTATCAGAAATTAAAAAGAGGTTGCAAGAAAATTGCGCCCAAGCTTGGGAAAAACAACTTTTCACAGGGTACAAAAGTGCGGGCAAGTTCACACGTTACAAAATAGCGCTGTCAACGTGGGGCTTTTGGAATTTTATTTTTTAAAAAAAGGGTTCAGTGTACTAGCTTTCGAACAAAGTAAAAGCTCTAACTTTTCAGATATTTTTATTTCATAATATTTATTAAACGAAATTACACTATAGCAATAAGACAAAAGCAGGAAATTTGTAGAATTATTTATTTCAATTTATCTGATGGTGGTTTAGATATTTGAATTTTGTTAATCGACTCAAAGATAAGAGATTCCTACTTTTTTCTTAAAAGCTACTTTTATAGTTCAGATTAGCAGATGTGCTGGTTTACTTTAATTTTTGCAGTGTTAGATTTATTTTGCGGTTAACCGAAGAAAAACTGTACTTTTTTCTCACCGATGTTTTACATGAATATTAAAAATACTTTGCTGATACGAAACGGTATTTGGAGATTTTTTGTTGAAAATTCTTAACATAATTGGTAAAAGAATTTTAATACAAGGCAATAAATATAAATTTTTTAAATGTTTGGTAAAGAAGTTTACATATTTTAAGTGCCTTTACAGATTTTTTATTTTGACTATTGGGAGCACAGGAGAAATATTTTTACGATTTTTTTTTAAAACAATTCTTTTAAATTTTATAATCTAAATACATTTATCATGGAAGCCTTCAATTTTAAAGTCAATCACCTACTGGAATATGAGTTAGACTATGAACTGAAAATCCGTCGTACTTTCTCAGAACGTCCGGTCGCGGATAAAAGAAAGATTCTAACGAGGATCTTAAGTAAAGAGATTAATGAGCCCGGAAAAAAAAAACGATAAAGATAGGGGATGACACTCTGTCTATTAAAGAAGAAACGGCTGGTATCGAAAAGAGTTTAAATTCTATCCAAAACTTAATCGATAGTTATGACGGCGATCCAAATGATTCACTTGTACACCGGGTTAAGTCACGTTTATCGCATGTAGCGGGTCGCGTACAAAGAATTCCCATGCCGGATGACGAAGAGGAAGCGTCGAAGTTTTCCAAATATGTTCAAGAAACAATAGCTACGTGTGTACTCATGGAAGCAAATCTTGCAGAAAAGATAGCTCCTGGTCATGAGTTACCACAGTTGCCTATTACAACCCCAGTCATAAACGTACCAGCTCCAATCGTGAATTGCGCAGCCAGAAATATTCCTGTCAGCGAATGGCAATTGAAATTTAATGGAGACTCAAAGAGACTCTATCCTTTTTTTGGAGAGGCTGACTGAAATAGCTCAAGCTAGGAAAGTATCGGAAGATGAACTTTTCAGCTCTGCTGTTGAATTTTTCACTGGCGATGCCTTCATTTGGTTTAGAAGCATAAAATCAAGTGTCAACGACTGGCATTCCTTGGTAGATAGGCTAAAGAAGGACTTCTTGCACTGTGATGATGATGAAGAATTGTGGTCGGAAATAAAGAGGAGGCGACAAAAGAGTCCACTGTGATTTTTATTGCCCACATGGAATCTTTATTTGGTAGGTTGTCCACCAAGCCTTTGGAAAGTACCAAAGTTAAATTTATACGGAGGAATATTCTGCCTAGTTTCGTCAATCGGTTAGCTCTACTAGATATTAATTCGGTAGCCGAACTCGCCGGGTTATGTAGAAAACTTGAAGAGTTCGATTATTTGTTGGAAAAGAGCAGACCAAAAGGCGAAACTAATATACATCAAGTAGAGTATAATCCAAATGGCCGAAGTGGAGTCTCGACAAATAAGGTTGGGAATGTAAATAGGAGTAACCAGAAAAAGGGAAAAAGAAAAGATAATGACTCTAAAATTAGCGACACTGCAGCTAAAGTGAACGACAAGTCGGTCTCACCTAAGGCAATTTTCACTTGTTGGAATTGCACAGGTCCGAATCACACTTACCAAAATTGTACGGCACCGAAGAGGGTAATTTTGTTTCAAATGTGGAACAACTGGTGTGAGACTAGCATCATGCCCCAAGTGTACAAAAAACGAGTAAGGACGGTATATTACCGAGGCGGATACACTAAGTCCAGAAAAAACAGCCTCTAAACATTCGGCTAAGTCACAAGCTCACGTTAGCAGTATAGCCCCTAATCCAAAACGTTCTAAAAACACGGATGGACAAAAATATTCCAATAGATCAGATTGGACTAAATGGTTACAAAAAGTTTCTGATTTTTTTAAGTCTAATAAAAATTATCCTTCTCAAGTTAAAACTCCTGCTTCTCCAAATGGTCACATGTCTCCTTTATTCGTGCATAAATATTCAGATAACAGACCGCATATCAAGATAAATCTATTAGGTGCCCATTTCTCGGCTTTATTTGACTCTGGTGCAAATGCCTCCGTTGTAGGTCAGAATGGTATTAAAATTTTAAGTCGTTTAAGTATAAAAATATGCCATGTCAAAAATAGAAGTGTTACCACAGCAGATGGCAGCCGTCTAAAAGTTTTAGGTACGGTTGAGTTGCCGCTAGTCTGCAATGGTCATTGTTTAGTAATCTCTGCTCTAGTAGTACCTTCTCTATCACATACTTTGGTTTTAGGATGTGATTTTGCACAAAAATTCGGAATTCTAGTAAATTTTAAAAATAATTCGTGGTATCCACAGTCCCTAGAAGTCAATTCTAATACAAGTTTTAAAGATTGTTATTCCGAAAGTTCTTTAGAAAACCTTTTCTCGCGTCTATGTACCGTAGATGATCTCTCGCGGACGGAACGCTTAAAGGCAGAAAAAGTAATAAGCTCTTTCAAAGAAATAAGTAGTAAAGATAGGTTAGGCCGAACGAATAAAATCACCATGTCTATAGATACGGCTGATGCCAGTCCTGTAAAGACAAGGCCCTTCGCCATGTCTCCGTATATGTCAAAGGTATTAAATAAGGGGTTAGACGAAATGTTGACACTCGGAGTGACATCGTCTAAGCTATGACGGAAGAAAGCTCAACGAGGTCAGCAAATTTGATAACTATCCATTACCGAACATCGATAGAATTTTGACATCACTCAGGAATGCTAAGTATGTATCCTCGATAGACCTTAGAAAGGCTTTCTGGCAAATTCCTTTGGACAAATCCTCTAAGGAAAAGACCGCTTTTGCAGTAGTAGGCCGAGGTCTATTTCAGTTCGTCACTATGCCGTTTGGTCTAAAGAACGCTGCTCAAACTCAGCAACGTTTAGTGGACGCTATATTTGGTCCGAAATATGAGCCACATATTTTTACCTATCTAGATGATATTTTAGTAACATCGGAAGACTTCGAATCGCATATACGCTTACTTAAAGAAGTAAAAAATAAATTGAAAGAGGCCGGACTGACGATAAATTTGAGCAAATGTGATTTTTTCAAAACTTCTCTAAAGTTTTTAGGCTATATTGTAGGCTCAAATTCCTTGCGTACCGATCCGGATAAAGTAGCAAGCATGGTTAATTATGCGAGACCTACTAATACTACGGAAGTTAAGCGCTTCGTAGGAATGTGTTCATGGTACAGACGTTTTATCGAGAATTTTTCTACCTTGTTGTCGCCTATTAATGATCTTTTGAAAGGACGAAAAAAAGGACAATCGATAGATTGGACAAAGGCAGCCGAAGAATCTTTTATAAAGATTAAAGAGCTATTGGTTTCAGCTCCCATTTAATCCCAACCAGATTTTTCCCAACAGTTTTATATTTCTAGTGATGCTTCTAATACCGGTTTAGGGGGGCGTCCTAACACAGAAAATCAATGGTGAGGAAAGAGTGATAGCGTATGCCAGTAGAACTTTATCAAAGGCTGAACGTAACTATTCGGTTGTTGAAAAAGAATGTTTGGCAGTACTCTTTAACATCGAAAAGTTTCGACCTTACATAGAAGGTGTTCCTTTCACGGTCATAACAGATCATTATAGTTTATTGTGGCTTAATTCTATTAAAAACCTTAGTGGCAAACTAGCGCGTTGGGCGCTTAGGTTGAGACAACATACGTTTAATTTAATTCATAGAAAAGGAGTCCACAATGTTATTCCTGACGCTTTGTCAAGAATCCCAGATCATACAGTGGACGAAAACAGTCTTAATGCACAAATTGACGTAAGAATAGATACAGTTGATATAGATCGCATTGATCCATGGTACGATAATTTGCGGCAGCAAATTAAAGAATTTCCTCAAAATTTTCCGCAGTGGAAGGTGGAAAATGATTTCGTGTACAAATTTATCCTAAACCAGTTGCCTTTAAAAGTTAATGTACCCGAGTGGAAAATACTAGTTCCTAAACCGCAGAGAGGGGAAATTATAGACATGTGTCACATTCCTCCTACTTCTGGTCATTTTGGTTTTTATAAAACTCTTCACAGGGTTCAGGAATAGTATTATTGGCCAAAAATGCGTTTTGATATCTTAAAGTTCGTGAGGACTTGTGAAGTATGTGGAGCGCAGAAATCTCCAAATGCACTACCTATGGGACTGATGGGAAAAGAGAAAAACGGTTAACTACCCTTTTCAAGTCATAGCAGCTGATCTAGTAGGCCCATTCCCACGTTCAAAAAAGGGAATAAATGGCTTCTCGTGGTTTCTTGCTGGTTTACAAAGTATACCATGCTATTTCCTTTGAAAAGCTCTAAAGCTGGACATATAGAGAGAATTTTGGAAAATAATGTCTTTCTAATCCACGGTGTTCCATCGCTCTTAATATGCGATAACGGTACTCAGTTTACCTCTAAGAGTTTTAAGAGCCTAAGTGAAACTTATAGTTTTAATATCCGTTTTAATCCCGTGTACTCTCCACAATGTAATTTTGTCGAACGTAATAACCGAACAATCGGGACCGCTTTAAGAAGTTACGTTGATTCACATGACACTTGGGATGGCAATATTTCCAAAATTCAACAAGCAATAAATACCGCAAGACACGAAGTAACAGGGTTCACACCGTCTTTCTTAGTTTACGGCAGACATATACCTCTATCCGGATCGTATTATAAAAATTTAGATTTGGATGTCAATGTTGACAGCGAAATAATTCCGGGTAACAGGGGTGCGTACGCCGAAAATTTAAAGGGTTTAAAAGATATTTTCACCGACGTGCGTAGTAAGATACATAAGGCTTATGAACGGAACAGTAAGTCTTACAACCTTAGAAAAAGGGATTTTTCCTTTAAAATCGGTGATCACGTTTGGCGAAAAAAATAAAATTCTTTCCAGTGCAGCTGATAAATTCACATCTAAGTTGGTACCTAAGTATGTGCATTGCGTGATAAGAGAAAAGATTTCAGACTTAGTTTATGGTTTAGTTAATTTAGATGGGACTAAAATAGGACGATGGCATATTAAAGACTTAAAACCATTCAATGAACCTAACCCTAATGAAAATTTGTCAGAAGAAGAATAATTTATATTTACATTATCTTAATTGCTTTACTTTATTTTTTTTGATGTTGCTCTGTGGAGGTGACGACCTCGTTTTTTTGACTGTTATAAAAGTTGAGCAGAGAATAGCTTTCTTTTATTGTTTAATGCTAAGGTTTTGGGTATTGGCCATATCCCAAACTTAGGTTGATTGTGGTTGATGTTTAGCATCGACTCAGCTGTTGCGAGCTTGCGAAAGAGTCACACTCAGGATATATCATAAGACTGGTATGTCGGTGGTCGCGGGATTTGATTTGCTTAAGACCCCAAATAATATCCAGTTCTTGACACTTGGAAGCGAAATTTTGATTAGAGGCAATCCAAGGTGATCTTGAGTTAGGACAAGCGCAAGATGTAGCTCGCGTGGTATGATGTTGAGTCAAAATTTTTATGAGCAATTTCAAAGTTTGTTACCCGAGTGGGTGTATTTCTATTACCTTAGTGGTATATGTTGGGTGCAATTAAGAGTAAATTGATTTTGGTTTATCCAGTAAGTCTAAGACTTGGATTATTTTGATTTAGAACTTCTTCTGAATTGACAAACTGAGGGTATACTTTTTTCTTTTCAGAGCCGTTTAAACGTTACCTTTGAGTCACTAACTTTTTTAAAATTTTTTTGCATGGACTCATAGGCGTATGTTGAGTTTTTTCGGTATACTATCAGATTGATAGGAAATTGAAGTCCTGCCGGAGAACTAAAGGCTGATCATTTACAGGAGATGAGAGCAGAGTAAGACAGTCGATTCACAAAGAAATGATCAAAATCTGATACCGAGATGAGAACCTTGTTAAGAGAGGCTAAGCGCAGTGAAGGAAGATTCCTAACCGAATTTTTAGATTTCCAAGAGGTAATCTAGAAGTTTGGGCTGACAGAAAACGGTTATGCCTGATACCTGTAGCAGTTTCTTCTAGAGGCTATTGTCTAGGAAGACGATTAACACCATGATCGAATATTTTAGCTGTCAACTATGTTTTCTTCTTGTTTCTGATTAAGCTGGAAAAGCTCTTGTCGTCTTCAAAAGTTTTGTTGCATTGCCACCGAAATATTGAGAAATTTTTGCTTCATGTAGCTTTTTAAGCTCATTTTCGTAGTTTGGAAATTTCCGTTAGAAGCTTGGTTAAGTCAACCTTGTAAACCTTTTAGGTTGTATCCCATGAGTTATTTGTTTTTACAGGCTGTGATGCACCGGGTGCTAACAGATGCCGTTACGACGTTTGGCAGGAAGTTAGTCTTCCTGAGGAACAGACTGATTGGAAGGGTAGTCTATGGGGGGTGAACGTTTGACCTTTGGGACCTTTAGGGGTTTTGTTACCCAATGGTTATTTCTATTTGAACCAAAGGAGAGCCTAGCTACTGTAGTCGACCTCAGCTCCAATTAGCCTATTAGTGGTGACAGGCTGTTGGCAGTAGTGTGTTTCGGAACACCCTATTGATTAAATTCCTTTTTTTGACTTATGGTGGTGTGGTAGACACCGTTTTAGTTTAGTGGATGCTATAATCTACTCCCTTTTGTTGGTGGACACCAGGGTCACCATTTCCGTATTTTATTGTCTCCACCTTTCAGTATATCGTAGTGAGGTGTTTGTCTCCTGTTATGTGGGACGGATTGAATGTTTTTCGTTGTTGTTCTAGGGCGAGACCAGTACACGAGGGTTCTTCATGCAACTTGAAGAGGCGCAATGCTGGTTAAGTTTTATATTTCTGTATAGCCACCCTGAAGAATGACGGAGGGCGTTTGTTCTGGCTCATGTTTCTAGGCAGATTTGTCACTTTGGTGCGATGTGCCGAAGATTTGATTAGCTTTTGCTAAGAGCTTTCACCAAGCTCAGTATGGAGTTATCATAACCAAGAGTTTGGGATTTGAACTTCTGTATGTATTTCTGTATATATTTCTGTATATATTTCAGTGTATGTTGGTTGCCTGAGGGCATGTGCTCAAAATGCGTGGTTTTGAGTCGTTTTGCTTATGGACTCCTATATATAGGATTATGACTTTAGGGAGGTCCTATTTCGAGACTTGCTGTCTCACACAGTTATATTGGGAATGTTTCCTTGAATGTTAGTTGCGCGTAGACTAATCATTCTGTTCTTTGTGAACATTGCTTTTTGAAGCAGGATCATTCAGTTTGGTGAATTTTAGCTTTTATAGCTATTCACTGTGCCTATAGTGATATTGTTAGCTTTTATAGCTGCTCACTATGTTAATGGCGAGATTGTTCTTTAAGAACGCGGACTTTGTGTAGTCGAGGGCTATTTACAGAGTGTTTTCTTGGCGAGGAGCCGAGGTTTTTTCTGGCGATGTACCAGAATGTTTTCTTGGCGAGGAGCCGAGGTTTTTTCTGGCGATATACCAGAGTGTTTTCTTGGCGAGGAGCCGAGGTTTTTTCTGGCGATATACCAGAGTGTTTTCTTGGCGAGGAGCCGAGGTTTTTTTTCTGGCGATATACCAGAATGTTTTCTTGGCGAGGAGCCGAGGTTTTTTCTGGCGATGTACCAGAATGTTTTCTTGGCGAGGAGCCGAGTTTTTTTTTGGCGATATACCAGAGCGTTTTGTTGGCGATGAGCTGATGTGTTTTCTGGCGATCAACCAGAGCGTTTTCCCTGGCGATTTTTGCATGTCTGGATGTCTCAGGACGTCGACATTGCGCGATGTAGCGTTTTCCCTGGCGGTTTTAGCATGTCTAGATGTCTTAGGACGTCGACATTGCGCGAAAGAGTGCGATTATTTTCTGATGCGACTAGTAGTGATACTAGAGTTAGAATGTTCTCTTAGCGGTGAGCTAGAGCATTGATGGCGATTTTTTCCGAGCGTTTGTCTGGATTTTCATCCAGATGTTTTTCTTAGCCTTGTGCTAAATGGTCTTACAAGACTTTCTCTTTTTAGTGTTAGTGTTTGCACTAGAATCATTTATTTTTTTGTTTTTCTTTATTTAAGAATTTTTATAAATTTCTTTTGCTGAAATAGAAAATTTTCAGACAATCCTTAAAATATTTTAAGGGGGGTGTTCATACTTTGTTTCAGTTCATTTTTTTTGATTTAGACAAGAGTCTAGACAAAAATTTTTTTTTGTTGTTTTGGTAACAATAACAGAGCTGATTCTTTTATATAAGAAGACCGCGATTGTTACTTTAGAAAGGTATTTCTTATGTTCATGCACGGATTTTTATTTACTTTTTGATGTACTTAACCTTAGTGCTTAATTAAGTTAAGTCTAGTTATAAGATTCTTGTGTACATGCAAAGATTTTCATTTGGTTTTCATTGTACTTAATATTAGTGCTTAATTGAATTAAGTCTAGTAGTAAGGTCCGAAGTTTGTAATTTTGTTTTAAGTTCTGACCTTAGTAGTAAGTGATAGTGTACCACTTTATACCTTTTCATAAGTAGCCTTAGTTTAATAGACTAGTGTAGTCTATTTCTTTTTGGAAGGGGGTAAATGTAACATTCATTTTTTCTTAGATTTTAAGACCATGTAATGTTACTGATTTTTCACTTTAAATTGTACTTCTTTTCATTTTTGTATCGAGCGTTATATTAATCAGAAATTCCAAGCCGTTCGGTATATTAGTGTGCTGTGCGGGTTTGCGACCGAATCTCTCGATACGCCGGGATTGGTTAAATATTTGTATCCGCAGTTTTGGTTCCGGCGTAGCCATATTGCCAAGGGAGTGCCCACGGTTTATTTAAGCGTCCGGAGGACACTAATCAAGGTTCATTTCCACCGAACCGCCAAGTAGGTTCATTTCCACCGAGCCGCCAAGTAGGTTGTTTCGACCAAGCCGCCAAGTAGGCTAATTTTCCATCGAGCCGCAGCGAGGCTTACTTCGACCGAGCCGCAGTAGAGGCTCATAGCAACAATTATGAGAGCTAAGTAAAGCACAAGTTTTTTTTCTAACGTAAAGCCGTAGTGGGCTCTAAGTGTTTCCTACAAAGTGTGTGAAATCGGTTGTGTTCCATCGAAGGCCTAGAAGCCGAAATAAAAACCGTAAGTTACCAGAACATTCCTCAATAGACTTATTCCCGAAGCAGTGCCTTAATAGCAATTTGAACTGACAAAAAGTGAAAAAATCACGATTCTTCGCTTTCGGGGGTAGTCAGGTTTAGAATTTAAATGTCTGATTTAGGGACTCTAATAATAATAACTACCTGTTAGGCTAGAATTCTTTGTAATCCTTAAAGACACAGAGGTTAGAACTTTTATTTTAAAATCATGAATAAATTTTCTTTTTGTTGATTAAAGCTAGTGTCTCACTGAATACCTATCTTACTTTTCAGGATAATGACGGCTGTACCAAACTGTTTTTCATTTTCAACAACTGTACACCCTTTCAGTATTTTTTCATTTTTTTAGCTGAAGTTAGATCCTTTCTATTTTAAAATGAATGGTGCCCAAAATTTGTACAGCTAAAGCTTTTTAAAAAATAGAAAATAATTCCAAAAAGACGTACAAAAATTATCTCTTACCCATATCTCTCTACCAAGGAAAACTGAGCTAGTGTGTGTTTAATTTCTTTAGTTCTTTTAAAATCAGGATCCACTCAATTCATTATCAGAAATTAAAAAGAGGTTGCAAGAAAATTGCGCCCAAGCGTGGGAAAAAAAAACTTTTCACAGGGTACAAAAGTGCGGGCAAGTTCACACGTTACAATATATATATATATATATATATATATATATATATATATATATATATATATATATATATATATATGCGGTAGCAGCAGCAAGATTACAGTATCGAGTAGTAGCATATATGCTTGCTGTAATCTTGCTGCAGCAGCTGCAAGATTATAGTATCGAGTAGCAACAGCAGTAAGAGCACTTGAAATAGCGAAATGCGATTTTGGTGAAACGTCATTCAAATTCATTGATAGACGAACGGATTTAAATACGGAATTTTAATATATTACATTCCACCATCAGCAAAAACCTCTACTGTAACGTATATATATATATATATATATATATATATATATATATATATATATTATATATATATATATATATATATATGTATATGTATAAGAAATCGGAAGGACAGTAACAGGGCACTGGTAACAAACAATAGAAGGTTAACTACTGGGAACTCCCTCGTGAGAAAATGGAGATTAGCAATTAAAGATCTTTAGGCTTTAGTTTCTGTTTTGTATTTTTTTAATCAAGCTTTTGCTGCTTAAATGGTAGCTTCTTATTGATACTGAAATGCAGACAAACGACAGAAGAAAAATTAAGATGTTCATCAGGAAGTGCGACATAACCTTAATGAATATCAACTTTTGCTTTTTGTTGGATATCTAACGAAATCTCTATTACCAACAATATCCCGTGGCGAACCAAAAATCTCAATAAATTACTAAATGCTACGTCAGATGCAAATTTAAAAATGGAGTATCATTAAGGCAGCGTGGAGTTTCTCACAGTTAGTTTTGGTTCTAAAAAGAACCACCAAAAATGTTAGTATTATTATTTTGCCTCTTAAAATTGTTCTCCAAATGTACTGATCTCATGTTCTGTATGATTATATCGCTAACTGGTTAGTGAAATGCTTCACCTACATACTTAAATAGAGAAAATACTGTTACAATTTTGTAAATATACTATTGTATAACTTACAGTAACTTACTTATCGCACTTCCTGATGAAAGTTTAATTTCCCTCCTGTCGTTTGTTTGCATTTTAGTACTCAGAAGAAGCTACCATTTAGGCAGCGAAAGCTTGATTAAAAAACAAAAAACAGTAACTAGAGCTTAAAGATCTTTAATTGCTCATCTCTATTTCCTCACGAGGGTGTTTTTCCTAGTAGTAAACCTTCGATTGTTTTATATATATAATATATATTATATATATATATATATATATATATATATGTATGTATGTATATATATATATATATATATATATATATATATATATATATATATGTATATATAAATAAAGTATCGAAATATTCATGGTGATCTCTTGTTAAATGGCATGCAAATTGAGAAGGTCAACCGCTACAGATATCTGGGGCTATGGTTGACAGACAGCATGGATCAGAGAATGAAAATTAGAGAACAAATAGAGTTAGCTAGGGAAGTCTTTAACAAAATGAGAACATTCTTTTGTAACCGAGATCTTTTACTACTGCGTTTACTTATATTGCGCTATTATGTTTTCTTAACACTACTCTACGGCGTGAAAGCGTGGACGCTGAAACTGAATAACATTAAGAATATTGAAGCCCTTAAAATGTGGTGTTATAGACGTATCTAGACTGTGTAATTTTAAACAGTAATACACTGTGACTGGCATAGGCGCCTTATATATCTACGTCCAAAAATGTTCTGCAAAAATAAATGTTGTTGTATAAATTGGTAAAGCGAAAAGTGTCCCAAGTGATTCTATGTTATTGCTGAAAATTAGTGATAATTTGTAACAGTTTGTTTAATTAAATAACACCGGTAATATTATTATACGATAAAATTTTATACTGTATGTGTTGTATTTAACGCATTATTACTTAGGCAATTTTTAATTATTATAAACAAGTTTTTTGATACCTATTTAAAAGCACGCTAATATTAAAATGGTCAACACACTGTTTATTAATATTTTTCTTCAATTGCTATTGCTGCAGAGATATTCCAGTTTGAATATATTATGCCATTTTCATAACACTCTATATATGAAAGAGTGTTTACAAAATTCTCTGTTGGTGTGTTACAGTGTATGTAGGGGAAACAAGGATTAAAATCAACTACATTTACAGGAAAAATGTATTAAAAAGAACAGGTTATACCATCAATGCAAGAGAAATCAAACTTTTTTCTTCTCTCTTCAATTTCCGTAAACGAAAGGTTAGGGAGACTCAGATAACGGTCTGCATTACACGTGAAAAACGATTGTTACACTGGGTCACGGTTCGATGAATCCTGGTGAGATATCAATATTTAACTTGTGCTTTTTTCAGTTTATCAGTGTTCTCTCAAAGAGTAAAGATCCCTCAAGATGCCCAGTGCAATCGTAGGTGAAACATCGCAAAGTTACTCCAATTTAATATGGCCTAATGTCAACCACCACGATTTCTCAGCGGTTAATTTCTTTTTTCTGATGAAATGATATGGGTTTCACCATGGTACAGTTAAGGCTTGATTCATACTATGAGGCCGCTCTCGATACGCTCTCAGTTCGCCCTCGGTTCGATAAAATATCTTTACAGAAGAAACAATGAGTGTATTTAGACTACCACTATCGCTCAGATTTCAATCTTATAACGCTCCAATATCGATACATTTCAAAGAATATTTTATCGGAGCGAGATCGGACCTGTCAAGGCTCGCCACGGTAGTATGAATATGTTTTCGATCCCGCTCCATCCCGTCCCCACTTAGTTGTGTATTAGACAACAAGTGTGTGTAAGGAAAAAAATTAATAAAAATTAAAACACGTAAATAAATAATGGCGAGTGAAAAATTGTAGAAGATGATTTCAAACGTCCCAGAATCCATTCTAAAATACTTTATAAACTTTTCTTCGTCGTCAATTAGATGACGGTATAGTGTATAATCTTCACCCTCACTTTTTCGAGCCTTTAAACTTGGATATACCCATATTCTTCTTCTCGGTTTCCTCCGTGTTTCGATGATTTTTGAATCATCGTCTAAAAGAACAGCTATAATTGCTGATTCTTTAATTGAATAGTTATGTGACATTATATATGCACTTTTCTTAACTGCTCCGATCTAACTTGAATTGTTGACGAAGGCAAACTGAAGCGAGATCTATATCGGAATAGCAATGTGGATATGAGAAAATTTTATCGAAACGAGAGCGAAGCGAGAGCATATCGAGAGCGGCCTCATAGTATGAATGAAGCCTAACGCTCTGAGGAATATATGTTCTCTCTTAGTAATGTAGAAGTTAGAAAATATAAAACAAAGGACTACTCTTATTGGTAAAATTTATTATCAATGAACACGACCTTTACAAGAACACTTTCTTTTTACAAAGGATCAGATATAAACTTTCAAGTGCGTACAAAAGTACCTAAAAATAGAAAGACCTGATTCTTGTATTTACGCGAAAGTACACAACAAGGGGCCAATATACCTTTTTTTCTGATAAAATAATATGGGTTTTACTGAAAGTTAACTTTTAGCAGACTGAAGCCTATTTTTATCCGTATTCGCCGTAAAGATTTATTGCCAAAAAAGAAGGTTTTAAACAACACAAATAAGTATCGATATACCCTTTTTTAGATAAAATATATTGCTTAAGGATATTTGGGAGGTACAATCGGAGACAAAAGTATGTGAAATTTTAATTTAATTGATATCCCTGTTATTCTGGCATTAAAATAAATAAACTGATAGTTATACTTTTACATTTTATGTAATTTTACTACCCAAATATGAATTTTTGTTTTTAATTAATTTTAATTTAAAATTTGTGATATTTTTAACTATTACTGAAAAACTTTTGGCAGTGAAAATACCTTGAATCCAACTTCTATAATATATATAAAATGCAACGTCTCCCTGTCTGTCCGTTAGTGCGCTTATCACTGGAAAACCACTTATTCGATTTACGTACTTTTTTTTTTAAATATACATATGTTCTCTGGCCAGGTTATAGGCTATATTTTATTACGATAGGTAGCATAAGGAACGAGCAGTGACGTAAAATAGTGAGTGAAGTCGGAAAAAAGTTTGCCGCTAGCGCGTTCTTTTGCAATACACAGCCTAACCCATTAATTATGGAACAATATTATGTAGCAGAGAATATCTATAATCTATAATCTACAATATATATAAAATGTCAATGTCTCTCTGTCTGTCAGTCCTCTGTTGTGCGTTTATCACGCGAGAACCACTTATCCGATTTACGTGATTTTTTAAATTCATACATATGTTCTCTGACCAGGTTATAGATATACATTTTATTATATCTATAATATATATAAAATGCAATGTATATCTGTCTGTCTGTCAGTCTGTCTGTCCGTTAGTGCGCTTATCACTGGAGAACCACTCATCCGATTTTCGTACTTTTTTTTTTAAAACATACATATGTTCTCCGGCCAGGTTATAGGCTATATTTTATTACGATAGGTATCATAAGGAATGAGCAGTGACGATAATAGTGAATGAAGTTGAAAAAAAGTATGCCGCTAGCGCGTTCTCTTGCAATACACAATCTAAACCAATGGATATGGAACAATATTATGTAGCAGAGAATATCTATAATCAATAATATATATATAAAATGCAATGTCTCTCTGTCTGTCTCTCTGTCCATTTAACCGATTGACGTGTCTTTTTTTAAATTCATACATATATTCTATGGCCAGGTTATATAATAATAATAATCTATATATATAATATATATATAAAAATGCATGTCTGTCTGTCTGTCTGTTCGTCCGTTAGTGCGCTTATGACTGGAGAACCACTTATCCGATTTACGTGCTCTTTTTTAAATATACATATGTACTCTGGCCAGGTTATAGACTATATTTTATTACGTTAGGTAACATGAGGAATAAGCAGTGACGATAATAGTGAATCAAATCGGAAAAAAGTTTGCCGCTAGCGCGTTCTCTTGCAATAGACTGCCTAAACCACTAAATATGGTACAATATCATGTACCTATATATATCTATAATATATATAAAATGCAACGTCTTTCTGTCTGTTTGTCCGTTTGTGCGCTTATCACTGAAGAACCACTTATCCGATTTACGTGATTTTTTTTAAACATACGTATGTTCTCTGGCCAGATTATAGGACATATTTTATTACGTTAGGTGACATAAGGAATAAGCAGCGACGATAATAGTGAATCAAGTCGGTGAAAAGTTTGCCGCTAACGCGTTCTCTTGCAATACACTGCCTAAAGCATTAAATATGGAACAATATCATGTAGCAAAGAATATAATATATATAAAATGCAACGTCTTCTGTCTGTCTGTCTGTCGTTAGTGCGCTTATCACTCGAGAACCACTTATCCGATTTACGTGTTTTTATAAATTTATACATATGTTCTATATAATTCGAGAGAAGCCTCGTTAATGGGAGATAAGGTGAGTTATGGGAGATCAGTATAAATAATGGGAGATAAGGAGAAATAATGGGAGATAAGCAGAGATAAGTCTAGATAATGGGAGTTATGGTGAGATAATGGGAGATAAGGAGAAATAATGGTAGATAAGGAGAAATATTGCGAGATAAGTCGAGATAAGCCTAGATAATAGGAAATAAGGTGAGATAATGGGAGATAAGGAGAAATAATGGGAGATAAGGAGAAATAATGGGAGATGAACAGAGTTAAGCCTAGATAATGGAAATTATGTAGAGATAATGGGATATAAGGAGAAATATTGGGAGATAAGTGGAAATAATGGGATATATTTTATTACGTTGGGTAACATAAGGAATAAGCAGTGACGATATTAGTGACTCAAGTCCACGCGAGCGGAGCCGCGGCCCCGGCTAGTCAGATAATAAAATACTTTACGAAAAATTAGAACAAAAATATATGCCCTAATAATGGGAAATTTTATTTTGTTAAAAATTAATTATATATGTCTCGTTTTTATAAAATAAAACGTCACAACACTGTAACTTGTAAGTAGTTGGCAGTTGTTCCTTTCCTGTATCTTTACAAACCAAAGCATGCGTACGCGCATGCGCGTTGATCTTAGTTTTACAATATTATTACCATTTGAGGTTATTGTTTGGAATTTTGTTAGGCGTGTTTATTTTTTATTGAATATAATGCCGCAAACAGCAAGTTATCGATGGAAGGGGAAAATAGTGCCTGACAAGGTTTATTTAAAAAGATTAGAACAACAATAATTCGATCTGCAACGAAGAAAACTGGCAGAAAAAAAGATAAAGCTGAAGAGCATATGACAAGTGCAAAGGTTGAAAAACCGATGACCTGTGAAAATGTTGAAGAGGAAACAAAAATATTTAATGGGCGCCATATTATTAACAGTACGCTAAAGAAGAAAGACGCGAATGGCTTCAATTTTGTTGGTTAGATGTCATGAATGTCTATTAATCAATGAGGTTTCCACTGGAAAATAACAACTTTCATTGGATAAAGCATGACAATTTAGATGATAAAACTCGAAGTATTTCTTACAAAACAAATTAAAAATAATGAATTACATCATTTTCAAAAAGTCAGTATTCAAAAATTGTAGACTGGTTTAGTTAGTTATTCGTAATTACGTAATAACTACCTATTTTTGTTTTAATGTTTTAACATGTTTTATAATTAATAAATATAGTGTTGCAATTTGTATTTTAATATTTTGTTTATATATCGTTAGTTTATGATTTTATGATAAACAAATTTAATCTTTACCGCAAACTTTTCAACTTTGGTTGGTCAATTTAATGTCATTTTAATGATATTTAAATTTTATGCGGTAAAATATTTTATAAAAAATTCAAATTTGCTATAGTTTCGTTGACTTCTGACTCGAGTAGCTGTTTACGATGTGCCACGTTTTTACTACAAATAACATGTCGAGTTCGATAATAGCATAAATTTCAATAGTTATTTTTTATTTGCATTAACAAATTTGTAAGTACTTACTATTCTTAATTCATTTGCTTTTTGAATACTTAATATAATACTTTACAAATTTCTTAACGATTCCTACTGTTTTTTCGATACTATTTTGCTGAGTATAGTATGTTTTGTTATAAATAAAAATTGTTAAATTTTTAGTTTAGTGAAACGATTGCAAATTTTTTGATAGGTTTCAGGAAAATAATCTACAATATTTTTATTTATTTTTTTTTTTTTAATGGTCTAGCACACGTGCTACAAGGAAGTCCCTATAGTAGCTACACATGTGCGAAAAAAGCGATTGACGTTGTTCTTGAATCGCTGTAAATTTTACTCGGTGGGAAACACAATCCTGGGCAAATTATTTCAAAGGGATGACGTTCTCCATATAAAAGACTGTTTGAAAAGCGTTGTACGAGGAGCAACAAGCTGAACCTTATACAGATGTGAAGTATTAGCGCGACGTGTATTTCTAACATGCACCGCTCTGGAAGGAATTAAGCGGGCTACAACCTTCGAATACTTTTCATGAAAATACTTGTAGAATAGGCTTAAGTCGCCAAACGTTCTTCGATGTTTCAGCGAATCAAGGCCGCCGGTCAGTTCCGGGTCTCCAATTAGACGAACAGTTCTTCTCTGAATAGAATCCAACAAATGCAGTGTATGTTTTGGAGCGGAGCCCCAAACATGGGAGCAGTATTCCATAGGTGGTCGAATTTGAGCTTTGTAAAGAATTAACAGTTGTTGTGGAGTGTAAAGCTTTCTGGTTCGAAATAATATTCCCAACTTTTGGGAAGCTCTCGTTGCTATGCCTGCAACATGTACATGCCAGGACATATTTACTACCAAATTAACGTCCAACAAATTGAGTGACGATGTTAGAGGAATGGAGTGTCCCAACATAACTATGTCGGGTTAAGCAACGTTAACTTTTTTAGAAAAAACTGACGCCTGGGTTTTTGTAGCGTTAAATTCCACTTGGTTACTGTCACCCCAAAATAGAATTTCTTTCAGGTTTTCGTTAAGTTGAATGACTTCTTGCTGTCTGCGGATATTCATCTGAGTAGCCGATGTCTGAGCGTTCAAAGTGAATGAAGAGATAAGCGTACCGTCATCTGCAAATCTGTAGATTGGATTGCCGGTCTTTTCCAGCAGATCTTTAATGTAAATGAGAACGAAAGTAGAAGACAGTATGGACCCTTTGGGCACGCCGGCGTTGATAGTGAAGATGTTAGAAAGAAATCCGTCGACTGCCACAATATTTCAATGTAATACTAGCTATTTTAAATATATCTGCCAAACATCCTTAACTGGATCTGTAACGTAAAAATTTTTGATTATTGCCTGCCCCATCTTTATTGGATAAATGTTTTAAGTAAATTTAAAAAAAAAGCAAATAAAAAATGCGCAAAGATGTTTCCCAAGTAAGTTCACGGCAACAGACAAGATGGTAAGGTGGGAATGCAGACTTCCGTCCGTGGAAGTTTAGTGGCATTAAAGCACTTCACCGGAGTGGCACGTGATCAAAAAATTGATGCAAAAGTTTGAAGAAACTAGTTTGGCTACGATGAACATGAAAAAGGTAAGCAAACGTGAAGAGCGTTCAAGTGCCAGTATGCGAAATTCCCGACCTCTAAGTATACAAACGATCGAAAATGTGCCCAGAAGTTCAGTACAATGCATTCTTTACAGTCGGTCAAGTAAAAACGTGATGCCTATTGCTTGTAGTCGGTAAAAGAAATTCCTTTTTTTGAGGTTATTGTTGGCACCCCAGCAATCGGTGCTTTTTGAAAAGAGATATATTTCTAACCTTATTTATAGTTAAATAGCACATTATCGATCGTGAGTGTTGTACAACAGGTGTTCAGCATATGGGAAAGTTGAGGGCATTAATTAGTCAGTGGGTGAAACCATAGTCTCGGTTAAAAAATGTTTATGATCAATCAGAACTTGGTTAGAGAGGAAAAGTGTCGGAAAAGGACGAAAAAATCATTATTAACATGTTTTCCCGAAATCCTCAATTAACTTTGCGCCAAAGAGCATAAAAACTAGAGCAGAAAGGTTTGGATATATCGTATGAAATTATTCGCATTCATCTTCGGGCGAACGATTTGAAGTGGTGAAGTCCAATCAAGAAACCATTGCTAAGAGAAAAACACAGAGAGCTCGCGTGGGCAGAGGAAAACACGGATCGAGACTGGCGCAAAGTAATTCTTTCCTACGAAGCTTCCTTTTGGGGTTGTGTTATCACCCAACGAGCCTGGTCAATTTCTACTCACCAACTGGTTCAGTGCACCGTGAAACATCCTGTAAAGATCCACGTTTGGGTATGTCTTTCAGAAAAAGGTTTTGGAAGACTCTTCATCTTTATCTACAATTTGAAAGCGGAAAAAATGCTCCAGATTTAGAAAAAGGCATTAGTACCGACTGCCAAAAGGCGGTTTGTCGAGAAAAACGAGGATTGGATTCTTCAAGGGGATAGCGATCCCAAACATCAGAGTAAAACGTGTAACCAGTGGAAAGGAGAATCAAGTATCGTCACATTAGATTGGTCATCCCAGTGCAGTGGCGCGATGCAATCGAGAACATATGGTCATACATCAAGCAGAAGCGCCGTAGTACAAAGGTGTAAACAGTGAAGCAGCTGTTACGGCAAATTCGGGCAATTTGGAAATCTTTGCCTCAAGTAAGCTGAAAATCTCGTCGAAAGTATGCCCCAAAGATGCCAGGCGATCAACGACACTAATGGAGACTAGACGAACTACTGAATCATTAGCATTTTAATGGCAATCATTTGCATTTTAACAACTACTATAATTAAAGCAAGAAAAAGTTTTGTATTCCTCTGACGTGACGGTTCGAACCGCAATGTCGGTAGGTGGAATAATTCACTACTACTTCCTTGAAGATAACAAACGCTACACAAGAACTGTTAATTCATAGGCATGTGTTAAGATTATCGATAGTTCCATTACACTCCCATTTTAAAATTTTGTTCGTTATAAGCAGAGAACCTGGTTTTAGTAAAAAAATCCTTAGAAGTTAGTCGGGAAACTTTTACTGAATAAAGTGATTTCCAAAAGAGGTGACAAAAGTTGGTCTCCACGTAGCGCGGCTTTAATAACGTTAATTTCTGCTGAGATATTTTGAACTAAACTTTCCACTAGCAATCTTTGCTGCCTGAAACACTTAAAAGAAAATATTCGACAAGAAATGGTTGCGATTACAGAAACGATGTACCGAGGAGTGACCAAAAATTTCATCTGGAGAGGTAAAAAAAGAAGAAGAATATATAGAAAGTTGGAAAGAAATGCGAATTTTTTATAATTCTTTTTATTCGTTAAATTATTAGAAACAAATAATTCGTTTAAATTTAGCAATCTTAAAACATGAAAAAATATATAACGTTAATAAGGTATTTAGTTTTACAACTGGATTAGGTTTGCTAATTTCAACTATTTAACGAATTACAATAAATTATATACAGGTTCTATTGGTCTGATTTCTTATTTAAAGAGCTTGCCTTTTTATTCATATGTGACGTGATCCCAAATATGAATAGCCCGAAGTCGAGGAGTACCGAACCAGGAAAATATGGGGGCGGGGCGTGACAGTTAACGAATTTTTCATTAAAAACTGTAGCGTTCAGAACAATCAGTGGATCGGTGTGATTTCGTGATGCAGAAAGAAACTCTTCGCGTTCCAAAGCTGTATTCATAAAAGATGCTGAGAATTACCCGACGATGGTCTCCACGAATGATTTGTTGAGCTTTGGGAATGATTTCAGGTCTGATTGCTGTCGAAGGTATTCCAGAAAGCTCGTCGTCTTCCATCGAAGTTCAGCCAGTCTTAAATCGCGATAACCACTAGAAAATTTGGGTACGGTCACGGCTTTGTGCCAAAATGATTTCAAATAATTTTTTACTTTTTAGTACCTCTTTCCCCAAGTTTAAAATAAAATTTCAGATTTCCCTGCCTTACTTGTTATTTGCTTATATGGTCTTATACTGTTTTTTTATTAACTCCAAAAAGCAAAATCCCCTTCTAAGGCACCATGATGAACACGTCATGTTGAATATATATATATATATATATATATATATATATTTTTGTATATATATATATATATATATATATATATATATATATATACAGGCCTTAAAATAGGAGAAAGCTACAGTAACGGGTAGCACTGGTAACACTAAGTTATAGTTTAAAGGCTGCGATAGCTCCTAATATAATTGAAGAGAGAGCAATAAAAAAGATCTAAGTATCTAATCTAATATATAATAACTAATTTTATAAAAAGTCCCAGAAATATCACTAAACACATGTCAAAATATCCTTTTTGATAATTATTGGCGGGAAACAAAAATGTTCTTCCTGTACCACGTTTTTCTGGCTTTCTTTGTGGTGTCTTTCCAGTTCAATTATAGTGTGTTATATTGATTTTAGTTAATTTTTAATTATTTTAATGTGTGACACCTCTAATTGAGGCTTATTAAGTTTTGTAATAGTTCTTCACTTTTTTAACCTGTTTTTGTGGTCATGTCTTATTTCTTGTCTTGGAAACGAGAAATGTACAATAAATTTTCTCCGGGAAGAGCAATGCTGTAAATATTCTCTAAGTACGTTTAACTCCCCAAATTTCATCTTTTTTACTCCAGAATGTTTGCACATTTCAGATTTCCTGAAGAAGTCCACATACATGGACGATAGCTAGAAAGTTCGAATAAAAATACAGTTCCTTAGAGCTACTTCGATATTCTATATATATATATATATATATATATATATATATATATATATATATATATATATATATATATATATATATATATACAGGGTATCCAAATATTCCGTGTACATAGAGTTACTGTGGATTTCTGGGATGAAAATTTGACCACTTAACCCAACCTCCCATAGTAGATATAGGATGTCAAAGTTATACTATTATTTTAGTTTTTCTTAAATAGCTTCCTTAATAATTGTAATATTTGTACAAGATTCGGTGCTAAGAGGTTTAATGATATGACTTATTGCACTGTGTATACTTTTAAATTGTCATAAGTTTTTTATACAACTCTGTATAGTATTTTTAATTAAATATTCGTATTTTCTGCCTTCCCTTGTCTAAAAAAGGTCTCTTGGTAAATGTTGCTTCGAGCAACAGTTTCTGAGATAATAGGATGTTTTTTTTTCCTATTTTTAATTCATCCAGGCTTAGGACAGGTCCAAAAGAATAATCCTTGAAATTTGGAGCATGTTTAAAGGTAAACAGGCTAACAACAATAATAAATTTAAAGACCAACGGGCTAAAAACAGCACAAATTGATAAATTTGTAATCAACAAATAAAAACATCCCACTACCTCAGAAACTGAAAAAATTTAGCAAGAGAGCATTTTTCGACAGGAAAAGGCAGAAAATACGAATATTTAATTAAAAATATCATACAGAGTGGGATAAAAAAGTTAGGACAATTTACACACAAGTATAAACAGTGCAGTAAGTGGCGTTTCCTAAAATTTACAACAAAACTGTGAGCTGATTTCGATTCCTCATCTCAGAAAACCCCTTAGCACTGAATCTTGTACAAATAGAACAATTATTAAGAAAGCTACTTAAGAAAAACTAAAATAAAAGTATAACTTTGACACCCTGTATCTAAAAAATTACGAATTTTTGGACCCACAAGGCCATTTTTTTAACAATTTTATTTTTACACGAACCCCGCGACCTTAATATACTCTTCAACAGGATTTCCACTTATATTAAGGCACTTGTAGTAACGTAAGATTAGCGTCTGTATTCCATTTTCACAGAAAGGACCCTGCAATTTCTATATGAAAAGTGGCTTTCACTCAAATGGGTTTAAACTTTCAGAATATTTTCTTGGAGTCATTCTGAATAAATGTCTTGCAGGACAGAATGCAATTTTATTAGTGGATTTTTCACTGCAAGCATTTTGAGGGATTACATACACCTGGGCGCCTCAAAAATTATATATATATATATATATATATATATATATATATATATATATATACATATATATATATATATATATATATATATATATATATATATATATATATATATATATATATATATATATATATATATACATAATCATATATCCCTTCTACCATATATCGTGCAGCGCAGTTATACATTCTCCTTTTTTCCCTCAATCTCCACATATAAACTTCTTCCTTCCGTCTCTACTCTTTGCCATTTTCACTGCTTCTTTCAGGATTTTCCCTTCTCCTTAAGTATACCTTCAATACTCCTATTCCAGATCTGTCTAGGTCTTCCTCGCTTCTGTTTTCCCTGTATTCGGGCTTCATATACTTGTTTCACCTGTCTATTATCCTTTATTCCGTGTATATGTCCCCACCATCTCAGCTGTTTTTGTTGCATATATTCCATAATTGCTTGTACTCTCAGCCTTCTCCTTACTTCTGTATTCCTTATTCTGTCCTTCCGTGTAACTCCTTGTGCTGCTCTCAGTTATTTCATTTCGACGGCTTGTATCTTGTTTTACTGCCTGTCTGTTAGGGTCCATGATTCACATCCATATATTAGGATTGTCCTATAAATTTCTTTGAATACTTTTATTTTTAAATATATAATAAAAGACTGTTTTTAGTCAATTTCCACCGGTTTATTTAAATTGCGATGACGCGTTTCGCTGTCGATGCAGCTTCTTCAGATCTACATTTTACACTGTCAAGTTAGGTTTAATATTCACAGTTTTATATAATTTCTTATTTATTTATATTACACCTAATTAAATTACATTGATAGTATTGGGAAATCCACACAGATTTGAAGTTAGGAGAATAAATTCAATAATGGTGAATTGCTTAAATCTACCTGGTCGTTGAGTAAAGTACCTGTAGTCCTTAATCGATTTATTTGCATTGTCTCTAAAAGGTTTAGTTTTAAACCTTTTTGTTGGGTGTGTAAAATTTTGAAATTCTTGTTAAATGTGTGATTTTCAGCGAAACGCGTCATCGCAATTTAAATAAACCAGTGGAAATTGACTAAAAACAGTCTTTTATTATATATTTATAATGAATTTCCATCAAGTAGAAGCTACAACAACCCAAAACTTTTATTTTTGTTTGTTTCGTCACTTCTTTCTTCCTAATGAATTTATTATTTATTGCACAGTAAAGTTTGTTCGTTTTTTCAATTCATTCATTAATTTCTTTGCCTTGTTTTCCAGTTTCATCAATTATCGCTTTCAAATACTTATACTGTTCCACTTGTATTTTATTTCCTTCTATGTAAATGTTCGTTTGTTGGTTTTCCATTGTCATTACTTTTGCTTTATCTATATTAATTTTCATACCTTCTTCTTTGAACGCTTTATTAAAAATACCGAGGTTTCCTTGAAAATGTCTCTCATTTTCCGCCATTAGCACAATATCATCAGCAATAGCCGCTTCAGATATTTCTATTCTTTTTAGCTTCTAGTATCCAATTATCATTCTTTTTACTTTTATTTCGCATTTCTTGATTATTTCATCCACGTATACAGTGAACGACGTGGGGCTCAACCTTCCTCCTTGCCTCAAACCTTCTTGTGCTCTAAATCCCTCCGACTTCATGTTGTTTTTTATTATATACTGCACATTGTTGCTGTATATTCCCTTTATAATTCTTACTCTCTTTTTGTTTATTCCCTTGTTTTCCAGGCTTTTCCACACTCTATTTCTCGGCACACTGTCAAATGCTTTTTCTAAGTCTATGAAAGTAAGGTTTATTTTGTTTTGATCTTTTTTCGATAATCAGTGCCCTCATAATTTTGATAATTGTGTTCAATATAATAATTCCTCTGTAATTATTGCAATCCTTGTGATCTCCCTTTTTATAGATTGGTGTAATAAACGATATTCCCCATTTGGCCGGAAATTTTTCTTCTTCCCATGCATTATTAATTATTTCTAATCATATTGTTTTTCCCTTCTTCCCCATGCATTTAATCATTTCAGACGTTATCTTATCGCTGCCTGAGACTTTCCCATTTTTCAATTTTCTTATGACTTCCTCCAACTCTTTCCATTCTATTTGTTCCCCATTTTCTGTTTCTTCCATATTTTTTTGTCCCATTTCTTCATAATTTGTATTATCTTTTTCTTCATTACTTCCCAACAGTTCCTCAAAGTATTCTTTCCATCTTTCTATTATTGCGTTCTCCGTTGTTAGGATTTCTTGGTTTTTGTTTTTTACATATAATTCGGTTATAGGTTGCTCCTCCCTGAATGATTTAAGAACTCTGAAGAATAGCTTTTGATTTTCTTTACTATTTTCTTCCATTTTATCTCCGAATTCTTTCCATGACTGTTCTTTTGCTTCTCTTACCAACTCTTTAACTCTTTTGGTGTTTTTGTTTTGAGATATTTTTTCCATTCTTTTTTCTTCGCAATAATTTCTTCTTGGATATTACTGTTCCACCAAGCTGTTTGTCTCCTATTGTTGGTTACGTTGCACACTCAGCATATTTTGGTAGCCCCGCCCAGGTATATTCTTGAAGATGCTCCATATTTCTTCCAAATTTGCATATTTTATATTTCTGTATCCTTTTTCGAATTTCTCATCAGTTATTTATCGGTATTTGTTGTGTTTGTTGACTTGTATTTTCTTATTGTTGGGTTTTCATCTTTTGGCAACCTTTCTTTGATTATTCCTACTAGTAGGTAATGATCACTGTATATTTCGGCTCCTCTTCTTATTCTTACGTTTTTCACATATTTTCTTTTGCTCCTTTGTATCGTTATATAGTCTGTAATTGACCTCTCTTATTTTTTATGTTGAACCCTTGTGCAAAAATTATTTATATTAAAAAAAACTATTTTAAAAGTTAACATTATATATTTTTATTGTACTTTAAATTATAGGCAATTTTTTTTTAAATGTTTTTAAAACACATTTAAAAAAAAAAAAAATTTTTTTATAATTTAAAGTACAATAAAAATATATAATCGCCATTCCCTTGTATTACCTTTAAAATATTTTTTTTAAACAAACCTACCTTTTGCAGCACCCAGGTGAATATAACACCTTAAAACATATTTAAATAATTTAAAGTAGAATAAAATATATAATCGTCATTTTTTTGTATTATTCACTTAAATATATATATATATATATATATATATATATATATATATATATATATATATATATATATATATATATATATATATATATATATATATATATATATATATATATATATATATATATATATATATATATATATATATATATATATATATATATATATATATATATATATATATATATTTAAATATACCTACTTTTTGCAGCGCCCAGATGTGTGTCCCCTTAAAACATATTTAAAGAAAAATTTTTTTCTTATAGTTTAAAGTACAATAAAAATATATAATCGCCATTATTTTGTATTATTCACGTAATAACTTTTAAAATATTTTTTTTAATTACCAAAATTTTTGCAGCGCCAAGGTGTATGTAACCGCTTAAAATACTTCCAGTGTAAAATCTAGTCATGGGATTGCGTTATGCCCAGCATACCAGAATGACACCAAGAATATATTCTGAAAGATTAAACCCATTTGAGTGAAAGCCACTTTCCGAAAAGAAATTGCGGGGTCCTTTGCCGCCTGATCTGCTAACAACTGCAGCACGGTCGTTTGAGCGTCGTCGTCGGTGTCGTTGCGCTGACCGCCAAGTTTCAGTGCAGGAACAAATGAAATCGTTAAACGTTTATTTTCTCGAATTTTTTTCATTAACGTATATATATATATATATATATATATATATATATATATATTATATATACATATATATATATATATATATATATATATATATATATATATATATAAACATATATATATATGTACGTATATATATATATATATATATATATATATATATATATATATGTATATATACATATATATATATATATATATATATATAAACATATATATATATATGTACGTATATATATATATATATATATATATATATATATATATATATATATATATATATATATATATATATATATGTATATACATATATATATATATATATATAAACATATATATATATATATATGTACGTATATATATATATATATATATATATATATATATATATATATATATATATATATATATGTACGTATATATATATATATATATATATATATATATATATATATATATATATATATGTATATACATATATATATATATATATATATATATATATATATATATATATATATATATATATACGATAATAGTAAATCAAGTCCACACGAGCGGAGCCGCGGGCACGGCTTGTATATATATATATATATATATATATATATATATATATATATATATATATGTATATACATATATATATATATATATATATATATATATATATATATATACGTACATATATATATATATATATATATATATATATATATATATATATATATATATACAAGCCGTGCCCGCGGCTCCGCTCGTGTGGACTTGATTTACTATTATCGTCACTGCTTATTTCTTATGTTACCTAACGTAATAAAATATATCCTAAAACCTAGCCAGAGAACATATGTGTCATATAAAAAAACACGTAAATCGGATAAGTGGTTCTTGATTGTTAAGCTACTAAAGAACGGATAGAAAGAGAGACGTTGCTTTAATATATACTATAGATTTTTTTTGATAAATATTAAAAAAATATTTAAAAAAAAAACACGTAAATTGGATTAGTGCTTCTCCAATAATAAGCCCACTAACGGACAGACAGAGAGACGTTATGTTTTATATATATTATTTAGATTATTATTATTATATAACCTGGCCAGAGCACATATATATGAATTTAATGAAAACACGTAAATCGGATAAGTAGTTCTCGGGTGAAAAGCACACTAACGGACAGACAGACAGACAGAGAGACGTTGCATTTTATATATATTGTATTCTTTGTTAGATGATATTGTAATGGTTTAGGCAGCGTATTGCAAGAGAGTGCAACTATTTTTCGGCTTAATTCAGTATTATAGTCACTGCTTATTTCTTATATGACCTAACCTAATAAAATATATC
This sequence comes from Pachyrhynchus sulphureomaculatus, assembly GCA_019049505.1. NCBI lineage: Eukaryota > Metazoa > Arthropoda > Insecta > Coleoptera > Curculionidae > Pachyrhynchus > Pachyrhynchus sulphureomaculatus. The sequence goes on from CM032452.1 coordinate 56,206,750, forward strand.
CTATCACCTCGCCAGAGAACATATGTATAAATCTAAAAAAAAAAACGTAAATCGGATAAGTGATTCTCGAGTGATAAGCGCACTAACGGACAGACAGACAGACAGAGAGACGTTGCATTATATATATATATATATATATATATATATATATATATATATATATAGATTATTATTATTATTATATAACCTGGAAGGAGAACATATATATGAATAAAAAAACACGTAAATCGGATAAATGGTTTTCGAGTGATAAGCGCACTAACGGACAAACAGACAGATAGAGAGACGTCGCATTTTATATATTATAGAAGATTATAGATAACCTGGCCAGAAAACAGATGTATGAATTAAATAAAAACATGTAAATCGGATAAGTGATTCTCAAGTCATAAGCGCACTAATGGACAGTCAGACAGACAGAGAGACGTTGCATTTTATGATATTGTTCCATATTTAATGGTTTAGGCGGTGTATTGCAAGAGAACGCGCTAGCGACAAACTTTTTTCCAACTCGATTCACTATTATCGTCACTGCTTATTCCTTGTGTTACCTAACGTAATAAAATATATCCTATAATCTGGCCAGAGAACATGTGTATGTTTAAAAAAAAAAAGCACGTAAATCGGATAAGTAGTTCTCGAGTGATAAGCGCACTAACGGACAGACAGACAGAGAGATGTTGCATTATATATATATATATATATATATATATATATATATATATATATATAACATATATATAGATATATATATATATATATATATATATATATTATATATATATATATATATATATATATATATATAAATTGAAAAATCTTGTAAAAAAGAACGTAAATAACATTTTTTGCAAAGACAAATATTTATTTCTCAACATAATCTAGATTAAGCTCAATACATTTGGTCCAACCAGATTCAAATTTTCTATTCCTTCAGAACTGTATATGATACTCATTTACAGCACAGATAATCTCTCCATTCGATGATGATGATGACATATATATGACAATAAAATATCAATTAGTTTGTGAGATGGCCAAGCGGACTGTAAACTACAAACGTTGACGACAAATGAATTCGAAAATCGCTCATGATGTGCTGTCTAGAAAATAATTATTTTTTGTACAATCATAAATGAACAATTTTTTTATTGATTTATTTATTTAATTACGTGTATTAATATTTAATTATTAATAAATATTTACGAAGGTAAATATAAAATTATTATCATTAGTTTCCTGCTGACACTTTTTTTTTCTCTGGCCTACTTCGGACAGGGGCCTTACATTTATAACAAATAGCTAACATCAATGAAAAGTTATTTATTAACAGCCATTACTGATATCAACAAAATAATGTGGCAAACAAAAATTAATATCAAAATATCAGGGCCAACGACAAATTGATGCTATATTTGGGAAATAGGCTGGCTTTATTTACTTCAAAACTTTACTTCATGGACAAAACTTTGATACTTTAATGGATATGCTCGGTTTTTTCAATAAGTTTAGTAAAATTGAGTTTGTATTTTTTTTAAACAGTAGTTTAGACTTAAAGAACATTTTATATCAGCTGATCTATTTTCAAATTATGAGTATACTTTCTCGAACACCGATCCATCAAAACAGCTGTTTCCAACTTTGTGTAGAAAGAGGAACTTACGTGTGGAGTTTCTCTCGACCTCTCCAAGGATTGGTTTCGTATTATGCTGGTGTTCTGCAAGTGCCGAAATGGAAATGTTACGAACAAGCACTTGATGTTCTTTAATTCTAGCAAATATCGGTCAACTTGTTTCGCCGATGTAGGCTTTATTATAGCTTCATGAGATACTGTAAACTCCTGGGGGTTCGAGGGGAACCTTATTTTTGATAGATCTAGGATATTGTGAGAGTTTACGGCATGTACAGAATCGTGTTGTTATTTTATGTTTTTTTTTTGAAACTGAGATCTGTGACATTCTTAATGTATAAAAGGACTACAATCCCGAGAAAAGTAATGATAAAAAATTTGCAATATAACTAAAAAAATTACAAAACATCCCTACAATTTAGAAAAGTGTTTGTGGTATTTTTTTTCAACAATTTAGGGACAGGAAATAGTGTATCAAATTTTTGTAATATCTTTGTTTCCTTGTTTAGTATATACGCCTTTAATTTACTTTTACTTCATTACTTTTAAATAAGAAACACTTGTAGCACGTCTTGCAATTACACTTTGTAGCACCAAAGTAAACTTAAAACAAAATACAACACTATTTTAGAAAACACGTAAATTAAACCTAATTTCAAAGGAAAGTAGGTTGTGGCGGAGAAAAATGGTCCTGCTTCTGAGATATTTTACAGAATTCTCAAAGCACTTGTAAATCAAATTGGGCTCTTTGGGATAAACAACAAAATGTTTATTTTATCTTTTAGGAAGTATTTTACGGTTTTCGGTTGCTTGAATTTATTCTAAAGAAATCATTTTATGAATTTTGTTCCCTTCTAACGTAAAGACAAGTAATAATGTGTTTAGTTGATATATTTGCTTTTTTTTTGTTCATTCGTTTACTTGTTTATTTTATTCTAACTAACAAAATGAATTAACTAATTTTTACAAATGATCTCAAATGATTCGTGAATCTGAAAGTGACAACGATTTTAAAAAAATACAAGAGTCTGGCGTACAAAGTGACGCTTTGTATCGCGATTTTTTTTCAACTATGACCCTATTGGTACGTCAAATTAATCAGACTTACAGTACAGTCTGTCAAGTAAGAACGTGACCGCTCGTATTCTTGAAAAAATGTGTCTTGAGAAAATTTTTGCCATCAATGATGTGCTAACAAGCCGCAACTACCTTAGTAAGGTGTCCAATCACCTCCTGCATCAATAATCGCCTAGCATCTTAGAGGCATGTTATCGACGAGATTTTCGGCAAACTCTGCAAATTTTTCGAATCTTGCGAGACAACCAAGTCAAAGTCCTTCCTCTGAGCTTTCTCTTTACAAGGGACCAAACGTTTTCAACAGGGTTGGCGTCCGGCGATTGTGATGGCCACTCTAGTACCTTATCATGGGTCCAAGCGAGCCGCTTCACGATGTGATTTTCGCTCAACAAGGGTTTCTTCAACGTGCTTTGAAATTTGATATTATGAGCACGAAGATGTTGTCGAATGGTCTCATGGGACACATTCAAATCCGATTTTCTTCCACTTCTTCACAAATGACACCAACTTTTTAATATATTCAGCGCCGCGGAATGGATTATTTTAGGCCCCTTTGGATGGGAACAAAAAAGACTTTCTTGAACCGACCCGCAGACAAGTGACTCAATTTGGATTTGACGTGATTTTTTCTTGAATCGCTATAATCGTATCTACAAAATGAATTATCGTGGACACGTTCTTACCTGAAAGACTGTATATATAGTATATTATTATTACAATAATCTGACTACCGAAATATATAGTACGGATTACAATTCAAATCATTTTTCCCCGACAAAAAAATACGAATTGCAACTTACCATGATTCCTTTTTAATTTGTAGTAAATTTTACCGGGTAAACTTTTTGTATTTGCGATAGTGGATTGATAAGCCTGGTAAATTTCTACGAAATGACGGGAAAATTTGCTAAAAGGCATGATTGTTGGTAAACATGATTCTTTTAACTATTATGTTCAAAGTTTTAGACAGATACAACGCTTACAAAAGTGTCAGATTTTTTCTTTTTTTTAAAAAAAATAGTGATAAAAATAATTTTTTTTAGCTCGTTAAAATAGGTTCCCCCCTTGACCAGCTCCGATTGGCATTCGCAGAGAGGCGACTGTAAAGCCATTTCGCGAAAATAAGATTCGAATCTTTTTTAACAACATAACATGTAGGCTGAAAAGTTTTTGGTCTGACACATAGATGTCGCTCTTTTCAAAAAATCCATATGATTTTTTAGGAAGTACTAACTTTCAAACGATCTATGTCAAAATTTCGACGATTAGTTTACAAGTTACAGTGGTTTTAGTGACGCTACTTTTGATATTTTCAAAATAATGGAAAAAATAGAATTTCGTGTGCTGATTAAACACTGTTTTTTGATGGGGAAAAAATACTGTTCAAGCAAAGTAATGGCTTGATAAGTGTTACGGGGTCTATGCCCCTGGAAAGTCACTCATTATTTATTGGTATGCTGAATTTAAACACGGTCGTACGGATACAAATGATTCTGAATGCGTAAAATACCAAAAAAATCCACAAAATTGGTTGGATGACTGTAAAGTGAATTTGTGTGAGATAGCTGACACCCTAAAGATGATATCAAATGAATGTGTTGGTCATATTTTGCATGAACATTTGGGCATGAGGAACCTCTGTTCGAAATAGGTACCGCGTTTGCTCACAGTGAACCAAAAACAACAACGTGTTGATGATTCTGAACGCTGTTTCGGCCTGTTTAAGCGCAATAAAAAGGATTTTTTCATACGATATGTGACAATGGATGAAACATGGATCCACCATTACACACCGGAATAAAATCAGCACCCAGCTGAGTGGACAGCAGCCGGTGAAAGCCACCCGAAGCGACCAAAGACACAACAGTCGGCGGGGCAGGTTTTGGCCTCTGTATTTTAGGATGGGCATGGAATAATTTTCATCGACTATGCTGAGAAGGGAAAAAGCATCAAAAGCGAATATTATAGAAAGTTATAGGTGCGCTTGAAGGCAGCAATCGCAAAAAAAAACGTCCACAAATGAACAAAAAAAAGTGCACTTTCATCAAGACAATGCACTGTGTCACAAGTCAATGGTTACGATGGCAAAATTGCATGAATTGAAGTTCGAATTACTCCCTTAATCACCGTATTCTCTAGATTGGGCCCCCAGCGACTATTATCTATTCGTAGACCTCAAAAAAATGCTCGCGGGAAAGAAAAATGGCTCTAGTGAAGAAGATATCGCCGAAACTGAGGCCTATTTTGAAAGCTAAGACAAATTCTGCTCCAAGAAAGCTATAGAAATGTTAAAAAAGCATTGAACTGATTGTATCGTTCTTGAAGGAGACTATGTTGATGAATAAAGTCGAATTTTGCAAAAAAAAATGTGTTTTAATTAGCTAGACTAAAAACTTTTCAGCCTTACGAATTGCAACTTAGCATGATTTCTTTTTAATTTGTAGTAAATTTTTTGTATTTACGATAGTGGATTGATAAGTCCGGTAAATTTCTACAAAATGACCGGAAATTTTGTTTAAACGGCATGATTGTCACGCTCGGACATCGGCTACTCAGGCGAGTGTCCGTAGACAGCGGGAGGTTTTTCAACTTAACAAAGACCTGGAAGAAATTCTATCTTGGGGTGACAGTGACCAAGTGGAATTTACCGCTACAAAACCCCAGGCGGCAGTTTTTTCTAAAAAAGTTAATGTTGCTGAACCCAACATGGCATGAACATGTTGCAAGCATTGCGAGAAGAGCTTCTCCAAAGTTGGGAATATTATTTCGAACCAGAAAGCTTTACACTCCACAACAAGGGTTAATTCTTTACAAAGCTCAAATTCGGTCAACTATGGAATACTGCTTCCATGTTTGGGGCTCCGCTCCTGTTCAGAGAAGAGCTGTTCGTCCGTCCGGAACAGACCGGTGGCCTTGATTCGCTGGAACATCGAAGAACGGTTGGCGACTTGAGTCTGTTCTACAGGTATTTTCAAGGAAAGTGTTCGAAGGATGTAGCCCGTTTAATTCCTCCCAGAGCGGTGCATGTTAGAAATACACGTCGCGCTAATACTTCACATCCGCATGAAGTTCAGCTTGTTACTACGCGTACAACGCTTTTCAAGCAGTCTTTTATATGGAGAACATCATCCCTTTTGAATAATTTGCCCAGGGCTGTTTTTCCCCCCACCGAGTACAATTTACAGCGATTCAAGGTCAACGTGAATCGCTTTTTTCCAAACGCATGCCGCTCCTGGAGCGCTTTCGAGGTTACCCTGTAGCATGTGTGCTAGGCCCATAAAAAAAAGCATAATTTTTGTAACCATTCTGTTCAAAGTTTTAGACAAATACAACGCTCATAAAAATGTCACATTCAATCAACTTTTTTTAGCTTATTAAAATAGGTTCCCCTCTTAACCAGCTCCTATGGGTATTCGCAGAGAGGCGATTTTAAAGCCATCTAGCGAAAATAAGTCCCGATATTTTTTTGACAACATATTATATGGAATATGGGAGGCTTACTGCCTGTATAGTAACTGTAACCGAATAGTTGCCGGTTTGATTTCGGTCGACGGCTTAGTGTTACGTGTGAGTGTACAGGTGGAAGTTGTAGAAATACAATAACGCTAGATGTAACACGTAGGCGGAGAAGTTTTTGATCTAGCTACTTAAAACACATTTTTCTTTTGCAACATTCAACTTTATTCATTGTGTTTGCCTTCAAAATAGGCCTCAGTATCGACGATAACTTCTTTACTGGAGCCAAATCTCTTTCCTGCACGCATTTTTTGAGGTCTGCGACTAGATAATAGTCGTGGGGGATAAATCTGGAGAATACAATGGATAAGGAAGCAATTCGAACTTCAATTCATGCAATTTTGCCATTGTAACCATTGACTTGTGAAACAGTGGATTGTCTTGATGAAAGTGTACTTTTTTCTTGTTCATTTAGGGCCGTTTCTTCGCGATTTCTGCCTTCAAATGCACCAATAACTTTATATAATATTTGCTATTGATGGTTTTTCCTTTCTCAGCATAGTTGATCAAAATTATTCCATGCTCATTCCAAAATACAGAGGTGAAAACCTTCCCAGCAGACTGTTATGTCTTTGGTCGCTTCGGGCGGCTTTCACCGGCTGCTGTCCACTCAGCTGACTGCCGAATCATCAACACGCTGTTGGTTTTGGTGCACTGTGAGCAAACGTGGTACCCATTTCGAACAGAGCTTTGTCATTCCCAAATGTGACCAACATGTTCTTTTGATATCTTTAAGGTGTCAGCTATCTCACGCAATTTCACTTTACGGTCATCCGAAACAATTTTGTGGATTTTTTAAATGTTTTCCGGTGTAACCACCTCAATTAAGAGTCCAGAGCGTTCAGCATCACTTGTATCTGTACGACCGTGTTTAAATTCAGCATACCAGTAAATGATAAATGATTTTCCAGGGGTAAAGTCCCCTTAAACACTCATTAAGCCATTGCTTTCCTTCAACGGTATTTTTTCATATCAAAAAGCAGTGCTTAATCAGCACACGAAAATTGCATTTTTTTTCCATTGTTCCATTGAAAATATCAAAAATAGCGTCACCAAAACCACTGTAACTTGTAAACTAATTGTCGAAATGTCATGAAATTGTGACATGTATCGTTTGAAGGTTGGTACTTCCTAAAATTATATATTTTTTGAAAGGGAGGACATCTATATGTTAGTCTAAAAATTTTTTAGTCTACGTGTTATTAGTTTAAAATAAATGTATCGTTCTTTTAAGTCTTTGACTATAAAGTAACTTATTAACTGTCAATAAATTCTTCGCTGTTTTCGAATTCCGAAATTACTGAAACTAGTAAATACCAAGATTAATTTAACTTTCAAATATATAAATCCGCCGAATTAATATTTGAGTTTCTATTAGAACGCTTTTGAAATTGACAAGGGCGGGTTTGAAAGGAGGTCAAAACTGTAAGTTTGCATTCAAGGCTGAAATGTCAAGCTTTTAGGGAAATAATGGAAAGGCTTTTAACGGTTTGGGTGGAAATAAAGTGTCACTAGAGTTTATAATGTATTTATAAGTAGTAACCATTTATTATTATCAGTGTTATACAGGGCTGACTCTAAATTGTAAGTAAGTATTTTCTAAGCGAGCGGTGAACATTGTCTATTAATTGTTACAGGGAGCAATATGTTCATTCTCCAAAGTTAAGGCCCAACAAATTGCCGCCTGACTTATTGTAGGGTTAAATTCTACTTGGTTACTGTCACACCCAAATAGGATTTCTTCCAGGTCTTTGTTTAAACTGAACAATTTCCTGTCGTCGGCTAATATTTACAACCGTAGCCGATTTTCGAGCATTCAAAGTGAATAAAGAAATTGGTGTACTTTTATCAGCAAAGCTGTAGATTAAATGCCTCGTCATTTCGTGCAGATCGTGAATATAAATAAGAAACAGAGTAGGAAACAGACAGCCTTGGGGCACATCGGCGTTGATAGTGATGGGTTTAGAAAAAAATCCGTCGACTCCCACGGTTAAAGAACGCTCTATGATGAAACATGAGAGCCATAAAGAAATCCTTTCAGACATACCATAGCTAGTAGCTAGTAGCTTAGCCGACACTCAGTGATGCCAAACACCCTCGAATACCTTGGATATATCAAGTGGCACCACTCTCAAAATATTCAATTGTGTTGTTCCAAACATGTGTGACATAAGTTAGATCTCCTGTTGATCTTTGCTTACGAAAGCCATATTGAATTGTCGCTAATAACATTAAAACCTTCTAGATATTTTAGAAGATGCTAATTGATAGCCCTTCCATAACTTTCGATATTAGTGGAAGCATGGTGAGTAATTAGTTGTTTAGCAAAGTCTTCTTGCCTTTTTTGGGTATCGGCTAATCCAGGGGTTCCCTAACTGTGCGTCGCGATTCTATCCTAGGGGAGTCGCGAGACTATACGCACAGGTCGCCTGCACGCGTCGTAATTAGCTACTGCGGTGCGCGTCTCATCAGTGACTCAGTAACCTCGCCCCTCCATTTCCCCGCGCTTTCGATCGTTCTGTCTTTTGTTTCGGTGCTTTATTTATTCGTCGATTACAAGCGTTGACGAATGCAGTGTTTTCATTTTAAATGTGTTGTATTTAATTTACGCACGCGTATTTATTACTTAAAATGGATAACTTTATTCAAATAAATAGAAAACGTGTTAAAGACGCAGGAAAGAGTTGAAATGAAACTGTAGAAAAACGAAAAAAGTACAGAAAATATGATGATCAATATTTAGATTTTGGATTTACCTACGTTAGCAAAGGAAATATGAAACTTCCCCAATGTGTTGTTTGTCATAAGGTGCTAGCTGCTGAAAGTATGCCTCCTAATAAATTGAAACGTCATTTAGAAACAACTCACAGTAATTTACAAGAAAAGCCGCGAGACTTTTTTCAAAGAAAATTACGAGAACTGAAACATCAGTCGACATCCTTGTTTTCCAGAGCATCTATTCCTTTCAAAGCACTGCTCGCCTCTTACAGTGTCGCATTTTAATAAATATTTTCTAGAGAATCTGAATTAATACGACTGGATTAGAAACCCATTCCAATAGATCCCACCGCCATCTACACTTTCAACAGTCGAGGAAGAACAGCTGTTAGTGTCTTGTAATACGACCTTAAAACCACGATTTGATAAAGGCAAACTGTCTCAATTTTGGAACAATGCATCCCAAGAGATATAACTCTGTTAAGTTCAACCATGAAGCACTTTACAAAGATCATAGAAGCAATAATAAGTGAGCATCTAAACATATCGGAAGAACAACAAGGCTTCAGAAAAAATAGGTCAACCGTAGATGCCATCCTCATAGTCTGACAAGTAGTAGAGAAAACCATAGAATACGGAAAACCTGCATTTATGTGCTTTATAGACCTCACTAAAGCATTTGACAGAATAAGACTAAAACACGTAGTTGATATCCTAAAAAGAAAATATGTGCCAAAAAACATACTAGACATCATAAAACAACTAAACCACAATACAGGCACTCACATCTTAGTTAATCAAAGACTGCCAGAGGAAATACAAACGCCAACCGGAATCCGACAGGGGTACTCTTTAAGCCCGCAACTGTTCAACGAGATAATAACCCATATCAGAGCCATGGAGGAAGGATATTTCTTACAACGGGTAAAATCAACATTGTCTGTTATGCAGACGACGGTGTGATCGTAGCAGAGAACGAAGACGACTTACAGCGGCTTCTGCACTCATTCTACACAAAAGCTAAAGCAATCAACATGCCATCCAACACAAAAACCAAAACCCTCGTCATATCTAAAGAGCCAATAAGATGCAAACTTGCTCTGGAAAACAAAACAATAGAACAAGCCATGTCATTTAACTACCTAGGCATACAAATCACCTCATGCCAAAATAGAACAAATGAAGTGAAGGACCAAGCAAACAAAGCCAGCCGAATATCAGGCGCACTTCGGGACATCATCTGGAACAACGCCTTTATGAATAAAAAGTCAAAAATAAGGATATACAAAACATGTGTCAGACCCACACTAACATACGCCATGGAAACAAGAGCACACTATAAAAGAACAAAAAGCATTCTTCGAACAAAAGAGATGAAAATATTTAGAAACATTTCAGGATACACCTAAAACATAGGAAAAGAAACACAGACATAAGACATGAATGCGAAGTGGAAGACATAATCAGATGGGGATGTAAACGTAGAAGAGCTTGGAGAGATTACGTGGAGAGAATGACTGACAAGAGACTAGCGAGAATCGCGCGAGATGGTAAACCGCGGACACGACGACCCCTGAGAACACCTCCAAAGAGATGGCTCGAATCATGGACATCAACATCTCAAGAAAACTGATGAGTTGGAAACTACAGGCCTGAGGCCTACAGTATGTGGAAGAAGAAGAAGAAGAAGTATCCCAAGAATTTCCTACTACCAATACTACGGCTTTGAGGGTTCTTTTACCATTTGCTACGTCATACTTGTATGAAACTGACTTTCCTGTAGTTGCAGTAATCAAATCGAAGTAGAACTCACAAATAAATTTAGAAAAAGAAATGAGAGTAGCAATTTTAAAACTTCAGCCCCGATTTGAGACGTTATGGTCAGAAAAGGAAGCTCATCCTTCTCATTAATGGTATTGTTTGTAGTTTTTTATGCTTTCTAATAAATAATAATTAAGATTCCATATTCTTTGGACTTTTCTTTGAATAATAAAGTAATTTTATTGTTTACTAGAGCTACACACAGATATCTTCCTTTAGAAGGGCGTCGCAAAAAAATTGCAACCTGCAAAGGGAGTCTTACCAGCAGGAAGAAAAAACATTCTCTTTCTGAAGGATAGGTTGAAAAGTCTACAAAAACTGTTATTAGTTCGCCTGTGCCTTTCTTAATTACTATGGCAGGTACTTCATCAGCGCCAGAAGCTTTTTTGGTGTTTAGTTTCATTAAAATACGTTTTATGATACGCCACACTACGTAATTTTTACCCAAATTAATTTTCTGCCCGCAATTTTCAAGGAATCTTAGTATTTTTTTTTAAATATTTTCATTCTTGATTTCTCTATCGATCTGTCTGAGCGGATTTTTGATTATTTACCTGATTTTTACTAATTTAACAATATATATTGCTTTGTTGTCCAAAAAACATCTTTTTAGGCAATAAAATAAGCCTCGGTCAGGCAATTTTCAAGAAATCTCAATAATTTATATATATATATATATATATATATATATATATATATATATATATATATATATATATATATATATATATATATATAATATATTATATATATATATATATATATATATATATATATATATATATATATATATTTGGGTTTCACTGTATACATACACAAGTAATATATAACAATTATACAACTAAGTGTTGTGTTCCCATTCGCCTTCTCCAAACCTCTCTATCGTCCGCGATCTCTTCGTCCATTCCTCGTTACCTCATGGCTTGTCTCATATCTTCATTCCAGGATCTACGTGGTCGTCCTTTTTTATTTCTTTCCGGTGGTTTCCATGTCTAGAGCCTTTTGGGCCATCTTGTATCGTTCATTCTGGGTAGGTGTCCAAACCATTTTAATTCTCTATTTTCTATTCTTTGTATAATTGTTTCTGTTGCTGCTGTTCTATTGCTATTTCTTGGTTTGTTATGTGTTGGAATTTGGACACTCCGGCGCTTCTTCTCAGGTAATCCATTTCTATCGTCGTTATTTTTTTTTTATCCTCTTCTTTCATTACCCACGGTTCATTACCATAATTTAAAACCGATTCTACCATTGTTCTTCTTCCAATTCTCTTTTGTTTTGTGTAGTTATGTTTTGATCCCGCCATATTGAGTTAAGAGCACCTATGATACTCCTGGCTTTTTGTTGTTTATTCTGTATTTCCTTTTTACCTATACCATTTTTATTGTCAATCAGTACTCCTAGATATTTAAATTCCTTGACTTGTTTGACATGTGCATCGTTGCTAATTAAGATATCAAATTCTATTTCTGAGTTCATAATCATATATTCCGTCTTTTCAAGGCTCACCTCTAGTCCGCATTCCTTGTAGTCTGTGTATAATCTCTTCAATACATATTCCATATCGAATCCATCTTGTGTTATTATTACTTGCTCGTCTGCAAGGTTTAACGATAATAGGTGTTTATCACTAATGGTGATGCCCCTGCTTTGGCAACTGCGGTTCCATTTCTTTAGAGCGTTGTCTACAAATATGTTAAATAAGATTGGTCAAAGGCAACACCCTTGTCTTAGACCTTTTGTAATGTGGATAGCTTCCGAGAGATAGCTTTTTTGTTTCACATATCATATATTTTCATTATATAACTCTTTTATTGTTGTTATCATCCCTTCTTTTATCCCTACTGTTCTCAAGACATACCAAAGTTTATTTCTCAGTACACTATCGTATGCCTTCTTAAGATCTATAAAGGTCATATATCATTTCGTCATCTTTTTGGATCTTCTTTTCTATCAATTGTTGTAAAGTAAACAAGTTGTCTCTACACGACCGGCCCGGAGTAAATCCGCTTTGGTTTTCGGATATCTTTCCTTTAATTGTTTCTCTTATTCTATTCTACAATATTTTACCGTACAGTCTGTTCATAGTACTTGTAACGCATATACCTCTATAATTATTAGGGTCTTTTCTATTTCCTTTCTTATAGATTGATGAAATGTAACTTTTTTTCCATTCGGTAGGTGTTCTTCCTTGTGATATACAATTATTAATTAAGCTAGTTATTATTCTCCACATGGTTATACCTGCATTTTTAATCATTTCTGCAGAGATATTACCTGGTCCGGCCGCTCTTCCATTCTTCATCATTTTTAGATTTGTTTGTATTTCCTCCAAGGTTATTTCGTTCCAGTTCTTTCCCTCTGTGTCTTCTGATTCATTGTCCTCTATACTAAGGAATTCTTCTCTGTTTTCAGTGAGTAATATTTCGTAATCATTTTTCCATTCTTACAGGGGTATTAAATTTACGGCCCTCTCTTTGTTGTTCGTTTTCATATTTTTGATGGTTTGCCACACTTCTGTCAATTGTGCTCCCCCAATATACGTGTAATTCTGTGCACATTTTCGTTCCCAGTATCCATTTTTTCTTTTTTTTTATTTTTTTACATCGATATGGAAGAACATATTAATTTTTACACGTTTTCATTGACTTACATATTTTTTCATTAGCTCTTTTTCTTACCATACTTTATAAAAACTCCCACGAAATTTAATGGTAATTTAATACTTTGGAAACCACACAGAAGTGTTTTTTTACCAGATGTAGTCTGTGGCCACAAGTGGATATTGCTGACAGTGCAAGGTTATTAAATAAATTTTCAACGTGCCATCTCTGGGATGACATAATGCGAACATAATCAAAACTTTACACTACGGATAATAGATGACGATGAGCAATCTATCATTTTGGACATTAATCTTATTTTATAAATCCCACTAATATCAGCGACCCTTATCTCATGAGGCTGTAGTTTTATGAAAGTTAAATGAATCTATTATTATACACAGAGAGTGTCGTAAAAAAGGTTTTGAAAAACTAGTAGTCTGTCTGTCAAGTAAGAACGTGACCGCGCGTATTCCTGAAATATGTGTTTCGAGTATGTTTTTTGTCATCAATGTATTCTTTGGTGTGCTAACAACGGCACAATTATCTTAGTAAGTTGTCCAATTACCTCCTGCATCAATAATCGCCTGACATCTCCAAGGCATGCTGTCGACGAGATTTTCTGTATACTCTGCAAATTTTTCGACTCTCGCGAGACAACTGAGTCAAAGCACTCAGAGTCTTTGTTCTGAACTTTCTTTTTAAAAGGGATCAAACGTTTTCAATAGGGTTGGCGTCCGGCGATTGTGAGGGCCACTCTACTATCTTATCATGGGCCCAAGCGAGCCCCCTCGCGACGTGATTTTCGCCCAGGTTTCTCCAACTTGCTTCGGAATCTAGCATTAAGAGAACGAAGACGTTGTCATGGGACATATTCAAACCCTATTCTCTTAATTTTCCCGCTCCTTGAAGTAGCGTCAATTTCGGGTCCCGTGAAAATAAAGACACGATTCGTTTTTCGACTTTCGGAGTGACTTTGCCTACCGAGACACGTTTTGGCAAGTCGTCGACATTTTTCGACTCGTTAAAACGATTTCCCCACATTTTCACAAACGACACTGACCTTTTAAGATATTCAGCGGTTGCGGAATGTATCATTTTAGGCCCCTTTGGGTGGGAACAAAGAAAGACTGCCTTGAACCGATGCGCAAACAAGTGACTAATTTTGAATTTTATGTAATTTTGACGAAAGTTCGGAATCAACTGATACTTTTACTAAAATGCGTCGTAGACAAAGGTTCCCTTTATCGATTTTTTATTGAATCGCTAGAATTGCATTTAGCAAAAATGAATTATCGCGGACAAGTTCTTACTTGACAAACTGTATGTATGTTCTTCAATTTGCAATGTATTATTGATATTATGAAAATGAATTACTATTTGCGTCGGTGGATAAGAAGACTATGCTATTTTTTGTATTATTTAGTCCGTTGAAATTGGCTCTGCTTTTTGTAAAACAATTGATTTTTGTTGTATATTTGCACCTAACTGTAAGTTTCTATAATATAATAACCCGGTTCAAAACATCTTAATTTCTGTGTTTTTTTTTATCCTTTTATTAACCTTCTCTCTTCGATCCCGTAAGTTCATTCTTCTAAAGTTTCTTTCTTTCTAATTCATTTTTAGTTTTTGTGCAGATTTTCTGCGGTTTGATTGCACCCATTTTATCACTCTTTTAGGCAGTCTAGTTTTCTCCAGTCTCTGTGTATTTCCATATTAATGAGTTTATTTCATTCTCCTTAATCATAAAATCATCCACTCAGATGTGTTGTTGTGCATCTTCATTTCCAGTTCTGTCTTTTTTAAATATCCCCTACGATCTTTTAAACATGTCTATTTCGGTCGACTTATTAGTGTTCCGTATGGAACACTTACAAGATCATTTCGGTGTCCGTCTGTCTGTTCGTCTGTCCGTCTGACACACCCAATTTTCTCCGAAACTATTTGACGTAGAAAGTTGAAATTTGGGAATAATATAGGAATTGATGGCGTCATCAGAGCCGTTCAGTTTTGAAAGTTAAATTTTGACTTAAGGGGTTAGTTTTAGGGGGTTAAATCGGAAGTGTCGGAATTTTTTTACTAGATCATCGAGTGGGGTGTCAAATGAAAGTTTGTAAAAAGACGAGTTCAGAAATATGTAAATTCTCTTTGTATTATTTTTAAAAAAGTGCGAAAAATCGCTGACCCCCTATCTCGAAAAGGATTTATCAAAAAATTTTGAAAAAATTCTGGAACATTCTCTACAGGGTGTAGATTTAATCAAAATTATCACGAGTGCATTAACTTTAATAATTTATCTGGTACATAAAAAACAAAAATTTCAAGGTCATCAGTTTTCACTAAAGATCGGAAAAAAAATTTGTTGAAAACTCATTTGGGATGTTTTTGTGAAGTCGCTGGTCATTTTATACAGTTTCCACTAAAGATCGGAAAAAAAATTTGTTGAAAACTCATTTGGGATGTTTTTTGTGAAGTCGCTGGTCATTTTATACTTCCGTAACAAAAATTATTATTTTAAAAGCAATCAACGTACGAAACTCTAATTGCGCAAGTTCAACTTGACCGATTATTTTCATTTACGTGTATTATTTTTTATTTAACATATCTGCCGTTATTCCTATTATATCAAAATTAATGTATGAGGGATATAATTAGTATAGATTGCTATTTCCTTTATTTCAGGTTGGATGTTTGTTAATTCTGCCCCTATAATAATGTTACCATTACATTTAAAACCAAAATCGTGTTTCATTTTTAAGTTGAATATTTTGGGTCCAATTTAATGTAAATGGATTTGCGTTACTTTTATTTTTCGGCTATAGTCATTTTTAGTTTTGGAAATATTAGGATCTTCACAGATCAGATATATAGCGAGAGCTGAAATATGTTCCAGTTTGACAGAGTAATAAAAATCAGAAGTATAACACGTAGGCTGAAAAGTTTTTGGTCTAGCTACTTAAAAACACTTTTTTTTTTTTTTGCAAAATTCGACTTTATTTATCAATATAATCTCCTTTAAGAGCGATAAAATCAGACCAATGCTCTTCTAACATTTCTATAATTTTCTTGTAGAAGAATTCATCTTTGCCTTCAAAATAGGCCTCAGTTTCGGCGATAACTTCTTTAATGGAGCCAAATCTCTTTCCCGCGAGAATTTTTTTGAGGCCTGCAAATAAATAATAGTCGCTGGGGGTCACATCTGCAGAATACGGTGAATAAGGAAGCAATTCGAACTTCAATTTATGCAATTTTGCCATCGTAACCCTTGACATGTGACGCGGTGCATTGTCTTGATGGAAGAGCACTTTTTTCTTGTTCATTTGGGGACGTTTCTTTGCGACTTCTGCTTTCAAACGCACCAATAACTTTAAATAATATTTGCTATTGATGGTTTTTTCTTTGTCAGCATAGTCGATGAAAATTATCCCATGCGCATCCCAAAATACAGAGGCCAAAACCTTCCCAGCCGACTGTTGTGTCTTTGGTCGCTTCGGGCGGCTTTCACCAGCTGCTGTCCACTCAGCTAAATGGCGATTTGTGTTCGGAGTGTAGTGGTGGATCCATGTTTCATCCGTTGTCACATATCGTATGAAAAAATCCTTTTTATTTCGCTTAAACAGGTCCAAACAGCGCTCAGAATCATCAACACGTATTGTTTTTGGTCTACTGCGAGCAAACGCGGTGTTCATTTCGAACAGAGCTTTCTCATGCCCAAATATTCATGCAAAATACGACCAACACGATCTTTTGATATATCTCACACAATTAGGATGTCAGCTATCTCACACAATTTCACACACAACAGTATTTAATCAACACACGAAATTCGATTTTTTACAATGTTTTGAAAATATCAAAAGTAACGTCACTAAAACCACTGTAACTTGTCAAAATTTCATGACATTTGGATTAGCTTACAAGTATCGTTTGAAGGTGGGTACTTCCTAAAAATCGTATGGATTTTTTGAGAAACGCGACATCTGTGTGTCAAGACCAAAAACTTTTTAGCCTACGTGTATAAGATACGTAATAACGTACAAAGCTCACATCTATATAGTTATAATTAACTTTACTTAGTAAATTGTGCAAGTCAGAAAATCTCTTCAAATTCTTTATTTATTTATTTAATTGATTCATTCACAAATTCATCAGAGAACATAGTTTTCTCATTAATTTTAAAAATTTTAACCTATACTATATATACAGTCTGTCATGTAGGAACGTACCGCGGTAATTCATTTTTGGTAGATGCGATTCTAGCGATTCGACAAAAAATCGATAGAGGGGACCGTTACCTACGGCACATTTTAGTAAAAGTATCAGTTGATTCCGAATTTTTGTCAAAATTACGTGAAAACCAAAATGAGTCACTTGTTTGAGCGTCGATTCGAGGCAGTCTTTCTTTGTTCATAAGGGCCTAAAATGACACATTCGCGGCTGCCAGATATATTAAAAAGTTGGTGTCGTTTGTGAAGAAGTGGGTAAATCAAACAAAACAAACACTCCACTATTTCATCTCTTTGCTATCTTAGGCCATTAGTAAACTAAGTACTTTGTACTTCTTCGTCATTTATTGTAATCCTTTTTTGGTAGCATGACGTATCATAGTGCCAAAGAAAAACATTTTAAAACTTACTAAATGAATTTTTAATATTCATGGCATGTAAATCATTCGAAGATTCCTTAGCCATGTTTTCTTTTAATCTATTTATATTGTCCTGCGATATATAGCGTATAGTCTTGTAGACAGGCAAAAATTCATTTATTTCCTTGGTCAATTTTTTTGACAATCTATGAAGCAACTAATCTGAGATATATGGCCGGATATTTCTAGATAGTGGTATGATAAATGCGGGTTGGTTGTTCACAGTGATCCTCTATAATATGAGAATCAAATACGTCCTGCAATAACTTAAAACTTGTGCTATTTGTGTTTATGCTGCTTGTGTTGAAGTCTTCACATATGACAACATTGCCATCTTTGTGACTAAGACTAATACTAATGTTAGTTGCTTGATAGAAACATCAATATTGCAGTTTGTAGATCTTTATGAAAATATTTTTATTACCTGTGATATATCTTACAGCACAATACTGAATCTTAATTTCAATGCTAAAAAAACTGATGAAAGAAACTGACTTTGCCTTACTATTCTGTTTCACATCTATAGCAGACATCCTTGGATGTGTTTCTTTCAGCAAAAGTGCGATACAGCTTTAAAATCATCAATCATTCCATAGCTTCATGCGAAGTCCACAACTCCTTTAGACAAAGAACATGCGGTCTATGTTCGTTAATCATTAGCTCCAGTAAATTCATTTTTTGTAAATATTTCGTACATTATGATGGTCAATAATGAGTACATCACAATTTTAAATTATAGTTTAAGAGACGCATATAAAAGGCACGGTATCAAGTAATTTAAAATAAAACAACGATGAAATGGGTTTCGCTTAATTAGGTATCACGAGACCTAAAACCAACAGTTGAGAGTTTTAATACAAAAAAACCGTAGCACAAAGATTCACTCAGGAGACTTAACATTTAAACTCGATCTAGCTGTCATGGAATCGCAAACTTCTAATTGGTCTGGTGTGTTTTATCTGCGATGTTATTTCGATAGGTATTAAAAATGTCACCAGTTAAATGTTTATTTAGGAAAATTTGATTAAAATACTATATTTCACCCTAATTTTTATTTTTATCGGTTTAGCAATAAATTAAAATTCTTAGTCTGAGCGTTTACAGAAAATTTAAATATTTAAATTGCAATTGCCTTTGTTAAAATAATTTTCAAATCAGACCATTTTTCAGTGATTTAGGGTGCGATATATATATATATATATATATATATATATATATATATATATATATATATATATATATATATATATATGTATATATATATACATATATATATATATATATATATATATATATATATATATATATATATATATATATATATATATATATATATATATATATACTCCTGGACAAAATTAGCGCAACAATATATTAAATCATACAAATCTCTATAATGAATTAATTTTAATAATTTTTTATGAACATTGGTTACACTAAAAGTTAGAAAAAACTTATTCGGATACTTTAAAAGTGAATTAGCTACCAAATTTCTCTATAAGATTCGAATTAAAATTATTCTTAAGACCTAATAACAAAATCGTTGAAATTATGTAATAATGAAAAAAATAAACTGGGACACTAATAGCAAAATTAATGGTGCAACTGGGACACTAGTAGCGTGTGCTACTTCGGATGACATCGCTTATGCGCCTAGGCATGCTTCTAATTAAATTTTGGGATAAAATCTTGAGGAATTTGCTCCCATTCTATGATAACTGCATTTTCAAGTTCCCTCAGGTTTCTAGGTGCAGGTATATGACGTTTCACATTTTTCTTAAGGTGATCCCATACATGTTCTATCGGATTCAGATCCGGGCTTTTTGGTGGCCATTGCATAATCGGTGTATCAACTTGATTAAGATAATCGAGTAGCTCCCTAGCCACGTGAGGTCAAGCTTTGTCTTGCATAAACAGGAAATTGGGCCCCACAAAATGACCGATAGGCATCACATATTCTATTACAATATTCTCAAGATAATAGTCAGCGTTCATGGATCTCGTACGGACAGGAACTAACTCTGTGCGAGCATTAAAGCAGATGCCACCCCAGAACATAACAGAGCCACCGCAGAATGGAATCCTTGCAGAGATATTGCAAGGAGCAAACCTCTCTCCTGGTCTTCGCCATATTCGCTCACGACCATCTGGATGTTTTAGACTAACCCTAGTTTCATCTGTGAAGAAAACTTGTTTCCAATCATCCACAGACCAGTTTTCGTGATTTCGAGAAAAACGTAACCTGGCAACTCTGTTCTCTCTAGTAAGCAAGGGCGCAGTGGCTGGTCTCCTACTGTTTAATCCAGCTTCATTTAACCGTCTTCTAACTGTTTTAGAAGAAATTGTGACATTGCGAACAGCTTCGAGTTCGTTTCTTATTATAGAACTAGTGACAGTCCTGTTTCTTAAAGCATATTGTCTTATAAAACGTTCATCTAGGTCGCTAGTGCATCGTTGTCGCCCTTGCCCTAACCTTCTAGAATAAGTTCCTACTTCCTTCAAGCGTCTTACCATACGACTTATTGTGGAACGACGTTTGCCTAACAAATTGGCAACATAACTCTGACAATATCCCTCGTCCAATAAAACTGAGGCTCGCACTACCGTGTTCAGTTAAATTCCTTGTCCGATTCATTTTTCTTATTCTTCAGGGTCAAAAATAAAACAGTTTACCACAAAAACGTATTACTTTGAAAAAGGGAACAATTTATAAGCTTACTTTTAAAGAAAATCTATCGCATTATTACAGAAAATTGTTTATCTTCTAAAAAATTCTTTAAAACTGTAAATCTAAACGAATTGTTTTGATTTCTGTCATGAACAACGAAACAAAATATGCATAGCCTACTATTCACATACTCGATAAACTTTAAAACTGACATAAGAAAAAGATAAATTAATTTTCAGATTGTTGCGTTAATTTTGTCCAGGAGTGTATATACATACATACATACATACATACATATATATATATATATATATATATATATATATATATATATATATATATATATATATATATATATATATATATATATATATATATATATATATATATATATATATATATATATACATATATATATATATATATATATATATATATATATATATATATATATATATATATATATATATATATATATATATATATATATATATATATATATATTTGCCGTGCCCGCGGCTCCGTTGCGTGGACCTGATTCAGTATTATTGTCACTTGCTCATTTCTTATATTACCTACCGTAATAAAATATATCCTATAACCTGGCCAGAGAACACATGTATGAATTAAAAAAAAAAACACGTAAATCGGATAAGTGGCTCTCAAGTCATAAGCGCACTAACGAACAGACAGACAAACAGAGAGACGTTACGTTTTATATATTATATAGATCATTATTATTATATTACCTGGCCAGAGAGCATATGTATGAATTACAAAAAAAAACACGTAAATCGGATAAATGGTTCTCGAGTGATAAGCGCACTAACCGACAGACAGAGAGACGATGCATTTTGTATATATTATATTCTTTGTTACATGATGGTTCCATATTTAATTGTTAAGGCAGCGTATTGCAAAAGAATGCGCTAACGGCAAACTTTTTTCCGACTTGATTCACTATTATCGCCACTGCTTATTCTTTATGTTACCTAACGTAATAAAATATCTCCTAGGCTAGAGAACATATGCGCGTTTAAAAAAAAAGCACGCAAATCGGATAAGGATTCTCGAGTGATAAGCATACTTACAGATAGACAAACAGACAGACAGAGAGACGTTGTTATATATATTATAAATTATAGATAACCTGACCAGAGAACATATGTATGAATTTAAAAAAATACACGTAAATTAGATAAGTGGTTCACGAGTCGAACAGACAGGCAGACAGAGAGAAGATGCATTTTAGATATATTATATTCTTTGCTAAATTGTTCCATATTTAATGGTTAAGGCAGCGTATTGCAAGAGAACGCGCTAGCGGAAAACTTTTTTCCAACTGGATTCACTATTATCGTCAGTTCTTATTCCTTATGTTACCTAACGTAATAAAATATATCCTATAATCTGGCCAGAGAATATATATATATATATATATATATATATATATATATATATATATATATATATATATATATATATATATATATATATATATATATATATATATATATATATATATATATATATATATATATATATATTATATATATATATATATATATATATATATATATATATATTTATATATATATATATATATATATATATATATATATATATATATATATATATATATATATATATATATTACTATAGAGGTTTTCACGGATGGTGGAATATAATACATTAAAATTTCGGGTTTCAATCCGGTAGTCTAACAATAAATAAATTGCACGACAATTCGCCAAAATCTCATTTGGCATTTTCAAGTGCTCCCGTTGTTGCTGCTACTCGATATTATGATCTTGCTGCTGCTGCCACTCGAATCTAAGAGTTAGCTTCGAGCGGCAGTAGCAGCACGATCACAGTATCTAGTATCAGCAGCAGAGGAAGCACTTGAAAATGCCAAATGAGATTTTGGCGAAACGTCGGGCAAATTTATTGTTAGACGAACGGATTGAAACCCGGAATTTTAATGTGTTTTGTATATGTATTATATATATATATATATATATATATATATATATATATATATATAGTGTGTCCCAAAAAGTTTTATACAAATGGAAAAAAAGTTTATCTTATATATTACAAAAAAATTTATTCTTGAAAAAAAGTTCTGTATCACATGGAAATCCATAATCAAGCATCAAAAGTTTAAAATATTTGACGGTATACAGGGAAAAGAAAAAATAATGATTTATAATTTTCAAAATAAAATGATATTAGCACAAATTTATTATGGATGTAATTGTTGCAAAGCAGATAAGAAGGTTATCAAATTTTTACCGACAGTATGATACAATCAAAATCAGTGCACGCGTTTTTAATTAATTTCGTTTTCCTTTATTCAATAAATAATCCGACAATTACTGACGTGTTTATTGGAGTTTTTTTGAATTTTTAACTAGTAAGTATGTAAGCATAATTTTTTAGTTCTTATTAATATTTTCAATTAAGATTTTGCTTTGTATATAAATTTTACACTTTACTCATTATAAATCATTATTTTTTAATTTTCCCTGTATACCATCAAGTATTTTAAACTTCTGATGCGTGATTATGAATTTCCATGTAATGCAGAACTTTTTATCAAGAATAAATTTTTTCGTAATATGTAAGAAAAACTTGTTCTCCATTTGTATACAAGTTTTTGAGACACACTGTACATATACGAGGATGGATTGAAGAGTTCGCAGCCTCACCAAAAAATAATTTTAATATTTTTATTATAGTAGCCTTAATAGACTCATACTTTCTTTGGTTGTCACAGTGTAAAATTTTGTTGCTGTAGAATTTATGTTTTTAGGTTAGAACGAGTTTAGTGAGACCAAGTGCAGCGTTTTTGGGAAAATTAAAAAAATTGAACAACGTGCGGTTATTAAGTACCTGTTTAAAAAAAGATTAACACCAAAGGAGATCCACGATGATATGAAAACAACATTAGGGAATCTGCTCCGTCATATACCACTATGAAAAAATGGGTTGCAGAATTTAAACGTGGACGAGAGAGCATCGAAGATGACCCTCGCTCCGGCCGGCCCTCGACGTCTACGACTGAAGAAAACATCGACAAAGTGTTATCTCATATTGAAAGACCGTAGATTAACTATCAGGGAGATTGCAGACACTACAGGTATCTCGTATGAATGAACACAAAACATCTTTGCTAACGAACTCGGATTTTCTAAGTTTTCCGCAAGGTGGGTCCCCAGATTGCTTTCAGTTGAACAAAAACGCTTTATACTCACGATTTCTTGCGACTGTTTGGAGATGTTTGAGGCTGATCTGCAAGATTTTCTTAACAGGTTTGTGACAATGGACGAAACCTGGGTTCACCACTATATTTCAGAGTCCAAACAACAATCCAAGCAGTGGAAAAAATCTGGTGAACCGACCCCAAAGAATACGAAAGCAATTCTGTCGGCTGGAAAAGTGATGGCGTCAGTTTTTTGGGATGCTAAAGGTTTTATTATGGTGGACTACCTTCCGAAAGACGAAACAATAAACTTGACTTACTATTACACCCTTTTGCGTCGTTTACGTCAAGAAATTAAAGAGAAACGCCCAGGATTAATGAGAAAGAAAGTTTTGTGCCATCAGGACAACGATCGCGTTCACACGTCTGATTTAGGCACCTTCGGACTTTGATCTGTTTCCAAACCTAAAAACACACCTCGGGGGCCAAAAAATTTTCATCAAATGAAGAAGTCGAAGGTGCAGTTAACCAGTATTTTGAAGACTTTGAGGAATCTTTTTTTGAAACAGGTGTGGAAGCTTTGAAAAGCAGGTGGAAGAAATGCATAGAGCTAGGTGGAGATTATGTCGAAAAATAAAAATATTTTTGTACGTATTTTATTTTGTTTTCTGGACTAGACCGCGAACTTTTCAATCCATCTTCGTATATATATATATATATATATATATATATATATATATATATATATATATATATATATATATATATGAGGATTTTTTAATCAACCCTCGTCTAGACTAGATATGTCAATTAAAAAGGCCAGAAACAATATTTTTTTCAATAACAACATGGTATTTGTAATCCGTAATATAAAATTTTTCAATAATTTTTTATATTCAGATCGGTAAATACTTATATCAAGCTCAACTGAGGAAAAATAGTGATAAACGACGCTTCGCTGTAACTAATGAGAAAATCTGTTCTGAAGAATTGTCGGTTTTTAGTAGATTTGGCAATGGTTGTGGTAAACAGCTACATCTAACACAAGTCGATTGAATTTTAACAATAATCTGGACTGTTACCACGGAGCTATGTTTAAAATTAACAGTTTGTTATCTTGTGTTATAATAAAGAAGACATATCTAACCTTTTAACCAGAGTTTTAACAAACAACTGATGCTAAAAAGATAAAGGGCATACTTACCAAAAATAATAACAACACTAGCAATCGGAATCTGAACTTTTTTCGGACACTAATATTTACTATATTTTTAACTGTATACCATTTACGCTACGGAAATGCCAGTTTCAACGAATAAAGCACTCTATCGCTCGACGCATACATATTTCACTGGCAATTTGCGAGCGCAGACTGTTCCGATTACGATTTACACTCCACATATATAGGGCGTTACAAAAATAGTTTATTTTATTGATGTAGGCGAAAAACAGAAAAACACTCGAAGGTCAAGACACAACAACCAGTGAATTAAAGAAAGTCTTTCGGAGTCGGTGGGATTAAACTCACCGTCTCAGAGTATATGCCTCTGCACTTTACGAAGTAAGTCATATCACCAGCGTAACTTGGCTTGCTACTCGGCGATCTACCGTCGTTTTCTTCACCTCAGTCGAGAACTATAATTTCCAGGATGTCATGTGTATTTGCATTGTCAGTAAATAAGCCTAACCTTGGAGCCTTCATTTTTACTCTTTGGACTGTCCGTGGGTTTTATAATAAACGTTAAAGAGTACGTAAACCAAAAACTATGAAAGAAAATTATGTTTGTTCGAATTCCACCGGCACTGAAAATTTTTTTTTAATTCCCTAATGATCTTTGTGATGGTATATATATATATATATATATATATATATATATATATATATATATATATATATATATATATATATATATATATATATATATATATATATATATGTATGTATGTATGTATATATGTATATATGTACATATGTATATATGTATATATGTATATATATATATATATATATATATATATATATATATATATATATATATATATATATATATATATATATATATATATATATATAGTGTAATTCCCCTTCGCGGACACCCCTTTTACACGGACACCTCCCTTGAACGGACTGTTTCTCATGGTCCCGACCAACTCTCATATAATTGGCATTGTGTTAACTTCTTCTTGGACGGACATTCTCTTGAACGGACGCGGACACAAAAAAATGTTCTCTTAACCGGACAAAAAACAATAAAAAATTAACGTCTTGTCTCATTTTTCTGTAGCGAATATCGCTATTGCGTTTTCCAATCGCGCCGCGTGCCAACGTCGCTGCCTGCCTTCACTGAGGGATTTCTCCGAGTAAACCGGAGATTTACCGATCTCAATTTTTCGGTACACGCTGGGATTTAATATTAGTCTGACGCTTATGCGAAACAGAGACACAGTTGGCGACACATTCATTGTAGAAATGGCTCTAAATAGAAAAATTCTCACGCTTAAACAATAAATTGAGATTGTTGAAGTTCACAATAAGGAAAAGTTGAGTGTAAGGGACTTATCCAAGCGTTTTAATATCGGAAAAACACGAGCTGCTGATATAATTAAACATAAAGAAATCCTGCTGAACAAGTGGATGTCGAACAGCAATTCGAATGAAAAAAGAAGCTTTTTGACTGGTGATGGTACCAAAATTGACAAGTTGTATGATAACTGGTTTATAGCAGCTCACCATAAAGAAATTCCTTTGACAGGTCTGCACATGAATTATTTTTTTTAGATAAGGTTTTCTGGAATTACTGCGTTGATTTTTTTTTCATACCAATTCAAAGAATGGATAAAAGGCTGAGAGTATCAGTAGACTAGTCGTGATAAAAATGCAAAAAACTTATTGTTAATGTTTTTTTCAGGTCCGCTAATACGATGCAAAGCAAAAGAAATAGCCAAGTCTCAGGAATACTCTACATTCAGTGCTTCTTCTGGTTGGCTTAATAAATTTATCCGCCACAACATAAGTTTTAAAGAGATTTCAGGAGAAAGAGCTTCGGTTATTGGTGAAGATGTTTCATCGTTCTGGGAAAAATGCCCTTCTTTAATTAAGGGATATTCACCGAGAGTCATCTATAATGTCGATGGGATAGGCCTGTACTTTAGGGCTCTACCCAACAAAACGCTAACATTAAAAAAAGAAAAAAATGTGTTGGTGGTAAATATCCCAAAGAGCGGTTTACAATTTTGCATTGTGCAAAAAGAAAAAGAAAAACTCTTAGTCATTGGTAAGGCAGCTAAACCCAGAGCATTTAAAAATATTAACATAAACAACCTGCCCGTAACTTGGAAATATAATAAGAATCCTTGGATGACAGGAAAAATTATGACAGGTGGTTGCAAGATCTTGATTGGAAAATGAAAAAAGAAAAAAGAAACATTTCGTTATTTTTAGGCAAAGCAAGATCTCATCCACAAGATATCCGCTTAAAAAATATGAAAATCTTGTTTCTGTCCCCTAACTGTACATCAGCTTGTCAACCATTTGACCAGGGAATTATAAAAAATTTTAAAATTTATTACCGAAGTCTAATACTAAAACACCTGATAGTAAATATTGAAATTGCTGGTACAGCTTTTGAGTTAATTAATAAAATTACGCCATTGGATGCAGTTTACTTTGCAAAAACCGCTTGGGAACAAGTAACCAAGGAAAAACTTAAAAATTCCGTAGAGCGGGATTTAAGCATGAAAATATGCAAAGTGAAGACCAGTTAACTTAGACTGTTACATCTGATCCAGAAGATGACTTACCGCTTAACGTACTTGCAGATATCCTCAAACATAAGAATTTGTTGGAGTTTACTGATAATGAAAACTTTAATGATTTTTTGAACATAGATAAAAATTTGTATGTTGAAAATCCCGACTCAGAGAAAGAAATTGAAAATTCAGTTGAAATACAAGGACTTTCCGAAGAGTCTGATGTCGACGAGGTTCCAGTCCAATTAAGCACTGAAAAGATTTTCTAGTCTATTAGGGTACTTCGCTTCGTAAAGCTTTACTGCCAAAAGACAATTTTTTCCCGCCTCGCCCAGTATATAAACCATATAAATTAATTCATTTTTAGGAAAATCCATAACTATTACCTTTATACGTCACTTACTGCAACAAATTAATCTATTTTTAATTGCTTAATAGACATGTCAAAATTTGACAATGCCTACATTTTTTTTTGTTTTGGCAACTATGATGTTATAGCGTAAGTGTATTAAAAACAAAGGTAAAAATTGAAAAATTCAAAATAAATCGAAAACTATTAGAAATAGGTATATGATACACTTAATAAAAGTTGGAGGGTTTTGTAAAATCTATCAGAAACAATAATAATATACAGGGTGATATTTGAGATTTTTCAATTTAAAATGGTCGAAATGTATAAATTTATTTTCGACACCCTTTAGCATCTTACTCAAATTTCTTTAAATAAATCTTTTTTTTTTTTCATCTCTATAGAACGCTCGTACTAATTATGAGTATTTCACTACTGCTGGTAATTTTTTACAAAACTGAAAACTAGTATTTAAAAAAAAAAAAAAAAAAATGAAATATTAGAAAAACGACTAAGTTTAGGTGCATAACATTATTAAAAGTTATAAAATTTTACGCAGAATTTAAAAATAAAATAGAAAATAGGATGTTTTATTTAAAAAAAAAAAATATTATTATGTTATATCGGCCACACTTTTTTGAAGTACCCTGTATACTCAAAAATAATTTTAAACTGTGCACCTTAACATTTCCTAAAATGGTATTATGGTATTTAACATTTTTTCGTCATTCCTGAAACAAATGAGATAATGAATTTTACTCTATCGTTGACTCACCCTGTACAAAATAGAACTAGTTGAACTTCATAGTTTTTGTCGTAAAACAAATGGAATATAAGGTATTCGCTATAAACTGATAAGCTGACGTTCACGGTCTCATAAAACGCGAAGTATAGCTCTAATGGATGGCGACTTTTGACATGTTAATAACTACTACTAATTAAATCCCCATATAAGTGGGAAATGCTCACTTAATGGAGATATAATGTTAAATTTAGTCATTTGCATTCAGCATGCAAAATTGTTTTAGAAAGTGTATTTCTCGTACTGGGAGAAAAACTTGCACCATCTTCTTCAATAAAAACGTTCAATTTTAGAATGGGTCTGATTTAGAAATTAGAAATTAAAATTCACAAGAGCGCCAATTGAAGTTATGAAACTTTTTTTTATGCGCATATTATATGTGCTGCAAGGAAATCCCTTAAGCGCTATAGGAGCGACGCGTGTGCGGAAAAAGCGATTCACGTTAGTCTTGGATCGCTGTAAACTGTACTCGTTGGGAAACACAGTACTGGGCAAATTATTCCAAAGAGATGTGGTTTTTTCATATAAAAGAATGCTTAAAAAATTTCGTGTGTTGATTAAACACTGTTTTTTGATGCGAAAAAATACCGTTCAAACAAAGCAATGGCTTGATAAATGTTACAGGGACTCTGCCGTGAAAAATCACTCATCATTTACTGGTATGCTGAATTTAAACGCCGTCGTACCGACACAAATTATGCTAAACGCTCTCAACACCCAAATAAGATGGTTACACCGAAAAACATAAAAAAAATCCACAAAATTGTTTTAGATGACCGTAAAGTGAAATTGCGTGAGATAGCTGACACCCTAAAGATATCAAAAGAACGTATTGGTATTATTTTGCATGAACATTTCGGCACAAGAAAGCTCTGTTCGAAATGGGTATCGCGTTTGCTCATAGTGGACCAAAAACAACAACGTGTTGATGATTCTGAGCGTTGTTTGGCCTGTTTAAGAGCAAAAAAAAGGATTTTTTCGTGCGATATGTGACAATGGATAAAACATGGATCCACCACTACACACCGGAATCAAATCGGCAGTCAGCTTGGTGGACACCAGCCAGTGAGAGCCGCTCGAAGCGATCGAAGACACAACAGACGGCTGGGAAGGTTTTGGCCTCTGTATTTAGGGATGCGCATAGAATAATTTTCATCGACTATGCTGAGAATGGAAAAACCATCAATAGCGAATTTTATATAAAGTTATTGGTGCGATTGAAGGCAGAATCACGAAGATACGGCCCCAAAGGAACAAGAAAAACGTGCTCATTCATCAAAACAATGCACCGTGTCACAAGACAATGGTCCTCATCCACCGTATTTTCCAGATTTGGCCCCCAACAACTATTATCTTTTCGCGGACCTCAAAAAAATGTTCGCGGGAAAGAGTTTTGGCTCCAGTGAAGAAGTTATGGCCGAAAGTGAGGCCTATTTTGAAGGCAAAGACAAACTCTTCTACAAGAAAGGTATAGAAATGTTAGAAAAGCGTTGGGCTGATTGTATCGCTCTTAAAGGAGACTATGTTGATGAATAAAATCGAATTTTGCAAAAAAAAAAAATGTGTTTTAAGTAGATAGACCAAAAACTTTTCAGCCTATGTGTTATTTGATCCCAAGTTAAAGCCCATCAAATTGAGGGACTATGCTTGACAAATAGAGTGCCCCGATATACCTATGTTGGGCTCAGCAACGTTAATTTTTTTTAAAAATTGCCGCCTGAATTTTTGTAGCGTTAAATTCTACTTAGTTTCTGTCACCCCAAGATAAAATTTCTTTCAGGTCTTTTCCAGGTCGACTTCCTGCTGTCTGCGAATATTTGCTTAAGTAGCGGATGTTCGAGCATTCAAACTGAATAAAGAAATGCACATACTGTCATCTGCGAAGCTGTAGATTGGATTTCTGGTCCTTTCTAATAGATCGTTAATGTAAATGGGAAAAAGCGTAGACGAGAGTGTGCAGCCTTGGGGCAAACCGGCGTTGATAGTGAAGGTGTTAGAAAGAAATCCGTAGACTCTCCCCAGTAAAAAGCGGTTTCTAAGGAAACACGAGAGCTATAAACAGAACTTTTCGGACATACGAAAACAGCGTAGCCTATCCAACATTCTATCGTGCAGTCGAATGCCTTCGATATATGATGTGTAACCGCTCGAGATTCTTCAAAGTGTTCAACTGAGTTGTTTCAAACAAGTGTTACATAAGTTGGAAGATCTCCTGTTGATCTTGGCTTACGAAAGCCATATTGGAAGTAGATAATAATATTCAATCCTTCAACATATTTTAGAAGATGCTGATTGATAGCCTAGTTGTTTGGCAAGGTCTTTTTACCTTTTTTGGTTATCGGCTGAACTGTAACGCATTTCCAGCAGGAAGAAAATATTCCCTTTCTGTAGGATAGGTTGAAAAGTCAGTACATATAACTGATGTTAGTTCTCTCGCACTAAGCTAGCAATATAATCCAGAAATTTCGTTTTTGTTTATAATTATAAAGGAAGAATTATAAAATTGTGTCAAAATTACAAAAACTTATAACTTTCCTACCTAGTCCAAAGTTTAACACACGATTTTCACATTAAATTTGCTTATAAAATCGTTTTTTTTTGGTTACATTCACGATTTGAAATAAACCAGCATTAAAAACAAAAGACCACTGGAAAAGGTTTAAACTCCATAGCAACTACATTGTTACAAAGTATTTAAAATTCCATCGTATTTTTGTATGGGATTAACTGATTTCAAAATGAATATTACAAGGTTTTAAAAAAAGAATTACATTGATGTTCATGCAATTTTAAATTGTTAGTGAATTTTAATATGGAATTATCGATTTTTGTTTGAGGATGAAGAAAAAAGCAACTAAATACAGGTAATTTTATAATAAAAGACTGCTTTTAGTCAATTTCCACTGGTTTATTTAAATTGCGATGACGCGTTACGCTGTCGATGTAGCTTCTTCAGATCTACATTTTACACTGTCAAGTTAGGTTTAATTTTCACAATTTTATATAATTTCTTAATTATAATATTATATCTAATTCAAATTACATTGATAGTATTGGAAAAAAAAGGAGAGAAATACCACATTTAAATGCTTAACCTATTTCGGCAAACCAACGGAAAAACTGGGAAAATTTTTAAATCAAAAAAATATCAACATAGCTTACAAGACTAACAATACCATAGGGAAATATCTTAAAAACTACAAACCACAAATCAATAAAGACAATAAATCAGGGGTTTATCAATTAACATGTGGGTCATGTCCTAAAACATACATAGGACAAACTGGACGTACATTTATACTAAGAATTACAGAACAACAAAAAAGTTTCAACCATAGAAAATCTAATTCAACATATGCTATTCATCTTTTAACAGAAAATCACACATTTAACCAGAATTTCAAAATTTTACACACCCAACAAAAAGGTTTAAAACTAAACCTTTTAGAGACAATGCAAATAAATCGATTAAGGACTACAGGTACTTTACTCAATGACCAGGTAGATTTAAGCAATTCACCATTATTGAATTTATTCTCCTAATTTCAAATCTGTGTGGGTTTTCCAATACTATCAATGTAATTTAAATTAGGTATAATATTATAATTAAGAAATTATATAAAATTGTGAACATTAAACCTAACTTGACAGTGTAAAATGTAGATCTGAAGAAGCTGCATCGACGGCGAAACGCGTCATCGCAATTTAAATAAACCAGTGGAAATTGACTAAAAACAGTCTTTTATTATATATTTATAATGAATTTCCATCAAGTAGAAGCTACAACCATCCAAAACAGGTAATTTTAAAAATCTCGTATTATAACTCACTATTTATAGTAAAATCAATTGTAATAATTAAAAATTCTATTAACATCGTCACCTAGTGCGTGCCGTTTCATTTTGTGTTCATCTTTAATTGAGGAGTAAGAATTCGACGAGTTACGGAAGTTAATTAGGTAATTTGGTTATCGTGCACGTGTGTATATGACCTATATTCCTTTAAGCATTAAATTATTTATATTTTCTTCATTATTTAACAATAATATGTTGTAGCGTGTTAAAAAATATGCCTTCCCGTTTGGGCGCATATTTGTACAGTCTTCTTAATCTTAATTTCTAAGAACGAATTGAGTGGATATTAATACTGAAAGATTTAAAGAAATTAGACATAAACTAGCTCAGTTTTTTTGGTACAGAAATATGGATAAGAGATAATTTTCGTACGTCTTTCGAAAATAGTCTCTATAGTTGTTTAACATTTTGGTTGTACAGATTTTGAGCACCATTCATTTTAAAATAAAAAGAATCTAACTTCGGCTCAAAAAAGTGAAAAAATACTGAAGGGTTATGTAGTTGTTAAAAAAATTTAATATGGTACAAAAACCGTTGTGTTTTGAAAGATAAAACGGGTGATTCAGTGAAACGCTAGATTTAAATAAAGAAAAGGGTTTATTAATGACAAAATTAAAAGTTCTTCTTCGCTACACTTTAAAATTACTACTACTAAATAAAATCCCTTAATCTAGTATATGGTACGATTATCTAGAGTCTTTAAATCAGGATTCTAATTAAAGCTTAGTAAAGCGATGTTAAAAGTTCGTGGAATTGACTTCACAAGTTACACGTGCTGAATAGACCATGTAAACGCTTTTGTCAGCAGAAAACTAGGTCTATGGATTGGTATACTGATGACTTACGGTTTTTCTATGAGTTTTTTGACCGGTCCTGGTGGGATATTCATAACACTGATATCTCCACCTTGGCTACCCCAGTTCCCTCTGGGCTGCTAAACATTTCTTGACCCCTAAAGGTCTGAGAATAAGGAGGATATTTCAAGGAAAATGCCTCGAACTTGAAAACTAAAACCGTTTCTGCACTACTACATCACTAATAAAAACTACTACGGCAACATGATGGAAAATGCCTACTGCGGCTTGATGATCTAAAAAGCCCGCTGCGGCTACATTATGAAAAAAAAAAACATTTACTACATCTCGGCTGGACAAAAGCCGTGAACAAAGCCATCCGCACGCTTAAATATTTTTCTCCGTTCCTTAAAGTAACGTCTTTAAAATGGCTTCCTTCCCGGATACAAATCTATAGCCAATCAGACACATTCGATGCAAATTAAAGAGTCCAGTAGTCAACCGGCAATGCACACTGTAAAATTTAAATTAAACTGCTCAAAAATTCAAAACACTGTTATAAGCTACACTGCTCAAAAGTTGAAATCACTGCAATAAATATAAAAATGGAGAAAAAATATAAATTGTAGGGAGAAAAAACAGTGTCGTAACATGATCTTAAAATCTAGAAAAAAATGAATATTACAATGTATTCTCTTGTAGTACAAACTCCTCCATTGTTGTCCCTGATATTGAACAAATCATCTTAAAATTGAAGTGTGTTAAAATGAAAAAAAGTTAACAAAACCTTATAGTATACCATTAGTAATAGTTTGCTGTGTATAACATAAGGGAAAACTGAAAAAAATTAGCCTATGAGACCCTCCAACAAATAAATATTTTTTAAAATTTTTTAGAGTGTGTAACGTTGTCTTATGTGGGCATTGTATCGCGAGCGAAGCGGCCGGGGCGGTTTGGGTGATTAAATCAAAACAGTGAAATTCCTGCAGTGTTACAGGAGCGACAAGTGTGCCAGAAATAAATTTTATGAGATAAAATCAACTTTTACCAAAACAATCCACTCCATTTACCCGGACAGCATAGCATTATATACAATAGGTTAAGATTGGCCACAGTAAAATTGAATATGGGCATCTTATGATAGGGGATGACTCCCCAATATGTGTGGCATGTATTCGACGCCCTCCGAACAAAATACGGCATCCGATCAAACTTACAGGAATCGTTAAGAAAAGCAGTACAATAACAATCTAATTATATTTTTAAATGACAATGGTTTGTACAATAGAATATAACTCCCTCAACATTTTCAAAACCACGTTCACTTTCCTGATTATACAGATCCCTATCACCACTACTCACAATGTTACTATATTAATTCTAAGTCCATAAACTGTATACAGAAATTCACTTACCCATAAATTAGTCAAGCTTGGACCATTTTCAACTGAGCCGTCAGATGCCAACGCGTCACAAAAACTAAGTTTTTCTTCTTCTAACAAGTATTTTCATGGAAAGTGTTCGAAGGATGTAACCCGCTTAATTCCTCCCAGAGCGGTGCATGTTAGAAGTAGACGTCTCGCTAATACTTCACATCCGTATGAGGTTCAGCTTGTTACTCCGCGTACAACGCTTTTCAAGCAATCTTTTATATGGAGAACATCATTCCTTTGGAATAATTTGCCCAGGGCTGTGTTTCCCACCGAGTACAATTTACAGCGATTCAAGAACAACGTGAATCGCTTTTTTCGCACACATGCTGCTCCTGGAGCGCTTTAGGGATTAATATATATCTTATAT
This sequence comes from Pachyrhynchus sulphureomaculatus, assembly GCA_019049505.1. NCBI lineage: Eukaryota > Metazoa > Arthropoda > Insecta > Coleoptera > Curculionidae > Pachyrhynchus > Pachyrhynchus sulphureomaculatus. Next base: position 56,241,979 of record CM032452.1, read on the forward strand.
GTTAATTCCTTAAGCTCCTAAGTGAAGCATAGGGCTATTGGCTGCTATTTTCTTTGCCCCTGCTCATGTCCATGGAATATCAGTAGTAATATAAGTATACAAGTGAACAGGGTTCCTGATGAAAATTGCTGAATAATTATCTACACTAAGCGTTCGTCATATAATTTGCAGTAAGGAAAATCCCTAACTGTAATAAATAATAGATCGTCTTATAAGAGCGTAGCTTAGCCACTAATCCGTCATGCTAAACACAGTCGAATGCCTTGTATATATCAATATATTTCACGAAAGGTATTATAAGTTATCACGGTACAGACATTTTGAATAGCACAAAATTGGTGAAATTTAATTACATGAATTAAAAATCAGTGTTAAAATTAAATCATATACGAGGCTGGTTTGAAAAGTCCGTGCAAAGTCCGAGAGATGGTACCACCGGCGCGTATCGAGGTCATGTTTAGTTAGTAGCATCTCTTGAATGAACGCACACCAAGTTTCAGCCATATTGGTCTATTTCTTTGTGTTTGGCATTCGTATGAATCAAGGAAGTCGAGTGATTTTCAAGAAATGGACGAAAAAGAATTTCGTGTGGTGATTAAACATTACTTTATGAAAGGCAAAACGCCTCAGGAGACTAAAGAGAAGTTTGATAAACATTATGGTGACTCTGCACCTTCGATTAGAACAGTTTATAAGTGGTTTCAAAATTTTCGGACTGGCCATATGGGCACAAGTGACGCTGAACGCTCTGGACGGCCTGTGGAGGTTACGACTCCAGAAAATCATTGATCAAATCCACGATATGGTGATGGATGACAGAACAGTTAAGGTGCGTGAGATTGCTAGTGCTGTGGGCATCTCGACTGAATGGGTCCATAATATTTTGCATAAACATTTGGACATGAGAAAGCTATCTGCAAGATGGGTGCCGCGATTGCTCACGCTTGACCAAAAACGGAATCGTGTGAAGTGTTGCAAGGATGGTTTGCAGCTGTTCCAGAAGAATCCGGAGGACTTTAAGCATCGTTTCGTCACTGTGGATGAAACATGGATACATTACTATACTCCTGAGACCAAACAACAATCTAAACAATGGGTTACCAAGGGGGAATCTGCACCAAAAAAGGCGAAGACCGTTCCTTCGGCCGGAAAGGTTATGGCGGCTGTCTTTTGGGATTCGCAAGGGATAATCCTCATCAACTATCTGGAAAAGGGTAAAACTATTACAGGTGAATATTATTCATCGTTATTGGACCGTTTGAAAACCGAGCTGCAAGAAAAACGCCCGCGATTGGCCCACAAGAAAGTCCTTTTCCATCACGACAACGCACCAGCACCCACCTCAGCAGTTGTGGTCGCAAAATTAATGGAAATAGGATTCCAACTCGTTTCACATCCCCCCTATTCTCCAGACTTGGCTCCCTCGGACTACTATTTGTTCCCCAATTTGAAGAAATGGCTGGCGGGACAAAGATTTTATTCAAACGAGGAGGTGATTGCAGACCCTAATGGATATTTTGCAGACTTGGACAAATCCTATTATTCGGAAGGGATCAACAAACTAGAACATCGTTGGACGAAGTGTATAAGCCTAAAAGGAGACTATGTCGAAAAATAAAAAAGGTTTACCCCAAACACATAAGTAGTTTTTATTTTTGCACAGACTTTTCAAACCAGCCTCGTATTACTAAAAAATTCCTTCCAATTTACAATAAATTCCATAATATTCCATCATTATTTCGATTTCAAGTTTATTTAGAGAAATCTTCATTTTGTAAGTAAGTTTTCCATGAAGTTTTCATGATATCCGATTACCAAAGTCAGAGCAGTTTGACTATATCTTTTTAGTGTTCCATACGGAATACTGATGGGATTACCTGGGTGTTACTGTCTGTCCGTCCGTCTGTCACACCCGATTTTCTCGGAAACTATTTGACCTAGAAAGTTGAAATTGGGCAGAGATATAGGAACTGATGATCCAATCAGAGCCGTGTAGTTTTGAAAGCTAAGTTTCGACTTAAGGGATTAGTTTTGGGGGGTGAAATTGGAAGTTAAAAAAATTGTTTTGTAAGGTCATCGAGTGGGGTGACAAATGAAAACTTGTGAAAACACGAGTTCAAAAGTATATATGATGTAATACTTGTAAACACTTTTCTTTGTATTATTTTAAAAAATTCAACCTATTTCGAAAACTACTGACCAAAAAATTTTGAAAAACTTCTGGAATATTCTCCATAAAGTGTAGATTGAGTGAAAATAATCACGAGTGCATTACGTTTGATAATTTATCTGGTATAAAAAAAAAAACTATGTACCTTGACAACATCGAGAAGGTTTCTCGACAGTATGGTGGAAATAAATCTATACCCACTATCACGTGTCGCGCCCGTAGAGACAAAATAATTTTATTTTATTTGTTCGTGATTAAACAAATATTTAGGTAGTATATATTTGTTTTTCCACTTTTATTTCTAGATTCTAGAATGAGCTAGATTGATTTATTAGCTATTAGGTAGCTAAGATGCTAAACTATTATACATTATTGATTAAAACGTGAAAATACATATTGAATCTTACGATGTCAGGACCTGATTAACTTAGCCAAGGTAAGGATTTTATTTTATTTTAAAAGCAATCACGGTACAGAACACTAATTGCGCCAGCCCAAGGTGCACTTGACCGGTTTTTTTTTAACAGTGGAGGTTTACGTTTTTAGACCCTTTTAGTGAATCCGCCTGGCATTGTCTAAAATAAATGATAGCGGCATGATGATAATATTTTAATAACTGAATTAGCAGCTTCAGACACTAAAATAAATATAAACGGAAACAACGAATAATAAATAAATAAGCAAATAAAAAAATTCCATAGAAAATGTGATATTTCCTATCTGGAAATAAACTGCTGATGCATCTAGAGATTTCAAAGGAAATAGCAAAGTATTTGTAAATAAAATCTGCCCCAGTGAGGAAAGGAACGGAAATATTTATTTTTCCGAAGTTATTTTTTCGGAATATATTTCGGTTTCCGGTATATAATAGGGTAGTGTATTTCAATAGAACTATGGGATCGACAAAAAATACAGTTTTTTAGTATTATTATATTTTGTATGAACTAGAAATATTTTTACCAAAGCAGTAATAATTAAAAAAGAAATCGATAAGATGACTTCCCAGTACTTTCCTTGCAGATATGAGGTTTTAAAAACAAGTAACGAATTTGACTTTCTCAAGTGAAGTGATAGTAAATTCCCGCAATAGAATTAAAACCATACACAATATACATAGATACCCATCCCTTTCACCCCCTTCTCTTAAAAACAATCTTCTTCTTCTTTAGCAACCCTTCTTAGTCCACTCCTGGACATAGGTCTCCCCTTTTTTCTTCCATTACTGTCTGTTCTCCGCCAACCGGTACGAGAACTTTCCTACAGTTCTTTTTACATCGTGTACCCATCTTGCTGGTGGTTTTTCTATGCTTCTTTGTATGTTCCAGGCCTCCATTGCACTACCCGTCTATCTTGAATCTTCTTGTCTTGCGATATGTCCAATCCGGGTCCATTGTTCAACACACGTCCATTTCAATGCGGCTACTCTCTCGATAACGTGTTTTACCTTAGATCTTTTTCGTATTATGTCATGAATATGTTCTTGTAAACTTATGCACAGCATAACTTGTTGTGTTATGAGCAGATTAGTGATCGATTTGTTTGTTAATGTCATCGTTTTCATCCCGTATGTCATTACTGGAAGTACACAGGTCAATTTGAAAGCGGCTACTCTCTCGATAACGTGTTTTACTCTATTTCTTTTTCGTATTATGTCACGAATGCCGTCTTCTAAACTTATGCACAGCATAACTTGTTGTGTTATGAGCAGATTAGTGATCGATTTGTTTGTTAATGTCAACGTTTTCATCCCGTATGTCATTACTGGAAGTACACAGGTCAATTTGAATGCGGCTACTCTCTCGATAACGTGTTTTACTCTATTTCTTTTTCGTGTTATGTCATGAATGCGGCTTGTAAACTTATGCACAGCATAACTTGTTGTGTTATGAGCAGATTAGTGATCGATTTGTTTGTTAATGTCAACGTTTTCATTCCGTATGTCATTACTGGAAGTACATAGGTCAATTTGAATGCTGCTACTCTCTAGATAACGTGTTTTACTCTATTTCTTTTTCGTATTATGTCATGAATGCGGTCTTGTAAACTTATGCACAGCATAACTTGTTGTGTTATGTGCATATTAGTTATCGATTTGTTTGTTAATGTCATCGTTTTCATCCCGTATGTCATTACTGGAAGTACACAGCCATTAAAAAGCATTCTTTTCAGGTTAACAGGAATATCCTTAATAACTTTCCAGTAGCTGCCCAAGTCATGCGTATTCTGGAAGTTTTCTTTTCCAAGCTTTATTTTATGACCGAGGTAGATATACTTGCCAACAATTTCTATTGCGTTTCCGTAAATAGTAATATTTGCAGGTTCGGAGGTTATAATTTTTGTTTTATTTATGTTCATAGTCAGACCATACCCTGCCGATTTCTATTTCAAGTGTGATAATATCATTTTGTTTGAAAAAATTATGGTGCCAACAGATCGACAGACTCACAGGCCGATAGATACAACGTAAGAAATGGAAAAAAAAATATGTTTTTCTTGATCTAAGAACCTTAACATGTAAAGAAAAATAAAAATTGTCAAGGGAATTTTATTACGAATAACATAGGTCCCTTAAGTAAGAAAAATAAAAACGATAATTTATTTACTGTGTCAGAGGTAAGTAACACGTAGGCTGAAAAACTTTTGATCTGACACATAGATGTCGCTCTTTTCAAAAAATCCATATGATTTTTAAGAAGTACCAATCTTCAAATGATACGTATCACAATTTTATGATATTTCGACGACCAGTTTAAAAGTTAACAGTGTTTTTAGTGACGCTACATTTGATATTTTCAAAACGATGGAAAAAACTGAAGTTCGTGTGTTGATTAAACTATGTTTTTTGATGGAAAAAATACCGTTTAAACAAAGCAATGGCTTGATAAATGTTCCGCGGACTCTGCCCCTGGAAAATCACTCTTCATATACTGGTATGCTGAATTTAAACGCGGTCATACAGATAAATGATGCGGAACGCTCTGGACGCCCAAATGAAGTGGTTACACCGGAAAACATCAAAAAAATCCACAAAATTATCGTGGATGACCGTAAAGTGAAATTGCATGAGATAGCTGACACGCTGAAGATATCAAGAAAACGTATTGGTCATATTTTGCATCAACATTTGGGTATGAGAAAGCTCTGTTCGAAATGGGTACCGCCTTTGCTCACAGTGGACCAAAAACAACAACGCGTTGATGATTTTGAGCGTTGTTTGGACCTGTTTAAGGACAAAAAGGATTATTTCATGTGATATGTGATAATGTATGAAACATGGATCCACTACTACACGCCGGAATCAAATCGGCAGTCAGCTGAATGGACAACAGCTGGTGAAAGCCGCGCGAAGTGACCAAAGACACCACAGTCGACTGGGAAGGTTTTGACCTCTGTATTTTGGGATGCGAATTGAATAATTTTCATCGACTATGCTGAGAAGGAAGAAACCATCAATAGCTAATATTTTGGTGCGTTTGAAGGCAGAAATCGCAAAGAAACGGCCCCAAATGAACAAGAAAAAAGTGCTCTTTCATCAAGACAATGCACCGTGTCACAAGACAATGGTTACGATGGCAAAATTGCATGAATTGAAGTTCGGATTGCTTCCTCATCCACCGTATCCAGATTTGGCCTCCAGCGACTATTATCTATTCGCAGACCTCAAAGAAATGTTCGCGGGAAAGAGATTTGGATCCAACCGACAAGTTATCGCCGAAACTGAGGCCTATATTGATGAATAAAGTCGAATTTTGCTAAAAATGTGTTTTAAGTAGCTAGACCAAAAACTCCTCAGCCTACGTATTAGGTTTCGGCCAAGTTGTGCCATGTGTACTTCTAGAACTTATTCTATAATCAACTGAGCATTTTTTTAGGTCACTCTGTGATCAGATCTTAATCCCTTCTATATACTGTTTGTGCTAAAATTGGAAATAATAAAAAAAAACACGCTGAAATAAGAATATATTATTATATACAGCTGTCAAGTAAGTATGTATCAGCGGTAATTCATTTTTGGTAGAAGGAACGTTTATCTACGACGAATTTTAGAAAAAATGTCGATTCCGAACCTTCGTCAAAATCACGTAAAGTCCAAAATGAGTCACTTGTTTGCACGTTGGTTCGAGGCAGTCTTTCTTTGTTCCCATTCTGTGGCAGCTAAATATATTAAAAAGTCAGTGTCGTTTGTGAAGAAGTGGGGAAATCATTTTAACGAGACGAAAAATGTTGACGACTTGCCAAAACGTGGCTCAGTAGGCAAAATCACTCCGAAAGTCGAAAAACGAATCGTGTTTTTGTTTTCATGATACCCGAAATTGACGCTGCGTCAAGGAGCAGTAAAAATTGAGAAAATTGGATTTGAATGTGTCACATAAGACCATTCGACAACATCTTCGTGCTCACGATGTCAAATTCCGAAGTACGTTGAAGAAACCTTTGCTGGGCGAAATTCACTTCGTGAATTGGTTCGCTTGGACCCACGGTAAGATATTAGAGTGGCGCTCAAAATCGCTGGACGCCAACCCTATTGAAAACGTTTGGTGATTTGTAAAGAGAAAGCTCAGCGGAAAGACTGAGGACTTTGACTCAGTTGTCTCGCAAGATTCGAAAAATTTGCAGAGTATGCAGAAAATCTCGTCGACAGCATGTCGCGAAGATGCCAGGCGATTATTGATGCAGGAGGTGATTGGACAACTTACTAAGTTAATTGCCTCGTTGTTAGTACACCAAAGAATAAATCGATGGCAAAAAATTTTCTCGAAAAATATTTTTTCAAGAATACGAGCGGTCACGTTCTTACTTGACAGACCGTATATGCGACTAGCCTTTTAACCCCGTACTGGGGTGG
>CM032452.1:56249094-56296594 GCA_019049505.1 Pachyrhynchus sulphureomaculatus
CAACACGTTGTGGTTTTTTGTCCACTTTGAGCAAACGCGGTACCCACCTTTTAAACAGAGCTTTCTTTGCCCAAATGTTCATGCAAAATATGACCAACAAATTCTTTTAATATCTTTAGGGCTATCTTACGTAATTTCACTTTACGGTCACACGGTGCATAAACAATTTTGTGGATTTTTTAAAATATTTTCCCGTGTAACCACCTCATTTGGGCGTCCAGAGGGTTCAGCATCATTTGTATCTGTATGACCGCGTTTAAATTCAGCATACCAGTTAATGATGAGTAATTTTCCAGGGGCAGAGTCCCCGTAACACTTAATCAACCATTGCTTTGCTTGAACGATATTTTTTCTCATCAAAAGATCTGTTTAATCAAAACACAAAATTCGATTTTTTCCATTGCATTGTTTTGAAAATATCAAAAGTAGCGTCACTAAAACCACTGTAACTTGTTAACTAATCGTCGAAATGTCATTAAATTTTGACACTGAGGATATCGGCGAGGATGTCTCTAATGCATGAATTAAGTTATTCCTCAGTGTTAAAAAGTCAAATTTAGTGTTTATTGTGAAAGGCCGGTTCGTAACCTCAATGCTGGGTAAATTACTTTTTTCGCAATTGTTCTTTAAAACTGTTCTTCCAAATTAGTGAAGTAAAACGTGCCATTGTTTTTCTCGTCGATAAAATTTATAATAATTTTTAAGTGTAAAAAGTAAATTAAAGGGTTACATAACATACACCTGGGCACTACAAAAAGTATGTATATTTAAAAAAAAATATATTTTAATGATTATTAAGTGAATAATACAAAAGATTGGAGATTATATATTTACTTTAAATCATAAGAAAAAAAAATATAATTTTTTTTTAAATGTTATTATTTTTCATCGGGTTTAATGGACCACTGACAGAAACGAAGGAGTCCCTTGCCTACAGAATAACTTTACAAAAAATAATCCGATCTGCAAAAATAAAAATTAGTCGTGTAAAATAATGTAGTAGTTAAAAATTGTCGAAAAGGCTATTTTTCAAAAAAAAAATTACAGTGTTTCAAACTTTAGTATGCAATTTTCGACAAAAGGATTTATGTTTAGTTATTTATTAAAAATTGTCTACTAGAAAAATTAAAAAAACCTCTAGACATTTTGTAGAAAAAGTCGTTATTAAGATTTAAAAAAAAAGAGATAGAAAATATTAAAAATTGACTGAGTAATGTAATGAAAGACAATTTGCTAAAATTTCCTCTTTTTATTACAAAATTGCATGACGCGTTTCGTTACACGGTAACTTCTTCCACTTTATTATCTACTTTTACAATTAGTTTAAAAATAGCTAATTAGGGTATTCTTGGAATTCATACTGAACTTTATAAGGTATATAAATTTAATAAAGGGTATTTCCTATCGGTCATATTTATTTCTGTTTGTTCATTTAGAATAGAACCTGTGTTTTTCAAACGGTTTATCTCTAGGCATTCCAAAAGGTTTAACTTTTTTCCTTTGTTTTTAACACGTAATATTTCAAACTGGTCATTAAATTGGTGGTTCTGTTCTCTTAAATGATTGCTGTATGAAGAATCTGTTTTGTTGTTAAGAAAACTTCGTTTGTGCTCTGAAATTTTAGTTTCAAATGAGCTCCCTGTCTGTCCTATATACGCCTTAGTACATCAACCGCAATTCAATTTATATAACCCTGATTTTTCGCCTTTATTTTGTTAACTTTCGCATTTTTTATGAATTTTCCTAGTCAATTACTAGTTTTTAAAGCTATATTTATATTATTTTGGTTCAAGTAGTGTTCAATTTTTTCTGAAGGTGTGCCAAAATAGGTTAATGATTTATAATTGATATTGCTGTCTTTAGTTTTAGGGTAGACTTCAGAAATAGCTTTGTTTTTGAGTTTTTTATTGAGTATTGAATTGACCAAATTTGGGGGTAACCATTATTTACGGCAATTTGTTTCATTAAATTTAATTCCTTAATGAAATCATTTTCAGATAAAGGAACACTCACTAACCTATGTAACATACTGTGATTTGCTGCAAATTTGTGTTGTTTTGGGTGGTTTGAAGTGTTGTGTATTGTTGTGTCTGTGCGTGATGGCTTGTGGAATATTGAAAATTTGTGTTTGTTGTTATCCCTTGATATAGTAAGATCAAGGAAATTAAGTGAATTATTGTCCTCTATTTCCATTGTAAATGTTATATTTTTGTAGATGGAATTGATGTGATTAAAAAATGTATTCAACTGTCTATTCGTGCCATTAAAACAAACTAAAATGTCGTCTACATAACGGTACCAGTATAGTAAAGAATTGTACGTATCATGCTTTTAAATTATATTTTCGATGTTATTCATAAACATTTCTGCTAAAAGTGGGCTTAAGGGGCTTCCCATTATAAGTCCTTCTGGGCTATTATAGATTGAATTATTAAATATAAAATAATCTTGTTTCAGACATGTTTTTAGTAGGTTGAGAATATCTTGTTTTATAGTAATATTGACGTTGTTTTTATTTAATAGGTGTTGTACCATAACAATTGTTTCGTTTGGACTGAGTAATATTCCAGATATTGTATTGAGACTGATAGCGGTCTCAATCCGACGTCAGGTCACATTTAATGCCGTAACTTTGTAATGGAATGGAATTTTTTTATTTATATTTGAATAATTCTTAGAAGTATAGAGAATAAGAATGCGTAAAAAATGGAATTTTTCAAAAATTCCAAGTGCATATAACCCCTTAATTAGATAAATAACAAAAAGAAGAAGTATAATTATGTGGAAGGCTTATTGCTTTTATTAATTTTAAAAGTAGCTTAGCGACAATATTGTCATTTTTTCTTGTATCATCCAAAAATACCGCAAATTTCAAGCTTCAATTCACATTGTATTAAAGAAAACGTAAAAAAAATACACGAAGCCCGAACCCCTAAAAGCTTTTTTCTGTAAGCTTGACATACGCCTTTTAAAGGAAACCCCTATTATTGATTTTATTAATTTTGAAAGCGGTTTACCCGCTGCTAAAATGTTAACTTGTCTAATTTATTTATACGCCAAAATAAATTTTTATATTGGCTTCAAGTTCAGAATTTAAAATTAGACATTATCGATTTTATTTTGTTTTGATAACGAACGAAATTAAATTTTTAATTAAATGGGTATTAAAATATTTATATTATATAGGAAATATGAGTGTATTTATTTCGCTGAAACAGTAAATAATTTATAATTATAACGTAAATAAAATAAACTTTACGATTTGCTTTTTTTTGTATGTAAATGTTATTTCTAATGAGTCAAAAAGTAAGATGACTATAACTTAAATTGCATAAAATTTAAATTGGCAAATCAAAAAAAAATATGTTATTTACTCAGCACCTTCCCGAATTTAGATCCCACCAGAAATAACCTAGCCCAAGCATTACAAACTGACATTTTAAGTGGGAGGCGCTTGATGGTGACATATGAATCACAAAATAGGTAATAAATATAACTAAAAATTAACTTTTCGTGTATATACCAGTTTTGTTCAAACCAAACCTGACAACGACGTATAACGGGGTATATTGAAAGCAACTCTCTCTCATCTTCTCGATCCTTTCAACCTCCTATATGTTTCTTTATCATTAGTTAGCAGTTGGTACTCGATCTGTTGGAGGATTTTTCCCGATTCTTCCAAATTAATCAATTTTGAGTTCTTTGGTACCAGTTCAATCCTGCGATTTTTTTTAGGTTGTAATACTATTATTGTACAGATTTTACTATTTTTTTGAGCTCCAGACTCTCCACCTTGTAATTTTACAGCTTCAATTTTTATTCCTCAAGCGACTTGAACTGCCCACTTTAATTTGAGGTTTTCTGCCGTATCCATTGGTCTTTATTCGTTTTTCTTATGGGCATAACACACGAGTTGCAGGGAAATCCCTAAAGAGCTACAGGAGCGATGTGTGTGTGGAAAAGGCGATTCAAGTTGGTCTTGAGTTGCTGTAAACAGTATCGGCTAGGAAACAGTCCAGGGCAAGTTGTTTCAAAGAGATTAGGTTCTCCATATAAGAGACTGCTTGAAAAGAGTTGTACGACGAGTGACAGGCTGAACTTCATATATATGTGAAGTATTAGCGCGACGGGTATTCCTAGCATGAACCGCATTGGGAAGAATTAAGCCGGCTACATCCATCGAACACTTTCCATGAAAATACTTGTAGAATAGACTCAAGTCGTCAACGTTGTTTCATGTTTCAAGGAGTCAAGGTAGTTGGTCAGTTCTGGATCTCCATTCAGGCGAATACCTCTCTTCTAAATATTCTTCGTCTTCTTCTTGTCAATCCAAGTTTGTCCATTCCTGGACGTAGATCTCTTCTAATCTCTTCCATGTTTCCTTACCTGCTACTACTCTTATATCATCGATCCATCGTTTCTGTGGACATCCCACTCCTCTTCCTGTTTCTGTGGGTCTCCATACGGTGACCCTATATACCGATCTGTTACGAGCTTTATAACAAATGCTTTAGTCAGGCACATCGTTTCCAGTCCATATGTGCTGACAGGTAGGACACAGGTATTATAGACTTCAGTTTCTAGGTTTATAGGTATTGTAGTACTTTTTAAGATATGTCCTAGTTTTTCAAAAGCTGCCCATGCTAGCTTTATTCGCCTGGTAATTTCTGCATGCTGATTCTCCTTTCCGATCTTCTGAATAGAATCAAATAAATGCAGTGGATATTTGAAAGCAGTGCCCCGAACATGGGAGCAGTTTTTCTTCGTGGTCGAATTTGACTTTTGAACCGAATTAGTAGTTGTAGTTTTCTAATTCGAAATAATATTCCCAACTTTTGCGACGCTCTCGTTGTTATGCCCCCACTCGGAGACTCGAACGAGGGCTACTTTGCGTTCGGAATTTTTTGATCTAGAGAGCCTTATCATGTTATTTCGTCCCATGGTCCGGGGACATGGGCACAGCCACGAAACATTAAGCAATTTCACGCAACCTACGCTACTTGATGGTATCATACCGGGCGATGCCTGGTGGGATCTGGGCATCTACCATCTAAGTGGTTCTTTTAGTTGCCTTCTACAGGCAGAACGTATGGGGTCATATTCTGTCTCGCACCCTCTCAAGCCTCGTGATGTCTTAATATTTTCCATAGCTGTTTGGTGTACTTGTAATTTGTTTGTATTTAGGGCGGAAATGCATTTCTTGTATATAATATTAGCTTACTTGGAAGTTTCATGTGCATCAATTTTTTGGTCTCTTTTTAAAATTATTATAACAGAAAACCCCTTAATATTTTTTAAAGTTTCTGGTTTTTTTGAAAAGAGTAAACTTTCCGATTAACTATAAAATACAATTTCATTCAAATGTTTGCCACGGCTAGCCTGTCACTACCTCATCCTGTCAACCTAATTTTTCAGCACATTTTTGATGGTTTGTGGCTCTATTTGGCCGAATAACTAGATTGTTAGAGTAACAACATCATCATCATCACCATCAGCTTATACTGTCTACTGCTGGACGAAAGCCTCCCTCAGGTCTTGCCACCTTTTTCTGTTCTGGGCCGCTTGTATCCAATTTCCAGTCACTCTTTTCAAATCATCAGTCCACCGGCTTGGTGGTCTACCTCTACTTCGATAAGCTCGTCCATCCTTAAACATAGGAACGTGCCCAGCCCGTCTTGTACCCCTGTTCTCTTCCTGATAATGTGATTTAGGATGTCATCTCTAAGAGTAACGCCTAACATTGACCTCCCCATTTTTCGTTGTATGATACATATTTTATTGATGTTTTTCTTCTGTGAGAGTATCGGCTCCGTATGTAAGAACGGGGAGTATGCATCTGTCAAATACTTTTCTTTTTAAACACATAGGAAGATTAGATTTGAATACATAGGCCAGTTTGCCATACGCAGCCCAGGAGAGACCTATTCTCCGCTGAATTTCATGTATTTGGCTATTTTGTTCTACGCTGATTTCATGTCCTAGGTATTTATACTGGTACACTTGCTCGATCTATACGTTATTCAGTTTTATAGTGTCACTTAATACAAGAAACTGGGTCTTGGTTAGATTGATTTTAAGATCAACCTTTCCTGAAACATATATGTATAGTTAGTGCCTCTTGTATTTGGTCTGTTATGTCAATGTCGTCGGCGAAACAGAGGTGATTTAACTTTTCACCGTCAATTTTAAGTCTCATTCTTTCCCAGTTTATAGATCTTAGAGTACTTTCTAGGAGTGTTACGAAAAGCTTGGGAGAGAGCGTATCACCCTGTCGTGCTCCTCTTTCGATTCCAAATTTGCGAGTGGATTGGTTAGTTTGTGTTTTAACATGAGCGGTGGCATTTTCATATATGTATTTAATTACATTAGAATATCGATGATCAATACAACACATACAAAAATCTCTGCTGGTTTACAGAATCAAAAGCCTTTTCGAAGTCCACAAATATGAGCACAAGAGGCTTATTATATTCTACACATTTTTCAATGAGGATTTTAACTGTAAGCAGATGGTCGTTTGTTCCATACCCCGAGCGGAAATCTGCCTGTTGTTTTGAAAGGAAAAATTTCAATTTATTTGCTAGACGTTTCCTAAGTATTTTCGTGAATAACTTATATGCTCCGGAGGCTAATGGGTCGACAGTTTGTAAAGTCTAAAGTATCTCCTTTTTTTATGCACGATGACGATAGTTGCTGATGATAGTTCCAGGAGGCATTTATTGAATAACATTTTAAGAGTTTTGATAATTTGTTGTCCTACTACAATATTGTCTTTGTGATTTTTCATGTCCTTCAAGGCTGAAGTGATTTCTTCTTCTGTGATGGCTGTGATGGCTGTGATATCCTCCGACCCCTGATTTAGGACTTTTGATATGTTGATTTCTGTTCTTTTATCTTGTAAGGTATATAATTGTTGATAAAATAATTCGTTGATCTGTAATTTTGTTTGTTATTACATTATCATGCCTGTGCTTTATCTTGCATATGTCTTTCCCTCCCATTATGTTCTTCCTTCTTAAAACTTTTAAGCTTCTATTCTGTTCTACAACGTTTTTAATTTCCACTGCATTTTTTTGTTTTTGTCTTTTCTAATTTCGGTCAATATTTCTCTATTTATAGTTTTGTATTCATCTGTAGTCTTATCTACCGCTTCTCTCTTTTGTTTCATTAGCTGTTTTACTCATTGATTTAATTTCTGTTCGTTTTGTTGTTTTGAGCAAGTTTAGTCAATGGCATTTTCTATATTATTTTTGATATTCTCAAATATGTCAACAACTGTTGTATCTTCAATGTGTTCCAAGGAGGTTGCGATTTCTCTTCTATAAGAATCAACATCCCCCAGGGTTTTCCATTTCTTATGGTTTCTTTTGAGAATCATGTTGTTTCTTTCCTGTTTAAAATGTTAATAAACACTTTTGCTCTCACAATGCGATGGTCACTCCCAATTTTAACATTTATTTACAGTAACAACGGTCCAGATCACAGCAGCTTAATGACCATGGCACGTCTCCAAAATTGCTGATCACAAGATTAAAGAACTTGTGCAAAAGATCGATTGTTTCACGACTGAGGTATGCTGCGCCATCCTGCTGGAACCAAAGCTCCCTCAGGTCCAAATCGTTCAATTGCGGCCATAAAAAAAATCAGTTTTCATGTCTCGGTAACGCACTTTATTCACTGAAACGTTGTTGACAGTTTGATCCTTAAAGAAGAAACGGCCAATAATGCCACCACTATACAAAAACCATACCAAACAGTCATTCTTTAAGGATGCATTGGCTTTTCTATGACTACGTCTGGATTTTCAGAACCTCAAATTATACATTTTTGCTTATTTATATATTCTTCGAAATGAAAATGATCATCGTCCGAAACGATGATTTTGGGAGCATAATCTTTCAATTCATTTGAAGCCTACACAGAGAAGCAAAAACGAATAGCTTCAATTCTTGGATGAGCTGGACCTTTTAAGCAAATAATTTAAGATCTTTATTCAAAATGCTCGTCTGACAAGTGCGACTGATTTTCTTCGAATTTCCTTACATCAACCGCTAAAGGAGCTGGATTTCGACTAAAATGTCTTTTAACTTTTCGCACAGTCTCTGTAACATATCATTCACTTTGGCAATAAAGCGTACATTGATCCATTTCGCACCGCGAAGGTTTAATATTTAATGTCTGTCAATATTTTAGGGGCATATATGTTGACAGTGTCGACATAACACATAGTTCAAAAAGAGACCAACAGATGGCTTACCCTTTATACATATACACACATATATATATATATATATATAATATATATATATATTTATATATATATATATATATATAATATATATTCAAATATAAATATATATATGGCTTATATATATATATATATATATATATATATATATATATATATATAGGCTGTTATGAAATTCACTGTATATATTGAAATGGGTGACTCATGAGCAAAGCACATTCAATACATTTTTTTTTTTCAAATTCGAAAATTTTTGAAAAATTAAAAAAAGAGAGGCAAAACTTTCTTTTTACCAAATACTTGTAAAATCACCCCGCCCATAAAAGACCGACCTTGGCCTTCGTAAGGCTTGAGAGTAAATATATCCCTTCCCGTTACAATTGTTTTCAAGTAGGGAGAGTAGGCCAAAATTGACCTTCATTTTAAAAAAATCACAGATAAAAATAAAGTTTTTGTTAAAAAACGCAAAAAGTTTTAAAATTAAATATTCAAAAGAATGTGACAAAATCTTGAATTGGGGAATGGCACACCTTCTGAGAGTGTTGTCACCATTCCAGGCACTGGCTATATTAACTCTTAACTATAAAATGTAAAATTTGTAAAATGGATGAAACATTTTATAAGCGTCATACAAAGCATTCGAAGAACCTGGAAGTGTTGAACATAGCAAAGGCTAATGATTCAACTGCCAGACCTTACTACTCACCGGCTTCAGCCACTCGATGTTTTTTTCTTTTTAAACCTATGAGCTCTCATTATATTCAAGAAACAGAACACTGATTGAAGACAAATCCAGATCGTCAACTAGCGCAATATCAAGTTGCAAGTTTTTTTGCAGAATCTTACCAAACACTCGCTTTCATTAGGATTATTGTGTACGGATTTCAAACGGCTGGTCCATGGAAAAAAGTCTTTCCCGAACCTTTCTTTAAAGCAGTTGAAAATATGAAAGCTCTCACTCTCAAACAAACTCAAGTAATGAAAGCACATCGATCTTTTAATTATTAATTTTGAAAAGCCACATTTAAATAGTGAACAGTTTATTTTGGGATTTAACGCTGAAGCCTTAAAAAAAAATTTTTATTATATTCAATACTACAAAAAATACTACAAAGAACTGTAGAAATTACATCAAGTCCTTACAAAAATATGTTCAAAAAATCAATAAAAAACAAAAGACGTATCGTATAATATACACGAATCTTCCCGGTATCGACGATGTTAAAGTAACATCGAGGTTTGACAAAAAAATTCTCTCTAGTTTAAAATAAATAGAGGAACAATCCATTTCAATGTTTATTTTATTATCTTTTTTACAAGGAAGCAAGTAAAATTTTGGTGAATTACCTGTTAAATTTTTTTTCTTATAATGATATATAATAATTTATTGAGTGATAAGTAATTATTTTAAAATATAATAATTTTATATATTTTTTTTTTATTTTAAATTTGTTTTAGGTTAGTTCAGGTCGATATTTTCCTTTATTATTGAGATACGCTATTTTTTTATGTAACAGCTGTGTCGAGGCAAAATAAAAACAGAATATTAAATAGCTTTTTCACTAACCTAAATGGTAAACAATTTTTTGATGTAGTTTAAATCGGTACCTTATTGGCTGGTCATATTTTTGTATAATTCATTTAGGTAATTTCATTTAACTTCAATTGTGCTGTGTGCAATGTACATCCATACGAAAAGAATAATGCACTTTGAATGTGCAACGGATCTCCGTATAAAATATTCTAAGTTGTCAGTGACAAATTTAAAACTTAACCAACAGTACCAATGACACAATCTATCTACACTTCATTGTACACTTTACTGCAAATTTCTTACTCACTCAATCCATCTCTCTTTAAAAAAACCATTGACCTTTACGACACTTTACCCCGTAATTGGTAAACATGCACTAAAAAGAAAACATGGGAATCCCGGCATAAATGTAAAGGAGCCGCATTCGACCTTCGTCTAATTTAGGTATTTCGATATTGCCGAGCGCAGCGTTCATCAGTGAGGTGCGAAAAAAATATTAATGACATTATTTCTTTAGAGTCGAATTTTTTCCTTTATTATTAAGATCCACTATTTAAGGTAAATTTTCTACAATCGGTCTTGATATTAGAATCCACCAGTTCAATATGTAGTGAATTCCATAACACCCGGTATATATATATATATATATATATATATATATATATATATATATATGTATATACACATATATATATATATATATATATATATATATATATATATATATATATATATATATATATATATATATAATATATATATATATATATATATATATATATATATATATATATATATATATATATATATATATATATATATATAATATATATATATATATATATATATATATATATATATATATATATATATATATATATATATATATATATATATATATATATGTATATATATATATATATATATATATATATATATATATATATATATATATATAACATATATATATATATATAACATATATATATATATATATATATATATATATATATATATATATATATATATATATATATATATATATATATATAACATATATATATATATATATATATATATATATATATATAACATATATATATATATATATATATATATATATATATATATATATATATATATATATATATATATATATATATATATATATAAATATATGTATGAATATATAAATATATATATATATATATATATATATATATATATATATATATATATATATATATATATATTCATATTCATATTCATATTCATATTCATATTAATATTCATCTTTGTCTTCTGAAATTATGACAATGTTATGTGCAATATTTAGTCTACCACTATTAGTTCTGCTTAGTTTAAATGTTTAAACATATTTTCTAGTACTTATCTAAATAATTTAGGTCTCTCTTTGTATGGATCCTCTGTGTATACTTATTTCTTCTGTTCACTAACTTAGTTGTATTCTATGAGTTTCTGTGTAAGTAACACTATGAAAGTGACCTGTTGTACGTACTCCTTTTTAAATTCAGATTTTGCTTGGGGACCATAACGTTTAAATTTTCTTTCCAGTATATTCTCTATTATTCCAGTATATCTAACTACAAATGATGACGTGAGATATGATATGTGTTAATTATTTTTACCACCAAAATACCAGGAAAAACTACATCATAATATTAAGACTCCCCGAAATTATCCACCCTTATCTGTTTTACCTCCATCCTTTAAAGCGATATAGCCCAAACACTATGGGTTGCTCTCCTACTTCAAGTATTATATGTACACCAAATTTAAAGTCAATGTTTCATTTCATTCAAAAGTTTTTATCATGCCGCTAGTCAAGCAGACATAAGAAAATTTAAAATGAATGTCCTCAGAGTGTGACTTTTTCCAAACACAATATGTTCTGTAACAATAGTAAAAAACGTATTTAAAAAAAGTTAAACTAAGGCTTGGGAACGATAAAAACACTAATAATGTTACAAATAAGAATAACGACAACATCCTACAAGGATAACATATTCGTTAGTAAACTAATAATAGATGTTTACTGAAGCAGAACTTTCCGCTCGAGTAAACTCTTTCAGCTAGATTTACGGAAGGGGTTTAAAAGTTTGGCCTGGTCAAGGTGTCATGGAATCTGAAACCTCTAACTGTCCAGATGACTTCTGTTTTTGACAAAGTAATATTTCGCATTGTGACTTTACAATTAATTATAAAAATATAAAGTAAAAATTATAGGAAAATTTAATAGAAAAATCAAAGAGACTTGGAACAGAAATAAAATATAACATTTGTTCGAGGTATAATATAATATTCCCCGTTATTAAATTAATAACTAAAAACCAATTTTTTGATCTTGTGCACAACATCATGATTTCAGTTGAGTAATTGAAATCTCCAATTGTTTAATCAGTTTTAAAGTTAGACTGTTTTCTGAATCAGGGTATTTACGTTAATCATAAAGCAGGTCACTGTAGAGTGTTGTTTTGAATCATATCGACAATCAATATACATTGTAGATCTGCACTAAAACTGTTGTTGTCAGCATAGCAAATAGTAGTTTAAATTAGAATACACTTTTAAACTACTCAAATTCCGCCAATGAACTATTATTTAAAAAAAAATCGGTATGTTTAGTTATCCAGTATTTTCCTCATGATCAGAACATGTAAACTAAATAAAGAATATGATTCTTTTAGAGCTAAACAATGTAATCCAAGCATCCACAACTTGACATTATAAATGATAGGTACTCACTAGTGCTGTACATCATAAACTAGTGGTATTATTTACAAGTTACTATCAATATATCACTATAAGCCTAGTTCTATCCAATGCTGGATGTAGGCCTTCCTCCTGAACTGCCGTCCTAAACTATTTGCAGCTATTGTCTTCCATGCAATACCCGTAACCCTCTGTCTATTATCCCTCCATCTTGTTTTGGGAAGTCTTACGTTTCTTTTCTATTTTTGTGGTTTCTAGTCTATTGCTCGCAGTCGTGTGTATCACAGGTCCAGCCCCGATAATCTATCTTTCGTGTGCTCGCTGGTTTCGCGCCAATTTTTGCATATAGAATTTATCCAGTTTCAGCGCTAGACGTAATCACACTGATTATAAACTTTGGCCTTTAACGTATTGAGGATGGAAAAATTTTCTGAGTCACCCGTTACTTGATGGAAAACTTAACACAAATAAAACACTAATGTTTTTTAATTTCCACTATATTATTATTTTTCGTGACAATTGTTTCGGAACATGGTGCCTTCGTCGGACGAATAAGAATTTTAAACTAAATGTAATATTGAATACATATCTTTAAATATAGTAGTTTCGTTCTACCTGTTTAAGAAATCCTCAGTGTACTTAGATAATTCTAACTATATAATTGGGTACAATAATATAAAACCATAAATACACAATATACTATTGGAAAAACCTAAATATTTAATCCTGCTTATTGGTCTAGGTAAATCTGGTTGGGTTAATTTCTAATTTTTATAAAGGATTAATAACGGAGAGTTGTTGGTTTCAAGTTGTTGATTCAGTAAAACGTTCCTATTCTTATATTTGTTAATCTCCATGCTTTCTAAGAAATTTAACTTTTTAGATTTTGATTCATTATGAAGAATTTTAAAATTTTCGTCAAAGTTGTGGTTTTCTAAGATTAAATGATCGGCATAATTAGAGGTGTTATTTTGTTTTACGCTGCTTCTTTTATGTTCGTTAATTCTTTTTTGAAATCATCTACCTGTCCTGGAGTAAACCAACGTAATTGCGGTTCTTGCTTAAAATTCTACGCACGATCTACCTTTGTCCAATCTAGTTGGTGAAATATGATGTCTAGAGCTTTGATAAATAGCTCGGGAGAGATTGTATCCCCCTGTTTTATACATCTTCCTATAAGTAGTTGTTCTGCACTAGGTTTTATGTCCATCTTTGCATTTTCATTTATATCCTTGATTAGTGTATATAGAGTTAGTTCTATAGTTGTTCAAGCCATTGATAATTGCCCACATTTTAACTGGGCTCGAAGTTGTAATCATTACTTTTCTCTAGGATATTTCTCATTGTTTGTTAGTGATCGTATGTGATATAGCTGAATCTAAAACCAGCCTGTTCGTATGGCCGGTAGGAGTCTAACTTATTCTTCATAGGCGATAATTTTAGCTAACAGTTTATAAATGTCTGGTAGTGAACTTATCGGGCGGTAATTGTTTAACTTTTTGATATCTCGCTTTTGTGTCTTCTTCTGCTTTTCGGCTTGCTCTGGATGTAGGCCTCCTCCAAGTCTTTCTATCTTTCCCTCTCTAGAGCCATTCTGTTCCAATTTCCTACGATATTCTGGATGTCGTCTCGCCACCTTCTTTGAGGTCTTCCCATACTTCTTTTACTCTCTCTTGGGCGTCATACAGTAAACTTGTAGACCCATCTGTCGTTGTTCTGTCTTGCTACGTGGCCAGCCCATCCCCACTTTAGTTGACCCGCTCCTCCTAGAGTATCCGTCAGCGGTATCTCTCAAACTCACTCCAAGCATAGCTTTCTCCATTGCACGCTGCTCTACTAGAAGTCTGTTAGTCAACTTACGTGTTAGCGACATCGTTTCAAGATCCTATGTGAGAACTTGCAGTATCGTACATTTCCCTTTTGAGGTTTACAATGATATCTCGTAATCTGAAAATAAACCCGAGTTACAAAAAGCTGCCCAACCAAGACCCACTCTTCGAGAAATTTCTCTCTCTTCTTCTTTCCTACTAGTATTTTTTGTCCGTTTTTGTATAGAGGTATTAATTCTAATATATGCCATAATGTTGGTACTTGTTTTACCAGTTTCTAGACACATGTTGAAAAGTTTGGCCAATTCTTGTTTTAAGTCGTCTCCTGCTTCCAATAGCATTTCCGATAGAATATCATCAGGGTCTACTGCTTTGTTACGCTTCATTCTCTTCAATGTGTTGTTTACCTCTTCTAGAGTAACTTCTGGCAGTTGTTTTAGACCTGTGGTGTTCATCATAGTAGATGTGTATTTCTGAAAGTATTTTGCCCCTGTTCGTTATTATTTGTCATTCACTAGTAGTTTTTTTTCCGTTATTCAGTCGCATCCTTATTACCTTCGGGCCTTTATTTCCTTCAATGGTTTCTAAAATCACTTTACGCCTGTGCGTTCCTATATTTTTTCTGATCTCTTTTCTGATTTACTTGTTAACCTCAATCCACTCTACTTTGTATTTATCTTTGTTCATATTTCTTCCTCTTTCCATGAGTGGTTTTGTGTTGTCATTTATTTTGTCCTTTTGTTATCCAGTTTATGTGGTTACTGTAGCGGAGGCTGCTTTAATTATAGATGGTAGTTTTTCAGCTTTTATATTCATTGGTTTGACTATTATTTTATCTTTAATGTTTGCATTTATAAGTATTCTTTCATAATTTTCATTCTAAATTATTGTGCACGTGACTGAGACACGACATTTTATTTAATAGTGATAACATAACAAAAAGTTGTAATGTAATTTCACTCAAAACTGCGTAAATATATATTATTGAGTGACTTTATAGCTCTTTGGATGGAAGACGATAAACATATGGGAAGATCAACATCAATTCAAAAACCAGGTATGAATAAAAGGCTTCATGACTTCGTGGCAGATGATCACAATGAATCATTGACAGTGATAAAAGAAGCTTTATCCATCAAAAAAGAAAAAAAAAATCAAATCATTTTGGAAGACGATCTAAACCTAAAATGAGTTCCACATATTTCAAGTCAAGATTAAAAGGTATTAAACGAATCTCAAGAAAACAGGAATTTTGAGAGATAATCCAAACTTTCTCGAATAAATTATTATTGATAAAGAGACATTTTCAATATAACTACCAACGTCAAAATACAAAAGGGAAATTGACCCTGTCACTGCAAACTAAACGAACATGAAATTTAAGTCTAAAGGTCGTTTTCGACGATAACAAAGGATAACAAACATATTAGTCATCACTCTGGCCTGAAAATCCTGTTAAAACGTTAATATGACTTTTTCTGATATCTCTGATGATTTGTAATTTTGTAATTTTTTGTTTATCATATTAAAGACTTTAATAAACGAAAAAAATATTTATATACGTACCTACTATGTGATGAGTAAGTTTTAATCAATTTACCCTTAAAATCTCTTTTGTATTTACATTACACATCATCGATATAAAAATTTTTGGAGATAATTTTTAATCACATCGCATTCTGTTATTACCGTTTCAACGTGATTCTTAAACACGGACTGGGTATGTGTGTGACTATTTTGGCACTGGTAATAACCAACGGGCCAGAACGTTGACTGCAAAAAAAATATATATATATATAAAGTCACATATTAGAAGAGAGCGGGAACCATCTAGTCAACTCATTATAGTACTGTGTTGACTGAAATAACTACGCTAACATCGGCTTTGTTCGTTTCCAGAAACAAGAATTGGTTAAATAATGGTATTGTTCTTTTATTTTTTTGTAGATGTCTCCGCTTATAACAGTACTAATTCCTAATGATCACGATTTTGTTTAGCTGGTATTTAAGTAGGTATGAAAATTTGTGAATAAAATTATAGTTGGCTTTCAAATGACCTATATTTCAATATAAATATGATGGTTCGAATACATGAAGATCAATAACAGATAAATTAAATATATGCATATTCACATCAGACTAAGATAACTTTTCTAGTCGAGCTAAAAAATATTTTATATTGTATCTAGTATTTAAGTTCAAATCTAAAACATAGAGCGCATATCGACTTGATGGAATGCTGATTCCACTGCTGCTCTAAGAAATATATATTTTTTTTACTTTCTTCTTCTTCAAATGCCTTGTCGTCTCAGAACATTGGCGATCAATCGGAGGATCTTCACTTTAGCCGCAGCGGACTTGAAGAATATCGTGGTGTTTACTCCATACCACTGGCAAAGAGTTTTAAGCCAGGATGTTCTCCGGCGGCCAGGCGCTCTAATTCTATTTTCTCCTGAATAGTAATATGGAGCAACTACACAGGTACACAATCAACGGATTAGAAACAAACTTCTCGCTTGTCCCGGCAATTCCAGGTCCTTTTGGTCAGTCGCTAAGGCAGTTAGTCAAAATTTCACCAAATCCACCATACCACCACTCACACGGCCAGATAATTCTATTACAACGACACCTGTTGAGAAAGCGAACTTGTTGGCTGAACTCTTTGCTTCACATTCCACTGTCGATTTCAAAGGAAAAACACCACCTACTATTCCCACAGTACAGTCAAGGATGCCCGATATTGTCTTCAGACAGCGTATCATAAAACGTATTTTGATCAAGCTAAACACCAAAACGGCTTCTGGCGCTGACGGAATACCTGCCATAGTTCTCAAGAACTGTGCGAGGGAACTAACACCAGTTTTCTGTAGACTTTTCAACCTATCCTACAGAAAGAGAATATTTCCTTCCTGCTGGAAATGTGCCACAGTTCAGCCGATACCTAAAAAAGGCAAGAAGACCTTGCCAAATAACTACCGACTAATCGCACTACTCTCAATAATATCGAAAGTCATGGAAAACGCTATCAATCAGCATCTTCTAAAATATCTTGAAAGATTCAACATTATTAGTGATCACCAATATGGCTTTCGTAAAAAATAGATCAACAGGAGATCTTCTGACTTATGTAACACATGTTTGGAACAACGCAATTGAACACTTTGGAGAATCTCGAACGGTTGCTCTTGACATATCCAAGGCATTTGACCGTGTTTGGCACGATGGGCTGTTGGCTAAGCTACGTTCTTAGGGTATGTCTGAAAAGTTCTGTTTGTGGCTCTCATGTTTCCTCAGAGAGCGTTCTTTACGAGTGGCAGTCGACGGATTTCTTTCTAACACCTTCACTATCAACGCCGGTGTGCCCCAAGGTTCCATACTGTCTCCTACTCTCTTCCTCATTTATATTAAGGATCTGCTGGAAAAGACCGAGAATCCAATCTACAGCTTTGCAGATGACAGTACACTTATCTCTTCATTCACTTTGAACGCTCGGACATCGACTACTCAGACGAATATCCGCAGACAGCAGGAAGTCATTCAACTTAACAAAGACCTGGAAGAAATTCTATCTTGGGGTGACAGTAACCAAGTGGAATTTAACGCTACAAAAACCCAGGCCGCAGTTTTTTCTAAAAAAGTTAACGTTGCAGAACCCGACATAGTTATGTCGGGGCACTCGATCCCTCTAACATCGTCACTCAATCTGTTAGGCGTTAATTTGGGAGCAAATATGTCCTGGCATGAACATGTTGCAGGCATAGCAAGGAGAGCTTCTCAAAAGTTGGGAATATTGTTTCGAACCAGAAAGCTTTACACTCCACAACAACTGTTAATTCTTTACAAAGCTCAAATTTGACCAACTATGGAATACTGATCCCATGTTTGGAGCTCCGCTCCCAAACATACACTGCGTTTGTTGGATTCTATCCAGAGAAGAGCTGTTCGTCTGATTGGACACCCGGAACTGACCGACGGCCTTGATTCGCTGGAACATCGAAAAACGGTTGGCGACTTGAGCCTATTCTACAAGTACTTTCATGGAAAGTGTTCGAAGGATGTGGCCCGCTTAATTCCTCCGAGAGCGGTGCATGTTAGAAGTACACGTCGCGCTAATACTTCACATCCGTATGAGGTTCAGCTTGTTACTTCTCGTGCAACGCTTTTCAAACAGTCTTTTATATGGAGAACATCATACCTTTGGAATAGTTTGCCCAGGACTGTGTTTCCCATCGAGTACAATTTACAGCGATTCAAGAACAACGTGAATCGCTTTCTCCGCACACGTGTCGCTCCTGTAGCGCTTTAGGGACTTCCCTGTAGCACGTGTGCTAGACCCATAAAAAAAAACTCATACTTTTCGTTTTTCGTTACGTGGGCAAAGTACTCGAACTTTCTTCTTTTTACGATATCAAGCACTTCTTTTTCTCTGTTAATGCGCCGTAAAACTGCTTCATTGGTCACTCAGTCTATTCATGATATCTTCAATATTCTGCGGTAAGCCCACGTTTCGAAGTACTCAATCCTTTTGCGCATTGTTTCAGTGAGGATCCATGCTTCTATCCCATAGAATAGAATGTTGAAGATACAGCAACGTAATAAACGTATTCTTAAGTGGACTTTTAGAGCTCTCTTGGTTAACACGTTTCGCTTTCTCTTAAATTTTTGTTATGGTTGAACGTAATACAAATATAAGGTGTTTTTTTAGACACCCCTGACCCCGTTCTATCCCAAATACCTATCATATCTTTGACTGTAAATAGTTGAAATTAGTTCATTTCATCAATCAGAAATTAGAAAAAATTACTCTACCAATGATTAAATTCTACAAAATTTAACAAATACCACCATTTTTACTACGCATCCTCAAAGTGATATTATTTAAAACGTACAGGTTTTTTTTCGATTTTAAGTGTGAAATGTGCAATTATAGTGGCGACAGACAGATGGGAAAACAGGCTGACTAAAATTATAAAATATATTTTTGTGACCTCAAAAACCATAAGGGTGATTTTTTTAAGAATAGATATTTTTTTTTAGTAAGTAAAATAAAAACAGTTAAGAATAGAGCTCCTCTGCTTAACCTTCAAATAATTTGTATAATAACACAGCCCCACAAAAAAAGTGGGGTATACTTTTGATGCGTTATATCAGATCCGTAGTATTTTTGCCCGCTGATCGCGAATCTGACGTCAGAATATCGCCATCACATCTCAATTTTTTTCTAACCTCAAAAAATAGGTAAAAATTAAGAAAAATATACTCCTAAAAAATTGATTCAAGCTTTTTCATGAATCCAAAGATGTATTAATATGTATTCGGACACGCTAAGCTAATATTCATTGGTTGGATTAAGCCATACAGTTCTGTTTTCTTTCTAACCTCAATAAATCAGACAGATATAGTGCTTCTCGAATGCAAAAACGAATTCAAATTAAAATTCAAGCGATTCTTACCAAATTTGGTACACGGGGGTTTTTTGGGTTGCTGATCATGAATCTGAGGACGGATTTGCAAAATTCAAAGTGGCGGATCCAAGATGGCGGACAAAATTTTTGAAAACCAACCGATTCCTACCAAATTTGGTATACAGTTGAGGAATCCTCAAACCTGATACTCTTAAACCCTAAACCTTGAAACCTTAGACTCCCACACCCTGTAACCTCAAAAAATAGACCTCAATAACCCTGTAACTTTAAAAATGAGACCCAATAAACTCAAAACCAGGACTTTTAAACCATATACTCTCAAATAGTAGACCCTTAAGCCCTAGAATTGCGAACGTTAGACCTGCGCCTAACTTTCCTTTTTTTGGCTGTATCTTGTTCTTTTTTCCGCGAATGACCTATTCAAAGGCTTTCTGCCCAAACGCTTTTGAGGACTTGTTTCTCTTTTTAGCGACCAGCAATAGTCCGCTAGCATATGGTCATCCCATCGTCCTTGATACCGATTTTCTATGATTTTCAGATCTTGGTGAAAACGTTCCCCTTGCTCCTCACTGTAGTCACCAAGATTATCTGGGAAATCATCGATGTGGGAGTCCAGGAAATGTAATTTTAGATTCATTAAGCAACCTAATGTTTGAAAATTTTTTACCATTTTCTCGACTATTTCTTTGTACTTAGGACTTTTATTATTTCCCAAAAAGTTTGTTGCGACTTCTTTAAAACTAAGCCAAGCAGCTTTTTCAACTTTATTCATTTTAGTAACAAATAATGAATCTTGAAACAATTTTCTTATTTGTGGCCCGTCAAATACGCCTGCCTTAATTTTAGCTTCAGAAAATTTCGGAAATTTTTTATGCAAATATTTGAAACATGGGCCGTTTGTATCTAATGCTCTCGTGAATTGCTTCATAAGTCCAAGATTAATGTGAAGCGGGGGAATAAGAACTTTTCCTGGATCTACCAATGGTGGAAACAATACATTATTTTCACCAGGAGTGAACGATTCTCTTGTTGGCCAAATTTTTTTCTTATAATGACGTTCCCTGTCTCTGCTATTCCACAGACATTTATAACAGGGATAAAGTGTAAACCCTGACTGTTGGCCAAGCAATATTGTTACAATTTTCAGATCTCCACAAATTTTCCAGTTATGATCAGCATATTTTATTTTTATCAAAAGCTGCTTCATTTTTTCATATTGCTCTTCCATAACTGTGGAATGAGCAATCGGAATGGGAGCGTAAACGTTGGTATTATGCAGCAAAACTGCCCTTAATGCTCCGTTTAGAAGAATCAATGAACAGTCTCCATTCTTCAGGATCGTATGAGTTAATTTGAAATTCATCCATTAGACCTTTTACATCGGTACAATATGAAAGTGACAATTCCTCGTCCATTGTGAAATATTTTCGAAATTCTTCATCTCTGTTCCTATAATAAGAAATCGTAGCTTCTGGCTTAAGTAAATGTCTTTTCTTTAAAAAAGGAAGCAAGATGCTCTGAACCATCTTTGGATAAGCCTAAATCTCTGACTAGATCACTAAGTTCTGACTGTGATACGAGTATTGGTTCTGGTTTACGGTTGTATGGTAGAAAATCTTTATCTGTGTCACTAGTATATGATAGGTTGTCACTAGAACATTCATTAGTAACAGTGTTTGAATCTTTTTTCGACAGTCTCAATGTTTTCGGCATGAACTGATAAGGTGAAATCATTTGTTTCCATAACATCAGCATCAAGTGGTTCAGGAGGCGGAATTAGTTTAGTTGGTCTTGTTACTGTCGAAACATCGTTATAAGTAATAGTGCTTTTATTTTTTCGGTTATGCCTAGATACAACATTCATACAAAAGTAGCAATCATTTTCACTGTATGGTCTATTCCATATTGCTGGTCTGGAATATTTAATCGCCTTCTTATTGATGTACAACATTATTTTGCAAGAACTGCAAATGATGTGGGGAACCCAATCTGTATCCTGGTGCTGTATTTCAATGTTAAAACAATCCTTATATAAGCTTTTAATCTTATCCGTTATCGGTGACCCCATTTTACTCAATACGTGTTGACAGCAAATATAACAAAATGAATCACTGTTTTTATCGCACTTATGAAAAGTCCTTGTGCCGTGAGACCGTTTTCTTGTAGCATTATACTCTACATGAGCCAAGTCACCCACACATGAAGAGCTACGGTCGCTGGATGACGACGGCTGCGGGCCCGCTTTCCCTCCCTGACCAACCGCCGATACTGGGTTTCCGAGTCCCTGCATCGTAATTCTCTTTCTTCTACCTGCCATGACGGCATCTAAGCCGTTATCCAGGGACTCTGCCGGCTAGTGGAGTAACACCGTTGACCACCGTCACCACGTGGAGGTGCCCTGGATGCAGGTAGAAGAATAAAAATCGACCGATGAATTTTCTCAGCGTTCAAAATGGCGCGAAAACATCTGCCATCTTGAATTTTGCAAATCCAACCTCAGATTCGTGATTAGCGACCCAAAAAATCCTCGTGTACCAAATTTGGTAAGGATCGGTTGAATTTTAATTTGAATTGTTTTTGCATTCGAGAAGCACTATATCTGTCTGATTTATTGAGGTTAGAAAGAAAACAGAACTGTATGGCTCAATCCAACCGATGAATATTAGCTTAGCGTGTCCGAATACATATTAATACATCTTTGGATTCATGAAAAAGCTTGAATCAATTTTTTAGGAGTATATTTTTCTTAATTTTTACTAATTTTTACCTATTTTTTGAGGTTAGAAAAAAATTGAGATGTGATGGCGATATTCTAATGTCAGATTCGTGATCAGCGGGCCAAAATACTACGGATCTGATATATCGCATCAAAAGTATACCCCACTTTTTCTTTTGTGGGGCTGTGTAATTTTTCCAGTACTTCTCTTATAAAAAAGCAGTTCCAAAATCATCTTAATTTAACTTCCTTGCACTAAGGAATAATTTAATTCAAGCATTAAAATTCGATATTTTAAATGATAGGTATTTTATCGCAAGATTAAATAAAAAAAGTTAAGTTAAACTAAAACTGAGCAATGCATGTAAAAATTTTAATAAATCCAAATATATGCAAAGTAGTCCTTAAATCAAAGAGTGTAAAAGACAATTGGATATTCTGTATGTGAAAAAAAATGTAAATATTAGATATAAGACTATGTACGGTAATAAAAAGAAAGAATATGACAACTTGTTGAAAGACCATAAAAGAAAAAACTATGCGGAGAGGTTACGAAATTCGGATAATAAAAGCAAATGTACTTGGAAAATTATAAATGAAATAAAAGGTAAGTCAGCAGAGAAAAACATTAAAATTGAAGGTAATAAGAAGACAATAGCAAACGGTTTTAATGATTTCTTGATAAACGTAGCACCTAATCTATTAAACAAATTGAATAATATACCTTTTAATTCGGAAACAGAGTATAATCCCGTAGAAGTTAAGGTAGAATTGGTGAATAAAGAGGAAATAATGCAGATAGTCACAAAACTGAAAAATAAGTTCACGTGCGATTTTGATGAGAAATTATGGAACCTTTAGTGTACATGATAAATAATTCAATTAAATACGGTATATTCCCGGAACAGTTAAAAATTGCACTAGTAATTCCGGTTTATAAGAAAGGTGATGAAACTCATATAGAAAATTATCGCCCGATAAGTCTGCTCAGTTCATTCCTCAAAATATTTGAACATGTTATGTGCCAGCGAATTCTAGGATTTATGGTGAAAAATGATCTACTCAATAAAATACAACATGGGTACTTAACGGAAAATCCATTCAAACAGCAATTGCTAACTTTGTACAACAGATAAAACACACGTTCCAGAAAATAACGAGATTTTTCTAGGATTGTTTCTTGATTTATCAAAGGCATATGATACATTAAACCATAAAATACTTGTACACAAATTAAACATGTACAGAATTCGAGGAACAACCCTGAAGTGGATCAAATCATATATCTCAAAAAGAGAAAATAATGTTAGGCATTCCACAAGGTAGTGTTATGGGTCCTATACTGTTTATCTTATATGTAAATAACATAACTGAATTACTTTTGATACATAATAAGTGTCAAATTACTAATTATGCAGATGATACGAACATTTTGTTAAGTAATAAAGACATTACTGACCTTGCTAGGGGTGGGGGAATGGTTCACAAAGAATAGGCTGTTCATGAATAACACAAAAACTAACATTATGATATTTAAAACAAGCAGATCACGACTAGAGAAACCAACTAGTTTAAAATTAAATGGTAACAATATTAGTTTAAATGCCGAAGTTAAGTTTTTGGGCATGTTTCTGGATAGTACTTTAGCCTGGGAATGCCATGTTAACCATGTTGTGAGTAAATTAAACAGAATATGTTATAGTCTTAGCGTCTTGGGGAGGTATATTCCTTTTGACATCAAGAAAATATTGTATCATGCAAACTTTGAGTCCTGTATAAGGTATGGAATTGTCATGTATGGAAATTGTAGAGATGCTAGTAGGGTTTCGTTTGTCAAAAAAGAACTTTACGAATTATACTCAATTTAAACCATAGAGAATCATGTAGAGGAAAGTTTACAGAAATTAAATTACTTACTGCTACTGCTGTTTTCATACAGGAATGTATACTTTTCCTGTTTAAAAATAGGTCTTTATTTGAAATATATGAGTCACAAACTTTATATGCCACAAGAACAATGAACTATACTTACCCAAGACACCGATTCACTATGACAGAGAAGGGTGCACATTATTAATGTATAAAGTTGTATAACACTTTATCAAATGATATTAAATTAACTACAAATCTCAAAATACTCAAAAAGAAAATCTTTAGACTAAATTTGAATTTGAGAATTGAAAATAATAAAAAAAATAACTTATAATAATATAGTATAACATAATATAATAAATATTAATGATATAAATTTTCAAGATTGTCCATTCCAAAAATCCTGGAAATCACGTATAAAATGATATATTAGATGTAACTTGTTTTCCGCCCATTATCTCTTATATATTTGACTATCAGAATTTTGCTTAAAATTTGGTCATTATCTCGACCGAAACCAGAAAAATTTTTGGAATATTATGGAATATAGGCAAAATTGGTCGACCACTATCCCTCTCGCTCCCTTCTTCTAAAGCAGAGGTGTCAAACTCAATTTTGTATATATTAAATTTAGAATGTGTAGGCGGGCCAGATTCAAATAAAAAAAATGTACTGAATTATTATAAAAGAGGGTAATTATTGTGAGCTCGAGGATCCAGATACCTGACTTCTTGCGATCGCGGGCCTTATTGATACGTCCCGGGGACGGATGCGGCCCGCGGGCCGTATCTTTGACATCCCTGTTCTAAAGCGATATAGGTCAAAAATTAAAGAACCTTTTTCTACTTCAACGTGTATCCAAGTTGAAATCGATATCTCATTTCATTTAAGAGTTATCATGCCAAAACAACAGACGAAAATGGAAAAATTATGAGAGACACACTAAAAGTCAAAGAGGTGATTTTTAGCAAAAAAGTTTTACGGACGCCTATGCATCTATTTGTGGCTGTTCTTTACAGGCTAACGACATTTTCTTTGCTATCACGTCGTCCACAGAGATGCTAATTTGATTTAAACTTTACTTTGATATTGCTTGTCATCGTGATACGACCAACGCTCTATTTCAAAGTAGAAAATTTTTCACTTTTCTAGGAAAGAAAATATAAAATTTATGTTGTTAAATAAAAAGTCGTCTTTTACCTTCATTTTTTATTTGTAGTCGCATATTATTTGCCTCTTTTTTCTTCTTTATCAGTCAGAAAAATAAAGGTTTATAATTACGCATCCGCTCATGATTAAAAAACAGGGCTAAATTTCAATGTCAGAAATCCAAGCATATTTCTCTTGACTACAAAATATACACAACAAAAAATAATAAGAAAGATAAAATATAA
This sequence comes from Pachyrhynchus sulphureomaculatus, assembly GCA_019049505.1. Lineage (NCBI taxonomy): Eukaryota > Metazoa > Arthropoda > Insecta > Coleoptera > Curculionidae > Pachyrhynchus > Pachyrhynchus sulphureomaculatus. The sequence goes on from CM032452.1 coordinate 56,274,847, forward strand.
GACATTTCGAATACTTAATAGGTTCAAATATTAAAAAAAGATTTTTCTAACTTTGTAAATTAACTGGAGTATCATGTAACATGAAATTGTGACAAAACAATCTGGCGATCAAACAATAAACAATTTGTTGTCTGTCAAGAAAATCTCGACTGTTTTTCCTATATTACAAAGTATAATTCTGATATACAGGTATAGAGATGGGGAGCTGAGGTTTTCATAATACTACTTTTTGGTGAAACCAAAGATGCCGTCAGAAATCTTAAAAAAAATTAAATTTTTGGGTACGTATCTCCTTGTAAATTTAGTTACTATAAAGCTTTTCACTGGAGCAGATAGTGGTCTTGGCGTTCAAAAAGGACTAGGAATCCAATCTAAAGCCATGCAGATGATGGTACGCTTATTTCATTATTGACTTTGAACGTTCGAACATCAGCTATCCATGTAAATATCCGCAGACATCAGGAAGTCCTTCAACTTAACGAAGACCTGGAAAAAAGTCTATCTTGAGTTGATAGTAACTAAGTAGAATGCAACGCTATGTCGGCGGCAGTTTGCCCAGAAAAGTTAACGTTGTTAAACCCGACATAGTTATGTAGGGACACGTCATTCCCCTAGCATTGTCACTTAATTTGTTGGGCGTTAATTTGGGAGCAAATATATCTTACCATGAACATGTTGCATGTATAGCAAAGGAAGCTTCGCGAAAGCTAGGAATATTGTTTCGAACTAGAAAGCTTCACACTCCACAATAATTGTTGATTTTGCACAAAGGTCAAATTCGATCAATGATAAAATACTGTGCGCATGTTTGAGGCTCTGTTCCCAAAAATGCACTTGCATTTGATGAATTCCATTCAGAAGGAATCTTTACGGGATTAGAGATCCAGAACTTACCAGCAACCCTAATTCCCTGAAACATCGTAAAACGGTTGGCGACTGGAATCTATTCTACAAGTACTTTCATGGAAAGTAATCGATAGATATAGCCCGCTTAATTCCTCCCAGAACGGTGAATGTCAAGCATAGCCGTGGCGCTAATACATCATATCCATATGGGATTTAGCTTGCCACTCCTTGTAAAACACTTTTCAAGCAGGTTTTTATAAGGGGAACCTCATCCCTTTGAAATAGTTTGCCCAGGCCTGTGTTTCCTACCAAGTATAATTTACAGCGATTCAAGACCAACGTAAATTGCTTTTTCCGTAAATGCGTCGCTCCTATAGCGCTTCAGGGATTTCTCTGCAGCACGTACACCATGCTCATAAAAAAAAGTTTTACAAAACGATAATACTGACCTGCTTAAAGTTGTATTATTGCACATATAAAAGGTACAGAAATTGAAAGAATTCAAATCAGCTCAACTTCGTTAATCGAATGTTTATTTGTCTCATTCTCGGATTAGGTACATATTCCCAAAATGTCAAGTCAATTAACAGAATTGTTTTTATTCCCTTAAAGTGTCGGCCTAACTTTCTTTGACAATCACAAAAGGCCTAACAATAATGGTTCATTCGGAGCGATATATGGGAAATATTACGGACTTCTTCAAATCGCGTTTACAAAATTTACGATAATCGTGAAGCTTTTTTGAAACTGATTAGGGCAGTAAGTGTTAGCTTTTTCATGCTCAGTTGACTTTCGGTTAAGTTACCTTATAATCTTCGGCGTTAGCCTCTAAACTATCGTTATTACAGTGGGGAAACGATCTAGGTAATTATTTAGTACAGATAACGGAACGTTAATTGTATCAACTTTCTTTCTACTTAACAGCATCGACGTAAGCTTAGCAAATTGCGTATGTAACTCTCATTGCAAGTACGTATATGGTGATGCATCGTGATTAGTAGTAGATATATGAATAACGGGATTTCTGTGGCTTTTTAAGTCCTTCATTATTTTAATGTTGTAAATTGTGTCATCCATGCAGGCGAAGCATTTTAGTTAATAATACAATAAAACTCGGTGTTAACAAAGTTTCAATTTAACAGTTTTCTGGGTCTTTTTCAAACATATTTCCGTTTCTCCCCAAACAACATATTTTGACACTCGCAAGGTTTACAAAGTCACGTACAAAAAATATGTCAACCTTTTTTCTTTTCTTTATTCGGCCCTTGGGCTCTATTAAATTTATTTTATTCAGCTGGGCGCCGAGTAAATAACGAGAAGTGAGAAAATAAAATAAAAAATAAATAATATTTATTGGGAGATAAGCTTTTTTGCTTTATAAATGCTTTATTATAGGTTGGATAAATACCATCGATAAAGCTGTAAATGGCTATTTTCCAGCTTTCACCAGCTATTATTTTCTAAATAATGCTTTGTTCTTTAAAAAAAAATCGCATTATCGGTTTTTCTGCCCAATATTAATAATTACAATAAAAATAACAATTTAACATTTAGTACAAGTCGTAAAGCTCTACTTTTGCAAATACAAGTCAATATACTTACATTTTTTGAGGTTAATGTATAACATTTCTTTATATACTATTTTCGTTAAGATTGAAAATAATAAAAAAGTAACATAATTTTCAGATACCGCGTGTATACAAAGCCACCCCTTAACCCTTAATCCATGCTTTTGCCTCCTTACATGTTTATCTATAAATAATATTTGGTACAGTTTCTCCATTAACTAGCAAAGTCATTATAATACTATTTAAAGTATACAAAATTAATCGACCTCGCAAATATATCGAAAGTTATGAAAAAGGCAATCAATCAGCATCTAAAAGGACTTAATATTATTAGTGATCTGGCTTTCGCAAGCAAAGGTCAATATGGGATTTTCTATGTAACACATGTTTGGAACAACGCAATAGAACATTTTGGAGAATCTCGAGCTGTTGTATTTGGAATATCTAAGGCATTCGACCGTGTTTGGCATGACTGACGGTTGGCTAAGCTACGCTCCTATGGTATGTCTGAAAGATTTTGTTTATGGCTCTCGGGTTTCCTCAGAGAGCGTCCTTTACTAGTGGCAGTCAACGGATGTCTTTCTAATACCTTCTTTATCAACGCCGGTGTACCCTAAGGCTCCATACTGGCTCTTAGACTCTTTCTCATTTACAATAACGATCTGTTAAAAAGGGCCAGAAATCCAATCTACAGCCTTGCGGATGACAGTACACTTATTTCCTCACTCACTTTCAACGTCCAAACATCGGCTACTCATGCGAATATCTGTAAACAGTAGGAAGTCGTTCAGCTTAACAAAGACTTCTTCTTTAGGTGACAGTAACGAAATAGAATTTAACGCTACAAAAACCGGAGCGGAAATTTTTTTCTAAAAAAGTGAATGTTGCGGAATCCGACGTAGTTATCGCGACACTCCATTCCTTTAGCATCGTCACTCAAGTTGCTGGGCCTTAACCTGGGAGCAAATATACATTGGCATGAACATGTCGCATATATAGCAAAAAGAGCTTCTCAAAAGCTGGGAATACTTGTTTGAACTAGAACTCATACTCCACAACAAGTATTAATTCTGCACAAAGCTCAAATTCGACCAACGATGGAATACTGCTCCCATGTATGGGGTCTGTTCCCAAACATATACTGTATTTGTTGGATACTATTCAGAAGAGAGCTGTTCCCCTGAATGGAGACCCAAAACTCACCACAAAACCTTGATGCTCTCGAACATCGCAGAGCGGTTGGTGACTTAAGTCTACTCTACAAGTATTTTCAAGAAGAGTGTTCGATGGATGTAGCCGCTTAACTCCTCCCGGAACGGTGCATGCTATTGATACAAGTCGCGCTAATACAATAACAAACACAAAACAACGGAAAAATCGGATTTCGTGTATTATTTCCCATCCAAAAACTGTTTTTTGGATGGGAAAAAATATCGTTCAAGTGAAGCAATGACTTGATAAGTGTTACTGGGACTCTGTACCTGAAAAATCACTCATCATTCACTGGTATCCTGAATTAAGACGCGGTTGTACAGATACAAATGATGCTGAACGCTCTGGACGCCCAAATTACACCAGAAAACATCAAAAAATTACACAAAATTTTAGATGACCGTAAAGTGAAAATGCTTGAGATAACTGACACCCTAAAGATATCAAAAGAACGTGTTGCTCATATTTTACATGAACATTTGGGCATGAGAAAGCTCTGTTTGAAATGGGTACCGCGTTTGCTCACACTGCACAAAAAACAACAACGTGTTGATGATTCCGACCGCTGTTTGGAGTTATTTAAGAGCAGTAAAAAGGATTTTTTCATACGATATCTGACAATGAATGAAACATGGATCCACCACTACACACCGAAATCAAATCGGCAGTCAGCTGAGTGGACAGCAGCCGGTGAAAGCCGCCCGAAGCGACCAAAGATACAACAGTTGACTGGAAAGGTTTTGGCCTCTATGCTGAGAAGGGAAAAATCATCAACAGTGAATATTATATAAGGTTATTGGTGCGTTTGAAGGCAGAAATCGCAAAGAGATGGCCTCAAATGAACAAGAAAAAAGCGCTCTTTCATCAAGACAATGCACAAGTCAATGATTACGATGGCAAAATTGCATGAATTGAAGGTCGAATGGCTTTCTCATCCACCGTATTCTCCAGATTTGGCCCCCAGCGACTAGTGTCTATTCGCAGACCTCAAAAAAATGCTCGCGGGAAAGAGATTTGGCTCCAATGAAGAAGTTATCGCCGAAACTGAGGCCAATTTTGAAGGTGAAGACAAATCCTTCTACATGAAAGGTATAGAAATGTTAGAAAAGCGTTGAACTGATTGTATCGCTCTTGAAGGAGACTGTACTGATGAATGAAGTTTTTTTTATTTTAAGTAGCTAGACCAAAACTTTACAGCTTACGTGTTACGTATTGAGGACCAAAGGGTCAGGAGAGTGTGTAACTTCGTATATATCGTATTATAAGTCCTTTTTATGGTTCAGAAAGTTAAGAAATCCGAAAGATCTGTTATTTGTTTATTGTTATCAATTATTTGTGGTCAAATATACAACTTCAACTCCAGGGAGCGAGACCCTTTATATACGAGTAATTTAGTAAAAGCCTCCCTTATTATCTACGCCTTCTTTCACAAAATTGAATTTTTATTTCCACTGAGCGATTAACCGTACTCGAAAACTCAAAGGTATCAAATTTCAAGTGTTTGCTCAAAATGACTAATTTTGGGGTTCACATATGGAGGGCTGTAGCTTCTATATGAAGGATTCTTGAACCTAGATTGATAGGAACTTTTCTTCATATTTTTAACTCTAGAAACATCTCTCAAATCATATAAATTTTATTTTCGAACACTCAGTATATATAGGCAAGAAAATATCTCCATGATATTTTCAGAATACAACACATTCCATTGTATTTCTAGGTATTCATTGTTTTTCCAGTATTTTGTTATGCACCGTGAGAAAATTGTTTATTTATTTTTTTAACGCCTGATAGTTTCACTCAACCGGACTTTTGGACCATAATAAATGACTATTCGCTCCAATGTAACTTCGACATTACTAAATCCTAAAAGCTGTCCTATGCTCGCTAACATCTCAACCAGTTAATTTTCTGGTGTTTGGCTAACAACAATACTCCTAATACTGTTTCACACTCGAGGTAATATAGTGTTACAAGGCGGGATAGTCTATAATCTGAATATTAACCAAGTTAATTTGTAAATTAACATAGAACTTTACTAAGATGGGAAGTACCTGTAACTTTACACGCGGTATTATAACGTCACGATTAACATAGGAAAATCAACAACCGTAAAATAAGTATCAGATAGAGAACTAGGTGGTAATAATTACTATTCACGATATAACATATCGTAAAATGAAGGGGGTTTGTTAGTAGAATAAGGACAAGTGAATGAGGCAAGAAGGTGGAACCGCTAGGGACTTCTGTTCGATAACGACACTCTAGTCTTACTAATATATCTTGTCGAGTATACGATTTTATTTAATGATCTCTTATTATCATGTTTTAAAATTTGTTTAGGGAAAACAAAACCATATCTTGTTGGTTACATTGTATTGGTAATACTGATTTTCTCGATCTCGTTTGTCATCTGTGTTCGACAGTATACTTCTCGTTTATTTGTGGTGGGTCATTTTTTCGAATTTTAGTATTTTTAGATTCCATAACTTGTGTAAATATACTATATCTTTAAATCGTCATGTGAAATTATCTCCCTTCGTATTTTAAAAATCTAAATTCTTAACTTGTGTATATTAAATACTCCCTTGACGTTGGAGGTCGTAAAGTCGAATCCGCAAAACGTCTCTAGAATGTAAGAAACAATAAAATCGTTCTTTAAATAAAATCAAACAAAGTTTTTCTTTTTGCACACTAAATTTTGATTGTTCCCTTTGAAACTTTTTTATAATATAGCTCTTAATAAAAAAAAAATCCCATACGATGTGACCTTTTTAAATAACATTACATATTATATATGTTACATATATGGGTCATTCTTTTTAAACCGGACCCCTCTCACTAAGCCAAAAGTTGGAGCCACGTAGAGCCGCTTGCGAGGGCTTAAATTAAAGCTTAAAGACTCTAGTTTTGAAAGCCGTTGGGCGATTTTGATAATAAAATGTTCCGCATGCGCAGAGGTCCCTGAAAGGAGACCGCTACCCAAAAAATCATTAAAAGTGAAAAAAAAAAAACATGAGAAATGGCATTTTTTTTATAACCTCACTATACTATTATCTTTGTTTTCGGAAAATAAGAAAAATGACCCTCCGTGGATCCCGATTGCGAGTTACAACAGGTTTTGTTGGTGCAAAATTTTAAATTCGAAAAATAGCTTGAAAAAATTTAAAGTGGGTTGCTTTCTACAAAAAAAAAACCGGTCAAGTGCAAGTTGAATTTGCGCAATTAGTGTTCCGTACGTTGATTGCCTTTAAAATAAAAAATTTTGTTAAAAGGTATAAAATGATCAGTGACTTCACAAAACACACCTCAAATGAGTTTTCAACAAAGTTTGTTTCCAATCTTTACTAAAATCTGATGACCTTGAAATTTTTGTTTTTTTTTATATACCAGGTAAATTATTAAAGGTAAGGTACTCGTGATAATTTTCGTTCAATCTACACCCCGTGGAGAATATTCCAGAATTTTTTCAAAATTTTTTGATTAGTACTTTTCGAGATAAGGCGGAGAACAGCGATTTTTTGCGATTTTTTAAAAATAATACAAAGAAAAGTGCGCGCAAGTGTTACATTATAGGTATATTTTTACTCGTGTTTTCACAAGCTTTTATTTGACACCACACTCGATGACCTAGTAAAAAAATTTTTTTTCAGTTCCGATTTTATCCCCCAAAACTAACCCATTAAGTCAAAATTTAACTCTCAAAACTACATGGCTCTGATGAGGCCATCAATTCCTATATTATTACCAAATTTCAACTTTCTATGTAAAATAGTTTCGGAGAAAATCGGGTGGACAGACAGACAGACAGACACCGAAGTGATCTTATAAGTGTACGGAACACTAATTATAATTTTATAATTTATATAATTTTATTTTTACGTTTATTAATTATTAATTTATATTATTTTTATAAAATTTTAATTGAAATGAATTTATCGACCTGTTTGGACCAAATTATTGTTGCTGTTTATTTTTCAATGCTAGACTGTATGTAAAATAATAAGGAATTTTCTTAGGTTTCAAAAGGAGTAAGAGTTTATGCAAAGTATAAAGCAAGAGTATAAAGACCTGTAAAAGTACAAGAATACTTTTCTTTACATAAACAATTATAAAATATGTGCCGTTTTCTCCGAAGAGCATTGCTGGACTCATCAGTAAGAACAATGCTTTCCATCTTAAACCGTAGAAAGACTGTAGAAGCTAAGATTTTATGTGGCTGTATATATGCTTTTTTGTTTTCACTTATCTTGCGAAAAAAATTTTCTTACTGATGAGTCCACTAATGCTCTTAGGACGAAACCGCATATATTTTATAATTGTTTATGTAAAGAAAAGTATTCTGGTGATTTTACAAGTCGTTCTTTATAATTTGCATAAACTATTTTTTTTTAATCGAAGAAAATTCCTTATTATTTTTGTATGAAGTGTCGCATTGAGAATTAAACAGGAATATATTAATATTTATTTAGTCCAAGCAGGTAGATAAATTCATTTCAAGTAAAATTCATAAAATGTATGTAAAAAAATAAGGCAATATTCTAATCTAGAAATAACAAAAGTAGTTAGTCTCTTATTTTTTAAGATAAACCATATATATTAATCAAATTAGGAACCACCTTATTTTACATTTAAGTTAAATGAACCAAAGTTTAATAGTTTTTTTTTTATTTTTTGTATTATATATTGTTACTTTTGATATATAATTATTTCTGTGACATACACCAACAAGTGTAATTTAATGGGCACTATGTTTATTAATATCTTTTGATTAAAATTAACAGAAACATTTATAAATACTATTTAACAAATATTAAAAAGGAAATATCAATACAGTAATAAATAATATAATAATAATAGGAATTAAAAGATAGTGTAAATGATTAAATGTGAAGAAAAGATTGAGATCTGCTTAAAATTATTTTTGCTTAGATTGCGATAGGTAAGTCTATCTATTACTTCCTGGTACTTCTATTAACTTGACTTCTTTTCTGGCGACAGAATATCTTTTCATAAAAAGAGTATTATCAGTCAAAAATGTAAAAGAATTATTTTTTAATATTTCTGTGACTGGTTTAGCTGAGATAAATCTGAGGCGTAAATGTCTCTGAACTTTTGCATGTCCCACTTTCTTGAAAAAAAAACTACTTTCAAATTTTTAAAGTGTTTAGTAGCCCATCTCCATATAATAAAAAATGATATAATAAATAAATATAATAAATCCACGATTTTAATTTGTCAAAATTTTCTATAGGATTTCAAATTGAATTTTCCCTGGAAAAGTTTATCGCCAATTTTTGAATCATAGATTTTTACGTTTGTGCAAAAAATTAGAAAAATCACTTGACTGATTCTAAAAAAATTCAAATAAATTACTTATTGAATAACATTTCCTTTTTTTCCTAGGGGCCTAGAGCACGCTGCTTTCGAAAAAAAAAATGAAAAAAATGCTTTCAGAATTTTTTTCTCGAAAGCAACGTACTTTAGAATCAAGGTTTATAGAATAAAAAAGTTTTGTTTTGGAATACGTATGAATTTCTTTAGATTTTTTTTCAAGCGATTTTTCGAATTTTGAATTCTGGCACCAACGAAACTTTTAACTCGAGATCGGGACTGCCAAAAAAAAATCCACGGGGGGGGTCATTTTTTTGTTTTTTTTCGAAAACAAAGATAATAGTATAGTGAGTTTATAAAAAAAATGCCATTCTACCTGTTTTTTTTTTTATGTTTAATGATTGTTTTGGGAAGCGGTCTTCTTTCGGGGACCTGTGCGCCTGCGGAACATTTTATTTTCAAAATCCCCCAACGGCTTTCAAAACTAGAGTCCTTAAGCTTTAAGCTCTCGCAAGCGGCTCCACGTGGCTCCAAATTTTGGCCTGGTGGGGGGATCCGTTTCAAGAAGAAATATATATATATATATATATATATATATATATATATATATATATATATATATATATATATATATATATATATATATACGAGGCTGGTTTGAAAAGTCCGAGAGATGGCACCACCGGCGCGTATCGAGGTCATGTTTAGTTAGTAGCAGCTCTTGACTGAACGTACACCAAGTTTCAGTCATATTGGTCTATTTCTTTGTGTTTGGCATTCGTGTGAATCAAGGAAGTCGAGTGATTTTCAAGAAATGGAGGAAAAAGAATTTCGTGTGGCGATTAAACATTACTTTATGAAAGGCAAAACGCCTCAGGAGACTAAAGAGAAGCTTGATAAACATTATGGTGACTCTGCACCTTCGATTAGAACAGTTTATAAGTTTCAAAATTTTCGGACTGGCCATATGGGCACAAGTGACGCTGAACGTTCTGGATGGCCTGTAGAGGTTACGACTCCAGAAATCATTGATCAAATGCTCACGCTTGACCAAAAACGGAATCGTGTGAAGTGTTGCAAGGATGGTTTGCAGCTGTTCCAGAAGAATCCGGAGGACTTTAAGCGTCGTTTCGTCACTGTGGATGAAACATGGATACATTGCTATACTCCTGAGACCAAACAACAATCTAAACAATGGGTTACCAAGGGGGAATCTGCACCAAAAAAGGCGAAGACCGTTCCTTCGGCCGGAAAGGTTATGGCCACTGTCTTTTGGGATTCGCAAGGGATAATCCTCATCGACTATCTGGAAAAGGGTAAAACTATTACAGGTGAATATTATTCGTCGTTATTGGACCGTTTGAAAACCGAGCTGCAAGAAAAACGCCCGCGATTGGCCCACAAGAAAGTCCTTTCCCATCACGACAACGCACCAGCACACACCTCAGCAGTTGTGGTCGCAAAATTAATGGAAATACGATTCCAACTCGTTTCACATCCCCCCCTATTCTCCAGACTTGGCTCCCTCGGACTACTGTTTGTTCCCCAATTTGAAGAAATGGCTGGCGGGACAAAGATTTTATTCAAACGAGGAGGTGATTGCAGACACTAATGGATATTTTGCAGACTTGGACAAATGCTATTATTCGGAATGGATCAACAAACTAGAACATCGTTGGACGAAGTGTATAAGCCTAAAAGGAGACTATGTCGAAAAATAAAAAAGGTTTACCCCAAACACATAAGTAGTTTTTATTTTTGCATGGACTTTTCAAACCAGCCTCATATATATATATATATATATATATATATATATATATATATATATATATATACATATATATATATATATATATATATATATATATATATATATATATATATGCGTTATCAATTTCACGGCTGTATATTTAAATAAAACTGTGAATTTCGCAGGGTTGCAGCCAGATTATAAAGTATTTTTCTAGGGCATTCACAAAAAATATTACTCTTTTTACTTAGTGAAAGCTTTCGGATATATTCAATCCTTCCTCAGTCACTCTACAAAAGGGGACGGTGGTCGTTAAAAAAGGCTTTAAAAAAGAAAAAAATATTAAAAAACCTACTGTAAGGGTAGTTGAGGTTACAAACAGAGCCTAGTTTATGTTTGTAACCTCAGTTACAGTAGGTTTTTTAATAATTTTTTCTTTTTTAAAGCCTTTTTAACGACCACCGTCCACTTTTGTAGAGTGAGTGAAGAAGGACTGAATATATCCGAAAGCTTTCACTAAGTAAAAAGAGTACTACTTTTTGTGAATGCCCTAGAAAACACTTTATAATCTGGCTGCAACCCTGCGAAACTCACAGTTGTATATATATGTATATATATATATATATATATATATATATATATATATATATATACATGTGTATATATATATATATATATATATATATATATATATATATATATATATAAACTGATAATTAATTCTACGTTCTTCGAAAGTTAAATTCAGTCTTAGCGGCTCTAGCGGCCCTAGCATCGTAGTTATCGTGCAGGCATACGGTATCAAGAGTTTAGGGTTCAATCCCGACAAGTAAGTCTACTTTTTTTTATTAGTATTCCGTACGGAACATTTATGGGATCACTTCTGTGTCTCTCCGTCTGTCCGTCCGTCTGTTGCATTCAATTTTCTTCGAAACTATTTCATATAGAAAGTTAAAATTTCGCATAAATATAAGAATTAATGGCCCATCAGTTGAAAGTTAAATTTTGGGGATGAAATCGGAAGTAAAAAAAATAAAAATTACCAGGCCATCCAGTGGTGTGTTAAATGAAAGTTAAAAAATATATATTATGTAATACTGGCACATAATTTTTTTGTATTATTTTTAAAAAATGGCCCAAAAATCGTTTTCCTCCCAGCCTATTATCAAAAAATTTTTAAAAATTCTGAAATAGTCTTCATAAAATGTAGATTGACCGAAAATTATTGGCACAAAAACGAAAAGCTATGAAAATTACGTTCCTTGATTACATTTCAGTTTGCTCACGCGCCGCTCCTGTACTGAGAGAAAATAATTATTTTATTTGTTTATAATTAAACAAATATTTAAGAAGTAAATATTTGTTTTATACATAAGTAGCTAAGATGCTATAACTATTATAGATTATTGACTTAGAAAAAAAAACGCGAAAAAATACAGTGTGTCGCAAAAAGTTTTATACAAATGGAAAGAAAAGTTTATCTTACATATTACAAAAAATTTTATTTTTGTTAAAAAGTTCTGCATCACATGGAAATCCATAATCAAGTATCAAAAGTTTAAAATATTTGATAGTATACGAGGAAAATAAAAAATAATAATTTATAATGAAGAGAAAAGTTATTTAAAACTTTTGATTTTTTTTTTTTTTTTTTTATGGTTCTAGCACACGTGCTACAGGGAAGTCCCTAAAGCGCTACAGGAGCGACACGTGTGCGGAGAAAGCGATTCACGTTGTTCTTGAATCGCTGTAGATTGTACTCGATGGGAAACACAGTCCTGGGTAAACCATTCCAAAGGTATGATGTTCTCCATATAAAAGACTGCTTGAAAAGCGTTGTACGAGGAGTAACAAGCTGAACCTCATACGGATGTGAAGCATTAGCGCGACGTGTACTTCTAATATGCACCGCTCTGGGAGGAATTAAACGGGCCACATCTTTCGAACACTTTCCATGAAAGTACTTGTAGAATAGGCTCAAGTCGCCAACCGTTCTTCGATGTTCCAGCGAATCAAGGCCGTCGGTCAGTTCCGGGTGTCCAATCAGACGAACAGCTCTTCTCTGGATAGAATCCAACAAATGCAGTGTATGTTTGGGAGCGGAGCTCCAAACATGGGAGCAGTATTCCATAGTTTGGTCGAATTTGAGCTTTGTAAAGAATTAACAGTTGTTGTGGAGTGTAAAGCTTTCTGGTTCGAAACAATATTCCCAACTTTTGAGAAGCTCTTCTTGCTATGCCTGCAACATGTTCATGCCAGGACATATTTGCTCCCAAATTAACGCCTAACAGATTGAGTGACGATGTTAGAGGGATGGAGTGCCCCGACATAACTATGTCGGGTTCTGCAACGTTAACTTTTTTAGAAACAACTGCTGCCTGGGTTTTTGTAGCGTTAAATTCCACTTGGTTACTGTCACCCCAAGATAGAATTTCTTCCAGGTCTTTGTTAAGTTGAATGACTTCCTGCTGTCTGCGGATATTCGTCTGAGTAGTCGATGTCCGAGCGTTCAAAGTGAATGAAGAGATAAGTGTACTGTCATCTGCAAAGCTGTAGATTGGATTCTCGGTCTTTTCCAGCAGATCGTTAATATAAATGAGGAAGAGAGTAGGAGACAGTATGGAACCTTGGGGCACACCGGCGTTGATAGTGAAGGTGTTAGAAAGAAATCCGTCAACCGCCACTCGTAAAGAACGCTCTCTAAGGAAACATGAGAGCCACAAACAGAACTTTTCAGACATACCATAAGAACGTAGCTTAGCCAACAGCCCATCGTGCCAAACACGGTCAAATGCCTTGGATATGTCAAGAGCAACCGCTCGAGATTCTCCAAAGTGTTCAATTGCGTTGTTCCAAATATGTGTTACATAAGTCAGAAGATCTCCTGTTGATCTATTTTTACGAAAGCCATATTGGTGATCACTAATAATGTTGAATCCTTCAAGATATTTTAGAAGATGCTGATTGATAGCCTTTTCCATGACTTTCGATATTATTGAGAGTAGTGCGATTGGTCGGTAGTTATTTGGCAAGGTCTTCTTGCCTTTTTTAGGTATCGGCTGAACTGTGGCACATTTCCAGCAGGAAGGAAATATTCCCCTTCTGTAGGATAGGTTGAAAAGTCTACAGAAAACTGGTGTTAGTTCCCTCGCACAGTTCTTGAGAACTATGGCAGGTATTCCGTCAGCGCCTGAAGCCTTTTTGGTGTCTAGCTTCATCAAAATACGTTGCTTCATTATGGATTTCCATGTGATGCAGAAATTTTTATCAAGAATAAATTTTTTTGTAATAGGTAAGATAAACTTTTTCTATAGTTGTATAAAACTTTTTAGGACACCCTATACATATAATGGATCTTAAACATATATATATATATATATATATATATATATATATATATATATATATATATATAATATATCAAGTACTTTTTGTCTTACTCTGGGTTGGTTTCATTAGCCTGCTGAGTCAGTATCCGACTAGACGTGTTGTAATCTGGGTTCTTAATTTTTTTAATGGAAACTCATCTTTTTTTTTTTGTGAAGTCACTGATCATTTTATACCTCTGTCACAAAAATTTTTATTTTAAAGACAATCCCTTTGCAGAACACTAATTGCGCAAGTCTAACATGCACTTGACCGGTTTTTTAAATTTATTTAAGCATATTTCGCTCGGCCACATACATAGGTAGTGGTTGTTGTAGAAATGTAATAACACCAGTGGTAGCATTACCGCGTGGTCTAAAAAAGGTGCCGTGAAATAGAAATGTATGTTTCGGAACTACGTTGACGGATATTACGACATCCTCGCGAGTATTCATCCAGAAAGGGTAATCCTTATTCAGATGGGGAGGTGACCATTAAAAAAATAAAATTCGAGTCATTTTAAGCAAAAATAAATAAAGGTCAATAGCTATATTTTCATTTCATCTGAAAGAACTATCAAGTACATTAACGACGAAATATTTATCGTTACCCATACATCACGTCAAGATATCATTTATCATTATAGTAAAGTATTTTCCAAAGATTGAAAGTCTTAGTAACCATTACTCTATGTTCATTGTGACGTGATTACGTATGTTTGATTACGGTTTTTGCAACTAAAATGCATGATCGGTCTCCGAAATAAAGTTTATACTATATAGAGAGGAAAATATTTTTATTACTAATTTCGCCAAAACTTTTTTGATGATAAAAGTTTCTTCTGTTATATTACCTATTTTGCTGATATTATATTTGAAACTAGCAAATAGCTCGCAACTTCGTTCGCGTGAAAGTGTTATTTTTTCAAAAGTTATTTTCTAAATGTATGTACCTACGTTAATTGATTAGAGTTTCTCTGTATACTGTATTATTTTCTGGTAGCAAAATATACTGGTTTTTTGGAGTTCCGACTCTCGATAACCCGCCATATAATTGGTTATGAGAAAAACATTCCTGTCTCAAATCGTTTCTCACGAGTATGAAAATCTATCCCTGGGACTTGTTTATTGTGAGAGCGACCCATACCTTCATCGAAAGCTGCAACCACTTGAAGGGGATCGACAGATCCGTTGGGATCATAGGAATACGCGGAATATGCCCTAGTCCTTAATGGCAACCGCACATGTACAGTTTCTAAGAATTAAAACTACTTAATAGAAATTAAACAATTGCATCATATACCTCAAACTGAAATTAACTACATAATAACTGTGAAAATGCAATAATTGCACACAACTGTTCGTAGATATTTGAGAACATGCTTACTTAATAGCAGAGAACTTAAAACTAAATGAAGCAGATATCCAAGTGACAGTGAAATAGTAGGTATATCTAAATTAAAGAAGATTAATTATTATTAACTATTTGTTTATGTTTTCACAATAGCGTAAGCGTATTAAAAACAAGGGTAAAAATTGAAAAAATTCAAAATAAATCGAAAACTATTAGAAATAGGTATATGACATACTTAATAAAAGTTGGAGGGTTTTGTAAAATCTATCAGAAAAATAATAATATACAGGGCGTGCCATTTAAACAATTTGAGATTTTTCAATTTAAAATAGTCGAAATGCATAAATTTATTTTGAACACCCTGTAGCATCTAACTCATTTTTTTTGCATATATCTTTTTTTTCATCTCTATAGAACGCTCGTACCAATTATGACTCTTTTACCTTCAGAAACAATGGCGCTACTACCAATTTTTTACAAAACTGAAAAATGTTTTTAAAAAAATTGAAATATTAGAAAAACTACTAGATTTAGGTATATAACATTATTAATAAAAAAGTTATAAAAATTTTACGCAGAATTTAAAAATAAATTATAAAATAGGATGTTCCGTTTAAAAAAACATATGTTATATCGGTCACACTTGAATCGCCTTTTCCGCACACGTGTCGCTCCTATAGGGACCTCCCTGCGGCACGTGTGCTAGACCAATAAAAAAAAAAAAAAAAAAAACACTTTTTTGAAGTCCACTGTATACTCAAAAATAATTTTAAACTGTGCACGTTAATATTCCCCAACACTATGGTATTTAACATTTTTTGGTCATTCTCGAAACAAATGAGATAATGAACTTTACTCTATCATTGACTCACCCTGTACAGAGCTCAAATTGGACCAACGATGGAATACTGCGCCCAAACATGCACTGCATTTGTTGGATTCTCTTCAGAAGAGAGCTGGTTGCCTGATTAGAGACCCGGAACTGGCCAGCTACCTTGATTCGTGGGAACATCGAAGAACGGTTGGCGACTTGAGTCTATTCTACAAGTATTTTCATGGGAAGTGTTCGATGGATGCAGTTCGCTTAATTTTTCCCAGAGCGGTGTATGCTAGTCGTGCTAACACGTTCCATTCTTATGAGGTGTAGCTTGTTACTCCTCATACAACCCATATCAAGCAGTCTCTTATATGCAGAACATTATCCCTTTAGAATAATTTGCCCAGGACTGTGTTTCCCACCGAGTACACACCGTGAATCTCTGTTTCCGATCGAGTATAATTTATAACGATTCAAGACCAACGTGAATCGCTTTTTCCGCACACGTGTCGCTCCTATAGCGCTTTAGGGATTTTCCTGTAGCATGTGTGCTAGGCCCATAAAAAAATGTCAAGAAAAAGACTGGTTTAAGACTAGTAAATCACATCATTTATAGAGCTGTTAACTACAAAAGCAATATTTTAAAAAAATTTTATATTTTGCATTCAAAGTGTGTGCATTCCATAATACTGACTAAATTGAGATTAGATTTTGTTTAATCCCTGTGATAAATAAAACTCATTCAAAACAAATGGTTAGAATAAATAGTATTAAATCAAATAAAAAATACCATTTTATAGAGGTTTCATTTAAAAAATAATTTATATTTTTTGCGTACAATTTCATTTTGTTGTAGATTTTTCACCAGTTTTATCAATAATTTGTTTCCTTTCAGACATTATCATCATATTCGCTATCAAAAAAAATATATTTGTTAGTAATTTGTTTTATTGAATAATTGGTGCTTTACTGTTGTAAAAATATGTAAACATTAAATTGATGAAACCAAAATTTGAAACAATATGTTTCGAGAAGTCGGCACGTTTACGAGCGCAAGCCAAACTTTTCATATAAGAGGTAATTCATTAGTCTTGAGACTAATTTTAGGTGCATGTATAAGTGAAACCAGGAAAAAATATTTCAAATGCAGGCTTATATCGTATAAATTTAGTCAAAATCTATCAAATAGCACGTTTACATTGCATCTATATGTTTGTTTTTGCGCAGCTTGCTTGGAACGCCATCCATTAGACGTTAGACTACCGAAGCGTCGATTTCTTTCAACTGCCTCTTTATGCTGCAAGTGCCAGTGGTTCTGTGCTTCTCAACCATTTTTATAAACTATACTTGAAAATATTGCCCAACATCTTTCAATGGGAATTGCCTGTGGAACATTTGATTTCTTTTTTATTTTTGAGCCATTCTTGTGTTTTTATTGCATAATGACAACGTGCACAGTCTAACCAGAAGCTTATTTTGTTTCGTGCATGATTTTCTTTGATAAACTGCATAATTCAGTCAAGCATTTATTGATATACACATCAGAATTGACTCCAACAGCATTGCTTGGTTGGAGATATGGAGCTCAAATATTTTTCGATGAGATGGCAATCCACATCAACATTTTTGGTTCAAGTTTCATTTTGCTGGCGTATTTCACGTCGTCTGATGCTGCTTCATAATCGTCAGTGTAGAAGGAATCATTCTCATTGAGAGAACTGCTCGAAAATGTGAAGTGTTTTTCATCATCCATAACGATGAATTTCTCATGTTTGAAATGCTGAACACGAAGTTTTGATATTTTTTCGAGCTGTGCTATGTTTCGGTGCCTTTTTATGTTTTCGAACTTGCACAGTATTTGTCTACAAAATTCGATGCACAGTTCATTCCGAAACACCGTATTTTCTCGTCAATTTTCTTTGCGACTGCCCATCTTGGTCTTTTGCGCTTGGCAGAAGATTTTTTGTTATTCTTCTGCTAAGAACAGGTAGCGAACAGGTGGCCGATCTGATTTTTTTTTTATTTTCTGGTTTTTTGCCTTCACTGCAATCACGCAAAACTCGAAATATTGTGGCGCTAGATATTCGCTTATCTTTAAACGTTTCGAGAATCTGCTTCGTGGACAACTGTCCAAACAAGGAAGTAACGCACTTTCCTGAATCCAGGTTGTACGACATTTCCGAAGCGAGTAATCAAATGCGCAGGTTCTGAAATCAGAGTAAAGGTACCGTTACACCTTCAGCGTAAACAACATATATCTGTGAGTTGTTCGGCATTTACCCAAATGCCTAAAATTAGTCTCAAGATTAACGAATCACCCTTTACCTTTTTTTATTATGTTTTTGAAATGCCTATAAACTAAAGCATCTGAGCTTCATTAAGAGCTGGGTTGGTATTTTATAACAACAACAAGGAAAAATAGGAAAATGGCAAGGAAGAAGCACCGTCCTTTGTTTCTTTAAAATTTATATATTCAGTTAGACAGACAATCTTTTTTTGTAAGTCGTTATGTTTCGGCTAAACTCGGATCCTTATGTATATTGAGAATATTGCATATTACGCATTAATATAAAAATTAAAAAGTAATAACAAAATCAATGAACCGACCGAATCACAATACGTCACAAAATAATGTTATATTTGTACTGGAAAAAATAGATGCTATTTCAACATGTAAAGAACAAAGATAAATGACATTTATTTAAATTCGAAAGTTGTTCGACTAAGCATATAATAATCGAACTGCTTTACAAAATGATCGAATCGAACATTTATTACAAAAGAAAGGAATCTTCTTCCTGTTGTCTGTTACGGGAACCTAGTCTAATAAGTCGAGTTAATACGCTTATTAATTCAGGAGGCTTAATTAATTTAGAAGCGAGAAAAAATTAAGATTTCCTTATTGCCACAAAACTCCTCAATACTTGTAAACTAGTTCCACCCACATCTCTTGCTTGGTTGTAATCGGGGTAGGTAATTGGGCCTATTTGTGCACTGCAGCCTCTTGTTTTACTGTCCTCCCGTCTCTTGTTTATCTTCCAGAAAGTTTATCAGCTTCCTTCCAAGCAATTTATATGGCAATTTATCGCCACGATATAGAACTCTGAATAGTTTCGGTCTGTTCCGAGTTATAGCCATACATTCATATAGGATGCATGTCGTGGCACCATTGTAGATACCAATTTTCTGTAAATGGTTTCTTAGATGAAAGTGACCGGTGATCAGTCCCAACACTAGTATGGTCTGCTCCTTTGTTAAACAAAGAACTTTAGTTGTTAGTTTCTTTAGGAGACCGCCAATTACATCTCTCGCATGTACTGTGGTTAGATATTGTTAGCCAACCACCTAGATGTTGGTGATATGCTCATCTGTTGATTGCTGTTTTTACCACCTGTTTTGGTATAACAAACGCTGGTTCTGGACCCCTGTATGGTTTTGTAGCTCCGAATCTTATTAATTTGTCCGCTTTACCTTCTATCTCTGAATGTCTGGAACCCACAGTAGGTCAACCCTGTTGTTTCTGGAAGATAATTGTAACAGGTCACGTTCAGACTCTATTGTGATATTGGAGCTGACCGGATAGGCATCTAAAGCCTTTAGAGTAGCGTGACTGCCTGAGAGAATATATAGCAAGTAGGCTAAAAAGTTTTTGGCACATAGATGTCATCCTTTTCAAAATACTCTTGATATTTTGAAACAATGGAAAAAATCGAATTTCGTGCGTTGATTAAGCACTGGTTTTTGATGGAAAAAATACCATTCAAGCAAAGCAATGGCTTGATAAGTGTTACAGGAGCTCTGCACCTCGAAAATCACTCATTATTTACTGGTATGCTGAATTTAAACCAGGGACGCTGAACGCTCTGGACGCCCAAATGAGGTGGTTACACCGGATGACGGATGACCGTAAAGTGAAATTGCATGAGATAGTTGATGCCCTATAAGAATATGATGATATGAAAAGAAGATATTGGTCATATTTTGCATGAACATTTGGGCATGAGAAAGCTTTGTTCGAAATGGGTACCGCGTTTACTCACAGTTAACCAAAAATAACAACGTGTTTATGATTCTGACCGCTGTTTAGACCTGTTTAGGCGCAATAAAAAGGTTTTTTCATGCGATATGTGACAATGGATGAAACATGGATCCACCACTCCACACCGGAATCAAATCGGCAGTCAGCTAAGTGAACAGCAGTTGGTGAAAGCCGCCCGAAGCGACTAAAGACACAACAGTTGGCTGGGAAGATTTTGGTCTCTGTATTTTGAGATACGTATGGAATAATTTTCATCAACTATGCTGAGAAGGGACAAATAATCAATAGAGAATATTACATAAGGTTAATAGTGCGTTTGAAGGCAGAAATCGCAAAGAAACGGTCCCAAATGAACAAGAAAAAGTGCTCTTTCAGCAGGATAATAAACATGCTTCCTCATCCACCGTGTTCTCCAGATTTGGCCCCCAGCGACTATTATATATTGGCAGACCTCAAAAAAATGATCGCAGGAAAGAGATTTGGTTCCAGTGAAGAAGTTATCGCGGAAACTGAGGCCTATTTTGAAGGCAAAGACAAATCGTACTACAAGACAGGTACAGAAATGGTAGAAAAGCGTTAGATTGATTGTATCGCCCTTGAAGGAGACACATATTTACTTGTATTGCGTGAATATCTGCCCGAAATATTGTTGCACTCATCTTTAATGGGATGCGAAAACTCTAATTGGGCGTTACTGTATATACGTCAGAGCCTACTTAGCTCAAAGTTTTTGATTCGTCTGTATAATAGACCAAACTGATTACCTTCATCTGAGTCTCCATCTCCGTCCACAGATATGAATCGCACTCAATTCAATACGGTTTTTCGAAATTATACGACGTTTTTATATAATCAGATTGCATATCTAAGAGTTTGTCGTCGATTGAATCTATAATTTTTGCGTGCCCTAATTGTACAAAATTCAAATTCAGACAGTTTTTTATTATTACTAAGATAATTGATATAAAGGTTGGCTTATACTCTAGTTACGACTAACATAATTGCTATTAAGCATACCACCTCCGTGTTTATCGTTCTCTGCTCTGATTTCGTCCACTATATTGCTACCCCATATACAGCCGTGGGTATGATGACCCCAATATATCTTGCAGAAAGGCTTAAGTTATTACTAAAAATCCCAAAAATTGGTAATTTTTATTTTTTTTTCTGGAACAGCGAATGTGCTTGACCTGTTATTTTTTATTTTCCACTGTATATGTAGGTTCGCGAAAAAGTATCAACTGAACACAGGAAGCGTAAAGATAAAAACATAATCCCGCTATAGATTTAGGGTCTTTCATGTGTTGTGAAAAAAGCAAAAACTATACGTAAAAAGAAAACAGCCAAAAACGTCGACAAACTCGGCCAAAACCTCTCCGTGACACCAGCACATAAAAATAAAACTAAAAGTTGTTCTATAGAGCTTTATAAGATAGATGTGTTTTATTGGGTTGTTCTTCATA
>CM032452.1:56301594-56345217 GCA_019049505.1 Pachyrhynchus sulphureomaculatus
TAAAGTAAGAACAACTGAAAACGGATGAAAGTCCGTATCTTAGCAGTATACCAACTATTCTCTTATTTATCGAATCTATCCCCCATTACTTTACTTTCCAGTAGAATTTTTTTTTTATAGAATAGGTTTAAAGTCCTACAAGGACTAGTGGTAGTACATTTACATATTTTTTATGTACAATTACAGGAATTTGAATACTTTTTTGTCCCCAGCTTTATTAAGATACATTTTATGATACGCTGTCTGAAAACAATATCGGAAATTTTGTACATTGGGAACCGCAGGTGGTGTAATTTCTCCCATATCAATCGTCAAGTTTGAAGTGAATTGCCAACCGTTAACAAGTTTTGCATTTTCCAATTGTTTGTGTGAATCTGTTTCGAACATAAGTACCGATAATGAGCTTATGACGTTAGCCTTTATACTGCCACTGTCGGTAAGCAGACCGCTTTGTACTTTCCATAAAATTGACGTTCGCAGATGAGCCGTCAGAGCTAAAATCAAAGTTTTGCCAAGAGAAAGTTCGAGAATGTTATTTGAGTGCCTTGCAATTTGTAGTGCCAAATTTTCCATAGTTTAGATTCCTCTTTGTCGCTAACTAGATATTTGAAATAAGTTTATCTTCTGAAGGATTGCACCGAGGATTTGTGTGGTCTCGGTTCAAGTAATTAAGAGGAATATAATGACCATTATTAAGTTGAGTTAGGTTATCATTAATTAAAAGAAAATATTTAGCTTCTAGACTTTGTTCGTCTAGGACATTTAAACATGTGAATCAGAAAGTTGTATAGGATAAAAATTTAGTAACTTGGATGATTAATCTGCAAAAAATCGCTTTGAAAAAATTGCTTTAAAATTACTGTAGCTTGGTTATCGATAAAGGTAGCGAATAAATCTTATTGTTTGTGGTGTTTTTATTTCTAAGGATATAACATGGGCTCTAGGACTTCTTCTTGTGGCCAAAAGACATCATTTTTGGCAAAAATATAAGATTCTAAATCTAAGCCGAAAATAACGGCATATCCAGTTATTAAGTTAAACTATACTAATTGACGAATTGATTGACAAAGATGGAGTGTACCAATATTCAGATGAGATAAATAATAGTGAACCTAAATATTATTGCATCTATACAAAGTGGCTATAAAAGAATATAAACTTACCTCACATGTTCAGTTTACTGAAGATGTTCATTGAAGGTAGTATCTCGAATTCTGTAAAAAAAAAATACATTATTACATCTGTAGAATATTTTAATTATGAATAAGGCAGAAAACTCAAGTTAAGGCCGTAATCAAACCGATAGGCTCTCTCAAATGACAAAAGGCTGGTCAAGTTTTTCAACGCACAAGAAGAGAGAATGGTCGAATTACAGCTAAGGAAAGATAGAAAGACTACTGGAATGGATGGTATGATGACCTGAAAAGACTCACAGTTCTAAACCATAAGAAAAATTTGTAAGGACGCGTATTAGAGCGCCGACAGTGAATAAAGCGATGTTGATTATGTAATCAACGTGTGGTAAGATTGCTCCTGTGTTCTCGAATTTTCTGAGAGAAAGTAGGTGATAGTGAGAACAATGCCTTATCTTTTCGCGAATTAGAGGAAGCAATAGCATAATAATAATAAACTTATCCTAGAGAAATGAAATATTTCCTTCCAATACCCAAAGAAGCCAAGAAGACTTTGCCAAACAACTATCGACCAGTCGCACTGCTTTCATTAAGATCAAAAGTTATGGAAAAGGCTATCAATCAGCATCTTTCGAAATATCTGGGACGATTCAATATTATCAGCAACTAGCATTATAACTTGCGAAAGGAAAGAGGACCTTATAACTTATGCCACACATGTTCGGTACAACGTAATTGTATATTTTGGAGGACCTTGAGCGGTTGCACGCAACATATCGATGATTAGATCGTGTTTAGCATGACGGGTAGTTGACTAAGCTGACACCCTGTTGGTATGTCGAAAATGATTTTTTTATGACTATCGTGAGCGTTTATAATAAGTAGCAGCTGGCAGGTTTCTTCTTAATACATTTACTATCAGCGTCAGTATGCCCCAAGGCCTCATACTGTTTCCTACGCTCTAACTCCTTTATATTAGCGATCTGTTATAAAGGACCAGAAATCCAAACTAAAATTTTGCCGATGATAGCACGCTTGTTTTATCAGTTGTTTTAATGCTCGAATATAAGCTATGCATGCCAATATCCACAGATAGTAGAAAGTCGGTCAACTTAACAAAGACCTGAAAGAAAGTCTATCTTAGTGTGACAGTAAGCAAGTAGAATTTAACATAGCAAAAACCCTAGCGGCAGTTTTTTTTAAAAAAAGTAACGTTGCGGAACCCGACATGGTAATGTCGGGACGCTCCATTCCCCTAGCATACTCACTTGACTTGCTGGGCGTTAACGTCGGAGAAAATATGCATAGCAAAGAAAGCTTTTTAACAGCTAGGAATATTAATTGGTATTTAAGTTTTATACTTCTCAACCACTTTTAATCCTGTACCTAAACTAACGATGGAGTATTATTCACATGTATGAGTTTCTGATTCCAAACATACGCTGCATTGGTTGGAATATGTGCGATGGATATAAACCGCTTAATTCGTCCAATAGTGGTTCACGCTACGAATACATGTCGTCTTAATTCATCACATTCGTATCAGCTACAGCTAGTCATTCTTTGTATCACCCTTTTCGAGAATTCTTTTATATGAAAAACCTCATCCCTTTGGAATAATTGCCCAGGACTGTGTATATTTTGAAACTATTCAATACCAACGTGAGTTGCTTTTTTCTTCAAATGTGCAGCTCCTGTAGCGCTTAAGGGATTTTCCTGCAGCACACATACTATGCCCATAAAAGATAAACGTATGTAGACATGAGAGGGTCGCAAGCAAGGCAGGCAAGAACTCCATAGGAGGTCTCTGAGATATCCGAACAACATTACCTAGAGAGCAAGTCTCAAGAAATCTATACTCTGGTTATATCTACTACTTTATATAGATCAGAATCATATTAAGTTTGACTGCATTCCCAACAACGTTTGTTTCTCTACTAAAGTGTATTTGTTTGGAGTTGATAGCAGAATTCTCTTATTGTAGATGCAAATACATGTTGTTGTGTGCCCAAAAAAAAAGAGATTTCTTATGCATGTTACTGGATTTTGCTACCTGTTTTGAATTATTTTTAAGGGTTCACCCTATTAAAGCAAAAAACCTATGTTATACAGTAGAGTCATAAAATGTAAATGGGTTCATTGGTAGCATAGCTGTCCGAGGGTAATCTACTTTTAGCGCTTAATAAATAAAATGATCTTAAAAATAATATTATAGAAATATAAGATTTATTACCAATAATTTTTTAATCTATAGATCTATGTACGGATCCCTGATCGAGACGGGGAGTTCGCCAGTCTTCTTGATCTGTTTTTAACCACCAATCCGGAGATTTACACGGTCACCGTAAATCCGCCGTTAGGTTCTTCCGACCATAAACTGCTTTCGACATCGAGTATCCTGCCAATCAGTGACAGAGAGGCGCCTGGGCCGCGCAAGATTTGGCACTACAAATCTGCTAAATGGGAAGATCTCATGGAATACTTTCGAACTTTCCCTTGGATGGACGTTTGTTTTCGATTCGATAACCCAACTGACTGAGCCAGGGAGGTCTCCGATGTTATTTTGGCTGGTATAGAAGCTTACATCCCTTTTTCGAAGAAATGCTCCTCCAACGGCAAGCCTTGGTTCGACCGAAAATGCAAAGAAGCTGTTGCTTCTAAACATATTGCCTACCGACAATGGCGTGAAAATCCTAACACCGTAAATCGAATCATCTTTCTTCATGCCCGGAATAAATGCAAGGGAATTATCGACGAAACCAAGGAGGCACACAATCAACGAATTAGAAACAAACTTCTCGCTTGTCCCAACAATTCCAGGTCCTTTTGGGCAGTCGCTAAGGCAGTTAGTCAAAATTTTACCAAATCCACCATACCACCACTCACACGGCCAGATAATTCCATTGCAACCACACCTGTTGAGAGAGCGAACTTGTTGGCTGAACTCTTTGCTTCACATTCTACTGTCGATTTCCAAGGAAAAAGACCACCTACTATTCCCATATTGCAGTCAAGGATGCCCGATGTTGTCTTCAGACAGCGCATCATAAAGCGTATTTTAATGAAGCTAGACACCAAGAAGGCTTCTGGCGCTGACGGAATACCTGCCATAGTTCTCAAAAACTGTGCAAGGGAACTAACACCAGTTTTCTGTAGACTTTTTAACCTATCCTACAGAAAGGGAATATTTCCGTCCTGCTGGAAATGTGCCACGGTTCAGCCGATACCTAAAAAAGGTAAGAAGACCTTGCCAAATAACTACCGACCAGTTGCACTGCTTTCAATAATATCGAAAGTCATGGAAAAGGTTATCAATGAGCATCTTCTAAAATATCTTGAACGATTCAATATTATTAGCGTTCACCAATATGGTTTTCGTAAACATAGATCAACAGGAGATCTTCTGACTTATGTAACACATGTTTGGAACAACGCAATTGAACACTTTGGAGAATCTCGAGCGGTTGCTCTTGACATATCCAAGGCATTCGACCGTGTTTGGCACGATGGACTGTTGGCTAAGTTGCGCTCTTATGGTATGTCTGAAAGGTTCTGTTTGTGGCTTTCATGTTTCCTCAGAGAGCGTTCTTTACGAGTGGCGGTCGACGGATTTCTTTTTAACGCCCTCACTATCAACGCTGGTGTGCCCCAGGGCTCCATACTGTCTCCTACTCTCTTTCTCATTTACATTAACGATCTGCTGGAAAAGACCGGGAATCCAATCTATAGCTTTGCAGATGACAGTACGCTTGTCTCTTCATTCACCTTGAACGCTCGGACATCGGCTGCTCAGGCGAATATCCGCAGACAGCAGGAGGTCGTTCAACTTAACAAAGACCTGGACGAAATTCTATCTTGGGGTGACAGTAACCAAGTGGAATTTAACGCTACAAAAACCCAAGCGGCAGTTTTTTCTAAAAAAGTTAACGTTGCTGAACCCGACATAGTTATGTCAGGGCACTCCATTCCCCTAGCATCGTCGCTCAATTTGTTGGGCGTTAGTTTGGGAGCAAATATGTCTTGGCATGAACATGTTGCAGGCATAGCAAGGAGAGCTTCTCAAAAGTTGGGAATATTATTTAGAACCAGAAAGCTTTACACCCACAACAACTGTTAATTCTTTACAAAGCCCAAATTCGACCAACTATGGAATACTGCTCCCACGTTTGGGGCTCTGCTCCCAAACATACACTGCATTTGTTGGATTCTGTTCAGAGAAGAGCGGTCCGTCTGATTGGGGACCCGGAATTAACCGGCGGCCTTGATTCGCTGGAACATCGAAGAACGGTGGGCGACTTGAGTCTGTTCTACAAGTATTTTCATGGAAAGTGTTCGAAGGATGTAGCCCGCTTAATTCCTCCCAAAGCGGTGCATGTTAGAAATACACATCGCGCTGGTGCTTTGCATCCGTATGAGGTTCAGCTTGTTACTCCACGTACAATGCTTTTCAAGCAATCTTTTATATGGAGAACGTCATCCCTTTGGAATAATTTGCCCAGCGCTGTGTTTCTCACCGAGTACAATTTACAGCGATTCAAGAACAACGTGAATCGCTTTTTCCGCACTCGTGCCGCTTCTGGAGCGCTTTAGGGATTTCCCTGCAGCACGTGTGCTAGACCAATAAAAAAAAAAAAAAATATATATATATATATACAAATTCACAATTCACGATATATAAGTACTTTAATTACAATTAAAAACAATAATCACCTTTAAAATCTGAAGACTCGACTTCTTTTAAATTGATAATTAAGGGTTATATTTTCAGTTTCCTCGATGTATTCGTCAAGTTTCCACATTTTATTTTCTTCTTCTATGACATGTCGAATGGCATTTTTCCAATTATCCTCTTTGATCCTCTCTATTCTGGCGAGTAATAAATAGTCGTCCGTCTTGAAGTTTGAACGTGGTGTTTTTCCTTGCAACGAAACCTTTCATTTGTGCCCAAATTAGCTCTATAGGATTCAATTCGTAATGATATGAAGGTCATCTAAGCACTGTGATATTCCGTTTCTTTGCCATCTCATCGATTGCGTATTTCTTGAACTATGCTTTATTTTGTTCCGCATTTAACATACCATTTTTATGTTTGAGATTTTTGTCTCTTATCCATTGAAGAATATCCGCTTTCTTCCATGAATTTGTCGGGAGTCGTTCTAATAATCGAGAATGGTATGGGGTATTGTCTAATATTATAACTGATTCTGCTGGTATACATTCAATCATTTGTTGGAAATACTCCTTAAAAACATCGACCTTTATCTCCTCATGGTACTCTTTAGTTGATTTTGATTCGAATTCCAACAAGCCACCGTCGCCAAATCCGTTTTCATTACCTATATGTGCTATAATTGGCCTGCGACCTTTTCCTGAAGGGGGTTGTAATCCAGTTGATTAACCTTCCATAAAGGCCAATTTGGCACTCTTAATGTTTTTGTCAATCCAGAATTTTTTCACTGTGTGTCCCTCATTAACCCAAGTCTCATCTAAATAAAAAATATTTCTTTCTTCGGCTCGAAATTTTCTGATTGCTTGTACATATTCTCTTCTCCAACAAATTTTTCGGGTTTTCTAGTGTGTTTTTCCCTACGAAAATTCAGGTTATGAACGATTTTCCATAATTTCCATTTTTTTAAATCTGTCCTGGTGTTCTCTGATTTCTTGCAAAACTTTATCATGTAGGTATTTTTTTCTTAATAAAAAATGGTGTGCTTTTCTTCTTATCGCGTTTTTAAAGTCTTCATCGACCTCTAAGGTCTCATTTCCTTAATGACTCTGAGGTTCGTTGCAAGGGCCGTTTTTTCTTTCTTTTAGAAATCTATAAATAGTTGCTGATCCAACTCCCGTCATGTTGGCACAGGTTTCCACAATTTCACGGATCTGGTTTGTTGGCTATTGATGCACTACGGCATCGTGGACGTTAAGTATCACTGTTTTTCTCGCAGGAAAAATGTAGATTTACAGACTCCGTGAAGTTTGACCGTGGTAAAACTGAAAGTTGAAGCATGACTGTTCTGATTTGAACTAAGCATATTATAGGTTTTTATACTTATACAGAATATTTTTATTGCATACTTAGGTACTTAGGCAGTTACCTACCGATAAGTACTTTGGGTAATTATATTCCAATAACAGCTAAAATCCCAAGTAATTTTATTGCACCTATTATCATTAAGCTTTATAACACTGTAGATTTCTAGTCCTTGAGAATTGTTAATTGTACTCGTTTAAGCCATTATCATACAAACCAGATTTTTAGTTTCATCATTTACTCATTAAAATAAACTTTGAAATGCGTTGATATATATAGTTTATTGTAAAATTTAGAAGGCATCTAATATAATATTTTTTAGAAAAAGGTCGCAATGTTGAATAAAGATAAGAAATAAGGGTGATTAAAACTAAAAATGCAAATAATTGGAGGAGAAATTTCGGACGCTTATGGATTATGACATTTTAATATTTATAACCCATGTTATGTGCTATCAACTCCAAACAAACGGACTTTAGATTTCTGCTGATCCATGAGCTCACAATGAAGAAGCAAAACAGATGTATTTAGATCTTCAGACCACACGAGTCATAAAAATATTTTTAGCTTTACTAAATTTTTAGAATTAAATTATGAAATATAACGATTCAAAAAAATACAAGATAACTCTATTTAAATTTCCTCATGGATAAATATTAAATTATATCATTAGAAGCAATACTCGCTTTTGAAAGAAAAGACAAAGTAACTTTTCGAGAAGTCCCAAACAATCTCTATTTTACCCCACTGAACCCAGATTGAAACGGTTTTCCATGACAAAGGCTAGCAGGATTAAAGCGGCGAACTAATTCAATATGAAACTTCTGAAAATGTTATTTTAAATTTTAATAATAATTATATTTGAAAGAAAAGTTTCTATAATTCGACTTAATTAAAGTAAAGGTATGTTTGGATTCAGGTATTTTCCTTGATATAACTGAAGATTTTAATTTCATTTAGAAAATTAGATTCAATTTTTTTAATCATGTCAATAAGTTTTCTGTTATTTAGTTGATAAAAGACAACCTACATAGCCGTTATTTAATAATGAACTTATTATTAAATATTATTCAAAAGTCGTCATGACCTAATAGAACACTTGATGTTGAAATAAGTTGATAGTCAAATCAACTGTAGCGATGATTGATGGAATACAGTTTAAAAGTATAAGGTTAGTCAATAAGTTTTGAAAACGACACCTATTGAGTATGACTTGAACCAAATATGGAACACCATTTTAAAGTTTCATCTGTCACATACACACAGCCTAAATTTCAAGTCGATCTGTCCAGTCATTCATTGTTTATAGCTGGTTAAAGTAGACATTGTTTATAGCTGGTTAAAGTAGACGAATATCGTGCAGTGATAAGATTCTCTGTTTTGGAAGGTTCATCGGCAACTGAAATCCATGCAAAGTTGGTAAAAGTATTAAACGAGTCTGCTCCTTCATTTCCAATTGTTCATAGATGGACTCTAGAGTTTAAACGTGGTCGTAGAAGCGTCAATGATGATCCACGTTCAGGACGTCCAAAAACTGCAGCAAGTGACGAAACTGTTGTGCAAGTAAAAGACATGGTAATGGAAGACCGTGGATTAACCATGGATGATTTAGCTGAGGCTAGGGGCATCTCACATGGATAAGTATATGAGATCTCAACTAATGTTTTGGGTATGTGACAGCTATTCACAAGATGGGTGCCGCATTTGTTAACATTGGAACAAAAACGCACTCGAGAGAAACTTTCTAAACAACATTGAGTTCGTTTCACAAAAAATAAAACTAATTTTGTGTGTGTGTAACTATGGATGAGACTTGGGTTTACCAGTATGATCCTGAACTGCGACAACAAACTGTACAGTGGACTGAGCCCGGTTGTTTAGCTTCAAAGCATCCACAGGGGTCAAAGTCGTCCAAAAACATTATGACATCAGTTTTTTGAGTTTAATTGATTGATTACGGCAAAATAATCACAGAAGAGTATTATTGTAATTTTTCGGACCAGCTGGATAAGAAAATTCGTGAGAAAAGGCCCGGTTTGCAGAAGAAAAAAATCATCTTTCATCATGACAATGCACCTGCTCACAGAGGTGCAGCGGTTTAAAACGGGTCGGATTAAAGTGCGAATTATTGGAACATTCACCCTATTCGCCAGATCAATAAATGATGAGGCGATAGCATCCGTAGATGGGTCTTCCGTAAAACCACCATCAATTAGAAAAGAGCTGGAAAGAAATGTAGTGAGCCTAAGGGATATTATACTAAAGAATAAGTGTATTTCGACTCATTAATTCATCTTGTTTCGTTCCGCTTTCAAAACTGACCTACAGTCAGTCCAAAAAGTCTCCATACACCACCTGGTTTCTATAATATTTTTCTGTTATATTTAACTAATTAATTGGAACTATGAGAAAATATGTTTAAATTAATATTTGAAACTTAACCAACGAGGATTAGCATTATTTTAAAAATGCGAACAAAATTAATGTCAAAAAAGTTTCCATACATTCAAGAACTGCATTGAAAAAAACATAAAACACAAAAGATCATAACTGATTTGTGGAAAGATGGAAAATCGTACAGAAATATAAGAAATATTGTTAAAAAGTCGCATGCTACTGTTCAGTATATTGTAAACCAGTATAACTCAACGGGTTCTTTTAAAATTCGACCACGCTCCGGTCGCCCCAAGAAACTGAGTCCACGTGAAGAGGCCAGTATTGTTAGACAAATAATTATAGATCCCAAGAAAAGTGCACCAAAATTAAAAAAAAGAAGTACGGGAACTATTTTCGAAAAATGTTTGTTCATAAACAGTGAGAAATTGTTTACACAGGGCAGGGTATAAGGGGTGTGCAGCCAAGAAGAAGCCGTTAATTTCGGAAGTTAATCGCAAAGAGCGGTTAGCTTTTGCTAGGGAATGCGTTACTAAACCTCCTGAAATTTGGGAATCCGTAATCTTTAGTGATGAAACTAAAATTAACTTTTTGGGTCCGATGGCAGAACTAAAGTTTGGAGAAAGAAGAATACCGCATTCGATATTAAAAACATTTATTCCACGGTGAGACAAGGAGGTGGCAGTGTTCTGCTTTGTCCGCTGGAGAGGTTTGAAATTTACATTTCATTAATGTTAACATGGATCAGCATGTTTATCTGAACATTTTACTGAAGTTGACAATTTAAGAGAAAGTGGCCAAAAATTAGTACTCGAAAAAAGCTACATTTTCCAACAGGACAGTGATCCGAAACATACTGCAAGCTTGGTGCGAGAATGGATGATCCATAATGTGCGACAGCAGCTTTACACACCTCCGCAATTACCTGATGTTAACCTCATCGAGCATTTATGGAAGGAACTTAAACGGGCGCGTTCGCAAACATAATGTTTCAAATAGAGAAGATTTAAAAAACAGAATATTGAACGAATGGGAGAACATGCCAGCAGAAGTTACTAGAAAGCTGGTTGCAAGCATGACAAAAAGGGTTACAGGAGATTATCAAGGCCAACGGCGGTCCCACTAAATATTAGTTTAAAGGAAGTTGTTATTTTCTGTTAAACTCCGGTCAAGTAACCAGTAAAGGAGACTATAAGGAATAGGCCCTCTGTCTTTATTTAAACTACTTTTACATTTTATGATTTCCATACTTTCGTATGCATGTTCGGCAATGCTAGACTTTTCTGTTCTATTGTATTTTAAGTGTGCTAAGTGTCCTTTAAATCTTGTTTTAATTGACCTTTTAGTTTGCCCAACATACTTTTTGTCACAATCATTACAACTAATTTCATAAATTCCACTTTTCTCACAATTAGGAATCTTATCTTTGGGATTTCCTAAGATATTCCTCAGGTTGTCTGATGACTTATAGACTAAGGTGAGGCCTACCTTATTAAATACCTTATTGAGTCCCTTGCTATATTTCGGATTATATGGTATGGAGACATACTTGGTGTTATTTTCTTCGCGTGTAAAAAAGGTGGAATTCTGAATATTAAACCTAAACTTATGTCTATTTATTAGCTTATTTACTAAGTCATCGTCATAACCATTAACTCTAGTTATATTTCTAATACGATTCCTTTCTGACCCATATTATCCGATATAAAATTATCAAAAACAACTACGCTTATGTATTGCATATTGGTAAATATATTGTCTATGCAACTTGAAGAGTTACTTGTTATTCTAGTGTTTTCAGTAATAGTATGCGCTAAATTAAAGGAATTCATTAAAGATAACAAGGTTCTACTTTTTACATTTTCAATGAGTGTTTCGATATTAAAGTCTCCTACAATATAAATAATTTTCTTTTCACTAAAACTGTTCATTAAAAGCTGTTCAAGTTGTACCAAAAATACAATAATGTCCCCTGTAGGAGGTCTATATATACACGCAACAGTTATAACAATTCCTTTTGCAACTGTACATTCTGCCACGACACACTCAAACACACCACATATGGATAGATTGTTTAATTTCGTATCTGACTTACACTTTACTCCTTTTTTGGAGTAGATTGCAGCTCCTCCGTGCTTTCCCTCCTCTCTGCAGAAAGCCGCCACTAAATCAAAATTGTCAATTCCCAGCTTTGCTAATTGGTCTTGAGATTTCCAGTTGTAATTGTAATTTATATTACTTTGATATTGTCTCAGTCTCCGTTGGTATACTGGACACTGACAGTCCCTAGCTAAGTGTTGATTTTCTTCAATTTTAAGCTTGGTACAATTTGGGCATTTTAATATGTCACTATCACAGTTTTTCCCCTGATGCTCCTCACCACATTTATGACAGCACATTTTCTCTCTGCAGTATTTAGCAACATGTCCAAACCCTGAGCAGTTAAAATAAATTGCCAAGTTGATGTGTTTCTGTATAAAAACCACCATTAAGTCTATATATATTTTCTGTTTTTTAAGAAATCATTTTGCTACATCTGGAGGTGCCTGAAGAATCCAATTTTCCTTAGATTGGTTTCTACAGGAACGTTTAGCTACAATTTTTATTTTGTCAGTCACCGACGCACCCAGCTCCGACATTACTTCTTAGTTGAG
Organism: Pachyrhynchus sulphureomaculatus; assembly: GCA_019049505.1. Lineage (NCBI taxonomy): Eukaryota > Metazoa > Arthropoda > Insecta > Coleoptera > Curculionidae > Pachyrhynchus > Pachyrhynchus sulphureomaculatus. The sequence goes on from CM032452.1 coordinate 56,313,807, forward strand.
CTTTATTATATCTTCCAGTAATTCTGAGTTTGTTAATCCTTTTCTTAAACCAGTTAACATAAACATTGGACCTAAATTGCCAGCATCTGTAATTCTTACATTTTTGGTACTTGTTAATGCCAATTTTAGTTTGGCCAGTTGTTCTTCCGTGTGACTTTCAATTATGACTGCACCACTTTTAAGGTATTTGATATTTTTAAATCCACTTCCTATGTTCTTTGTTGATAAATTTTGTTTTATTTGTTGCATGGTTGTTGCAGCATCATTAATATTTTTAATAGAAATTTTAGATTCAAGCTTTTTTCGGTGTATTGGGGTTGTCCAGTTGGAATTTGTTGCGTTATTTTGTGGCATATGATCCTTCTTTAATGCACTGACATCGGCATAGGATTTTTTTATAAATTCTCCTATTTCCCTTTCCATATTTGCATTTAACTTGGTCTGTTCCTTGGTTTCGCCTGTTTTATTTGTGTCAATTTTATTGTCAAGTTGAAACTTTAAAAAAAGATTATCCTTTTCCAAAACTCCAATTCTATACAAAAGCATAGTTAGGGGTTTATGAATATTAATGCTTGCTTTATTTAAAATATATTGTTCTTGATTAGAGTTGTAGTATTTTGCTATTAATTCTGAAATAATATCCATTGATAAGAAAGCCTCTGAGATAGTTTTCTCTAGATCCAATTTATGTTCAGGCTTTTGAATTGTATGAATTTTTGTGTGGTCATGTTCTGGCTGGACTGGAGGGGTTGTTCTATCACATAGCCTTTTTGTAGTAATTTCAATTTCTGGTGTTTCAACTGACCTATTTCTCTTGCCTGAAATTTTTCCCATATTTTGTTCATCAACGAAGGACCGAATTTCTGGGTTTGAATATTTTATTGGGATCATCAAAATTTTCCGTTTCATATATTTCTTTTAAAATATCATAATTTTCCATACTTATCTCGTCATGACTAATCGTTTTAATGTTGCCACTGTAAACGTACTCATTTACATTAATGCGAGATCTTTGCTTGCTTTCTTTGCCTGTTAATGCGTTTTTATCTTCCTTATCAGCGTTCGCGCGCGACCAGAATGTAGTGTTTATATCAGTACTTACAATTTTTTCAGGCTTCTTGTTTTCATTGAATGTTTGGAAGCCTTTGGCATTTTATTACCTTTTTCATTTTTATCACCGTCACTACTATCGGACATAATATTTTCGCGTTTTATATTTATTAAACTTTTTAGAAAAACCACAAAAACTGTGGAGCCACAAATACACGTTTTTACACGACAATATTCTCTACACACATAGGTCAATCTCGACTGAAAAAAGCCAAGACAGTAGTAATAGCAAAAGAGCCGATTAGGTGCAAGCTGGTGGTGGAAGATAACAAATAGAACAGGTGATGGAGGTCGATTACCTGGGCAACAAGGCTAATAGGCTAGTGGGATGCCTCAATGATACCATATTTAGAAATAAATTCCTCTCCGTGGAGACTAAAAAAAGAATATATAAGAGTGTAATATGACCAGTAATGACTTACACATCTGAAACACGACCCGATACAAGTATAACACAGAGGATGCTGGAATCAACTGAACTGAGAATACTTAGGAGATGTAGAAGCAAGACATTGAGGGATAAAGAAAGAAGTGAAGACATAAGAGGTACATATAATATAGAAAATATCAACCAGTGGATAAGAGAAAGAAAAGTGGAATGGGATTAACACATAGAAAGAATGGCAAATAACAGGAAAGTACAGATAGCAAGAGACAAGTCACCGAATGGAAGAAAATCAATGGGACGCCCAAGAAAGAGATGAAGCGGACGATCTATAGAGCAGAGAACAAAGAAAACATGCAATAATGTCTAGCTATAAGTCGGAAGAAGAAGAAGGAAACCAATATAAATGACAAGTAAGACCCAAGAAAGGAAATATATTCCCGAATTGAATAGGCCCGAGTGACACACATGAATATGAATAAATTTTTCCATCGCACAAGTCTCAGTCTCGAACTCCGAATGAGAATGGTGAGAGCGTATGTATTCTCCGTGCAATTGTATGGATGTGATGCTCCGAGAAATGGACTGGAATCTTTTGAAATGTACATTTAGACGCCTTCTTGGCATCTCCTGGGCACAGAAGATAAAAACACAGAAGTATTGGAAAGAATGAACAAAATGAAGGAATTACTAACGACCATAAAAATAAGAAAAACTCAGTACTTCAGACATATAATTAGGGGCTCAAAGTACGAATTCCTACGTCTAATTATTGAAGGCAAAATAAAGAGCAAACGATTGATCGGAAGACGACAAAATTCTTGGCTGAAGGACATGGGAAGGTGGTTTGGACGTACTTCGAGTGATATTTTTCGAGCAGCAGTTTCTAAAGTTCGCTTAGCCATATGGACTGCCCAACTTCGTGAGGAGACGGCGTGGTGTTCATTAAAAAAAGCGTAAGATCCCAAAGAATTTTTGGGATATTGGGGAAAAAAATACGTTATGTCAATGTACTGATTATTAAGCAATGGTTAATATTACCATGAAGAAACGTCAGACGGGACTGATCTGCATCAAATTAACGAGTTGTATTTTAAAGCCCTTTTAACTGGGCGTCTGTAAATTCCTATGGGTCACTTTTAGTTTCACAACGAGCTTAGGTTGCGGAATAATGGATTTTAATGGTGATTGCTTCATATCTTAAACCGAGAATCGACTGGCTATTTACGATTTAGGACAAATAAAAATCAAACACTATATGACACGAAAATATCTCCACCGCCCGGGAAAGAAAAAGGAAATAGAGCGATAGTAAGAAATTCCCGATGTACCAACAGATGAAATAATAATTAACACACTACAACATATGCACAACAACAAAGAAGCAGGGGACGATGAAATAACTATAAAAATGGTAAAGTATGGAGGGGCATCGATAATAAAATCTCTTCAAGCTCTATTTAATAGGTGCCTAATAGAAAGTAAAATACCAACATCTTGGGTAAACGCCTTGATTGTGCTTATTTTTAAAAAGGTGAACAAATTTAAATTGGAGAACTACAGACCCATCAGCCTGTTATCGGTACTATACAAAATCCTTACTAGAATCGTAATATGTAGATTAACTAACAAACTAGACAGTTATCAACCACGTGAGCAAGCGGGATTTAGACGGAGATACAGCACTTTGAACCATTTTCAAACAATTAGATTACTAGTGAAAAAAGCAAATGAATCACCTTGTGGATAGCAATGGTTGATACCGAAAAAGCATTTGATTCGGTAGAGATATTTACCAGTCCTTAACGTCTTAAGTAACAGCAGGGTTGATGAAAGATACACAACCCTTCTTGAATACATATATAAAAATGCCACATCACAAATAATGCTTGAAAAAACAAATAAAATCAAAATTAAAAGAGGAATTAGACAAGGCGACTCAATATCTCCAAAGCTGTTTACGTTGACTCTAGAAGACATGTTTAAATTGTTTAAAGTGGGAAAATAAAGGAACACTAATGGACGTTGAACGATTAAATCACTTAAGGTTCGCAGATGATGTCACTCTGATCGTCAATACAAAAGAAGAATTGCAAAAAATGTCTTGAGAAATAGGTCTAAAAATAAACTTCATAAAAACTAAATATTCAAACAAGGAAAGTGAAGATGATAGCCAGGAACTGTTAATAGAAGGTCAAAGAATAGGAAAAGTACAAACATTCATATATTTAGGACAAAAAAAAATAGAAGAGTTTCGTTAGCTTAGTCTGCGTTTCAATCTACATTTAAATGAGACATTCCAAATACAATAAAAGCCAGCGTATTCAATTAATATGTACTGCCGATATTTGGTAACATATGTCACTGAAATGTGAACTTTGAATAGCAGTAGAATAAATAAACTTCAGGTAACCCAAAGAGCAATGGAGAGGAGAATGCTAAATATTAGACTCCTAGATCGTATTCCTAACATCGAGATATGAAGAATATTAAAAGTGACAGATGTAATAAAACGAATATGTATATTAAGGTGAAATTGGGCAGGATGAATGAAAACAGATGGTAGGTTGGATGGAGGCCTAGAGAACACAAAAGATGCAGAGGTAGACCACAGAAAAGATGGACGGTCTACATAAAGAGATGAGCACGACTGGATGCAAAAAGCAAACAACAAAGCTCATTGGAGACAACTTGGGGAGGCTTACATCCGACTACGGATGGAATAAGCTAATGATGATAACGATGATGAAAATTACTTTTCTCGATAAATTAGACCCTAATCTTGATGCCGCCGAGCGCAGATCTAAACTTGTAATGCCTACCGTGCTTCTCATGTTTGTTGAAAAACTTCGCACTCCCTGCCTTTAGGTAGATTATTAATGTATAAAATGCACAGCTGACAATTACTCTGATGCTATTGGATGCATCCACAAGGAACATCTGTAACTACGATGGCGACGATGCAGTATAAGGAATACAAGAACGAGGTATTCTTCCTCAAATCCCAATAAATTTTTGACACCGACTAAATAAATTATTAAGAAACGCTCTCGAATGTCCCAAGCCCTTGGTCGTCCACACGTAGGTCGTATTGCATCATACGGCTGGGAACAACTTGATCACTCCCCGCATAGCTCTGATATATAAGAAGCACCTTAGTGGTCACCTTGACATCGAGGACGATGCCAAAATGGCCGTGAAGTAACGGTTACTAAAAGAGGCGGCAGATTTTTATGAAAAACAGACTACAAAAGCTGGTCTTACGAAACGATAAGTGCCTTATTATAAGTGGAAATTACGTTGAAACGTAAATTAAAGCCAGGACGTTCTTGTAAAAATAAAATTGTAAAAAAATGGCCTTGTATTTTTTAATATCAAAATGGTACTTACTTTAAAAAACCAGCCTGGTACTTCTTACTCATGAACCACAAAAAAAACTTTATGGTTTAAGATATAAAAAATATGTCTCGAGATTATGACCCAAACTACCCCAGTTTACAATTGTAATGAACCAAATTTAGGAATAAATTAAGCCGAAACGGTATTTGTGTGAGATAGTCGGTACAGTCATTCCAGAACACAATCACTGATAAACGTTATCCAAAACTTCAATCTAAATCACTACACAAAATGAGACAAATATCAATAATTGTTTTCGGAAAAGTTCTATAAATGATAGTTTTGTTTATTTATCATCTTTTTTAATAATTACGGCGCTTGTTGAGAGTTAATTGCAAAGGTTTATTAATTTTCCGGGAAAAATAAAACATTACATTATTTACTGGCTTATTTTGATGTCGATGATTTATAATAAATACATAGTAAATATACAAAAATCTTCGTTCGTTTCCATAAATCTTTTTAGTTATAAAAGTTTAAAATATCAATGTCTTCTTCTTTACATACGCACGAATTGTTTGCTTATTTACAAGTTTCACGTATTAAAAGGATTGCCGGTTCAAAGTTTGCGGGATATATCAATGGTGAAGAACATTCTTACTTCTGTCACTCTACCGATATGTTACTTCCACTCTGTTTAAGACCCAACCATTTAAATTTCCTATTTCATCTGTCTTGCCGCGTTTAGTTTTTGCGATATGCAAAGTTTGCATACATGGTTTTTATATCAACAATATTAGAATATAAAATTTAAACTTATTTTTCTTGAAGTATCACATCCGATTCGGAGGAAGGCGCCCCCACGCCTTTGCTTGTGGTTGATGCCTTTTTTAAGACAAAGGGACCTACAGTTTAATTCCGGTTCCGAACGGCTAAAATGAGACATGATACTACGGGTAGTATGCCAGGCGACCGCCGCGTTGCCGTTTTTTTTTTTTTTAATTTTATTATTTTTTTAGTTCAGATTCGAACTCGGATCTTCGGCGTAGAAAGCAGACACATTACCCCCTACGCTATGGCCACCTAAAAAGAAAATTTAAACAGTTAGCTCTTATTTAGTAACAGATACTTTCCGAACTCAGATTTCCGTAATATATAGCCTTCTTTTTACTTTGAATTTGGTTGTAGTTCATAGTTTAGAATTGTAGACTGGTATTTAAATTTCCATTAATTTTTCTTGGGAACTCCCAGTATTATTTTCAGGTTAAGTTTAGATATTCTTCTATTTTATTTTACTTTACTTAGCATATTCTACTATAGTACGCTAGAGCTATATCCCCGTTGCAACTACTAGCTGGCGAATATACTCATCTGTTCATTTATATTGAAATTTACACTATGAAAACATCGTAACTGGTAGATCTGTCTTCATGTAAACATATTTTTTTGTTTGTACTCTGTCTGGTTCTATTTTTACCTAACATATATACATACTCATCATCCATCAACCGTCTTAATCTACTACTGGATATAGGCCTCCTCTAAAGTCAACTGATCTCTGTCCTGAACGGTATTAACCCAATTTCCAGTCATTCTTTTGATATCATCGCTCCATCTCGTTGGTGGTCTACCTCTGTTCTTTTTGTCTATTCTGGGTCTCCATACAGACCTCTACACCACCGGTTCTCATCCCTTAGGGCTATATGGCCTGCTCATCTCCATTTAGATTGCGTAATTTTTTGAATAATATTTATTACTTTTGTTGGTTGTCTGATAGTTATGTTTGTTATTCTATCCTTCCTTGTGATACCCAGCACAGCTCTCTCCGTTGTCCGTTGCGATACTCTCAGTTTGTTTGCTGACTGTTTTGTTAATGTGTCTCGGCGCCATATGTGATCACCGGCAGACACAGAATTGTTCATAAACTTTCTTTTTTATGCACATTGGCAAATTACCTTGCAGCGTATCTCAGCTTCCCAAATCTACATGACGGTGTATCTAACTAACTAACTAACCAATTTGTAATTCATGACCTAAATAATTGTAATTTTGGACGTGCTTCACTTCGCTCTCATTAAAATTCATATTACTGTTCGTAACTAGATTAACCATAAACTTGTTTTTCTGAAAGTTAATATTTAGACCAATATTTGCTGATGTTATTTGCAATTCGGTAAGCATCATCTAGAATGTCGGCTAATATAACAATATCATCAGCAAAGCTCAGGTGATTTAGGTATTCGCCATAGATATTTATGTTTTTTCCATCCCAATTAAGTTCCTTAAAAGCCGTAAAAAGTTTAGGAAAGATCGTATCGACTTGTGTGATTTCACGTTCTAATTGGTATTTACTTGTAGATTCACGGAGTCTTACACTTGCTGTTGCGTTATTATAAATGTTACTTAATTAACTGAGTATATCTGTAGTATAATCTTATTTGCTGCAGGGCAGATAGTATCAGGCAGTCAAATTTTTTCCAGTGTTGTCTCCGGTAATTCTTCTGAACCTTGATTGATTCAGTAATGCATTTGTGATTTCGGAGCTTCATTTGTTGACTCTCTTTGCTGACTTATGTATAATCTTCTATAGAATTCTTCTGCAATTTCCTTCCCTGTTTGTCGTTTCATTTCCTTCACTATCTTTAAGTCTGTGTATTTCTCTTCTTCCATCTGTTAATTTCGTTCTGAACATTTTCATGATTTTATTTTCTTCAGTTGTTCGTTGTATATTCTCTGTGTTATTATATATTGTGTTATATTCTTACGTCCCTCCGTATCTCTTTTGAGATTCTCTTATTTAAGTTTTTTAATCCCTCTGAGTCTCCGTTTTGTTCTTTTCTCTCTTCATTATAAATTTCTTAGTGTTCTCACTCATTTTTTCATCTTGTAGATTTGGTTATATATATATATATATATATATATATATATATATATATATATATATATATATATATATATATATATAAATACTCACACTCACACTGAATTAAATTCCACAACCTTTTTTTTTTGTTTTTTTTGACATCGTTTAGTTCCTCGTGCCGACTTCCTTATTTTCAGTTTTGGAATAAACTAATATTTTGTGGAAGGGGGAGGAAAATTTGTGGTAATCAACGGTTCGTGCAGATAATTGCAATTCATCATTGAAAATTAGGAAGAATTCATCAACATGGAAAATAATTCAAATAATTTTGAAAGAAAAACACGCAAAACATAGATTAATGTAAACTCTATTGCGTACAGTTTAAAATGAAAAACAAGAGTTATTGAGAGTCCAATACGTCAACCAAATCGAATTGCTGCTGGTAATGAGGTCAAAAAGGACCCCACACACGACATATGGAAAAGTGATCCTGGTCAAATTGGCTGAAAATGTAGTATGTTGTAACTTGAGTAATCTTAATGAAAAGTCTCTGTGGGCAGAACTCGCAAGAATCAATAGAATCCGAGATATTGGGCTCTGAAGACACCATCTGAAGAGAGCGTACTGCAGGGTATTCTGGAACTGTCAGTCATGTTTTACACACACACACACACATACACATGTACGCACGCATGCATACACATGTACGTACGTTGCCCGACTCTCGCAACGTGGACGTGATGGTAGGCGCTTGAGAACAAGTTCTTTGAGAGTCTTATCATTGACACACATTCATACTTCTAAAACTACTCTTTCAAACAACACATCCAGTTGTCCGGTTGCCCGGTTTGTCCGGTTGCCCGGTGCAATAATTAGAAATACTAGTAAAATTGAGTGCTGAAGATAAAATTGAAATTGTTCTCATAGTTGGAGATCATTATAAAGCTTTTAGAGAAGCAGCAGAAATTTTTAATAATAGACACCCTGATAAAACAGTACAGTTCACAACTGTATGATATCTAATAAATAAATTCAAGATTTATCGAAGTATTGAAAATAAATTTAAAAAGAAACATCGGGCATGGGTTTCAAATGAAGATAATCAAAAGCAAGTAATACTGTCGGGAGTAGAAAAGCCAAAAGATTCACTTAGGAGAAAATCAGCTTTATTGAATGTAACTAAAACTACAGTTGAGAGACGTTTAAGATTAAATAAACTTAAACCATACAAACCTCAATTTATCCATACTTTAAAAGTTGGATCATTCTTTTTTTGAAAAAACTATCGGTGCTGAATGTTACCTAGAATTTTTTAAATAATGAGTTCCCTGAGTTTCTTAATCGCCTACCAGTAACTGAAAGACAACGTATATGGTACCAGTATGATGGCGCACCATGTCACAATACGAGAAAGGCTCGAGAATATCCAGTCCATATTTTTAACGCTAGAGTAATAGGGAGGCATGTGCAGTTTACTTGGTTCCCAAGGTCTCCAGACATCACGCCTCTAGACTTTTTTTTATGGGGCTACTTAAAAGAAAAGGTTTATCTTAAAAGGCCATTTCAAGATGTTGATGATGTTGATCATCTTGAGAAAGTCATTAGGGAAACATGCGAAGCTGGAATTCCTTACGTAATTAGAGATGTAATATATAAAGTATAAAGATTTTTTCTCGAAGAACAATCATCTGTTTAGAAAGGGACAGTGGATACAATGAAGCACTTGTGTAATAAAATTAGAATTAATCCATATGTTTAGTTGGTATGTTATGTACGTAGTACACACTGTATATACATATATAGAGGTATTGCTTCCAGGACCCTGAGAAGCCTTGCTATGTATATATGTATATATATATATATATATATATATATATATATATATATATATATATATATATATATATATAATATATATATATATATATATATATATATATATATATATATATATATATATATATATATGTGTATATATATATATATATATATATATATATATATATATATATATATATATATATCTATATATATATGATTTTGGTATTTTTCTTTGACCCTTTATGTGCTTTTTTTATTTTTCAATTTTCTTGGGTTTGGAGGTCAATTATAGAATGAAACTTCCTAAATTTTATTGTGATCCTTTCCTTTTATTGACGTTTCGGCACAGTTTGCCTTTCGCAATTTTTTTTTTGTCGGGTTTGGCTAAAATTGTACATATTTTATCCGTAAAATGCTATTTGAAAATGCATATCTTATTAATTTATTAAAAGTAAAATAATTAACCTTATGACTGTTCTTACCTTGGACGTGGATGTTTAGGTTAAGGCCCATTTCACTGAATCACAACGTACTCTTTTTTCATTTTTCGTTACACGAATCATATGTCAATTAGTTTTCATTGTCATTTATTTTATTTTAATTTAAAAATTGGGACGAACACAACATGTAGACTGCATTTATAGTACTGCCATATATAACATATTTGGCTCAGGTTTTGTTTCTTTTTTGTTATTCATAGCGGTTGGTATTTTTTTGTATCATAATAGATTACAATATTTCTCTTTTTTTCCTATTGTTCTCAGTGATTAAGATCTTGGTTCCTTCATAATTAAATGTGTGTTTTTTTTCCTCTTCGTGCTTTGTTCTTCTCCTTCGAGTGCCACTCCTATCGGAGATTAGAAATCATCACAGCTACTCTCACTTTATTTGCTGCTCTTCTAAACAGTCCAATTGAGCTGCAGCCAAACCAGTGGTTACGCAACCACGATATTTTTCTTCGTCTAACATTTCTCCTCCCTTTAATTTTGCCTTGCATAATATTCCGCAATAGTGAATACCTTTTTCCCCTCAACACATGTCCCAAATATTCCAGCTTCCTTTTTTTAATAGTGTTCATTAGTTCTGGGGCTTTGTTTAGTCTTTGGAGAATCTTGTTATTGGTTACCCTATAAATCCATGACACTTTCAGAATACGCCGATAACACCACATCTCAAAAGCTTCAATACTTTTAGTATTGTTCTGCCTCAAAGTCCATGCTTCCACTCCATAAAGAAGCGTTGAGAAGATATAACAACGCAACATTCGAAACCGCAGTACTAGGCTTAGATCTCGATGGCAAAAGTTTTCTCATTCTATTAAAGCTTGATCTTGATATCTCTATTCGAATTTTAATCTCCTTTGTCTGATCTGTGTTCTCGTTCAGCCATGTTCCCAAGTATTTGTAGCAATTGACTTTCTCAACACTTAAGATATTCACCAGAAGACGATCCTGGTTATTTTTGAGATTTTGCCATCACCATAAATTTTGTTTCCTTTACATTTATCTTTAGACTAAATTTATTGCAGCTGTTATTTAACCGCTCAACAAGATGTTGTAGGTCTTCTAAACTCTCTGCCAGCAGAATTGTGACATCGGCGTATCTTACATTATTCAGGGTTTCACCGTTTACCGTTATGCCTTCGTCTGTCTCAGTCAGAGCTTCCTGACATACACTCTCGCTATAGATATTAAACAAAAGGGGTGGCAGTATGCAGCCCTGACGTACTACCAGGCGGATCTCTATCTCTTCCGTAATCATGTTCTCCACTTTTACTCTCGCTGTCTGGTTGCAATATAGATTGCATATGATGCGGATATCTAGATCATCGATATTTTTATTTTTGAGCATTCTCTTTAATTGATCATGTCGAACTTTATCGAGTGCCTTTTCAAAGTCTATAAAGCAAACATACAGCTCCTGATTCATGTCCATGCATCTCTGTGACAACACGTTTATCGCAAACAGGGCCTCGCGTGTGCCCATTTCTTTTCTGAATCCCATTTGGGTCTCACTAATATCCATTTCAAGCGTTTTTGTAGATCCGATTGCATATTATCTTTAGAAAAAGCTTTAAGGTATGACTCATAAGAGATATAGTCCGATGATCACTACATTCTTTAGCGTTTGCTTTTTTCGGGATTGTCACAAAAGTGGACTGAAGCCAATCCTTGGGTATTATACCAGTTTTATATATTAAGTTGAACAGTTTTAGGAGAATTGAGATTGAATCGTCATTCATCAGTTTTAACAGCTCAATCGTCAGGTCCGGCTGCTTTATTCTTCTTTGCATGTTTTTAGGGCGTACTCTAATTCCTCTCTCATTATATCCGGACCAGTATCGTCCAGGAGATCGTCTGATGTTGCACTTCGCTGTTCATCATTAAAAAGGTCTTCAATATATTCTTTCCATCTTTGTACTTTTTTATTCATATCTGTTATGAGAGTACCGTTTTTGTCTTTAAGTTGTCTAGAGTGATTTGATCTTCTTACCCCTGTCATTTCCTTTATCTTCTTGTGTACGTTCAGCGAGTCGTATTTTTTGTCCAATTCTTCAATTTCTTCACATCGTTCCGACAACCCTTTCTGTTTTGCTTCTCTGATTTTTGATTTTATTGTCCTGTCTATATTCTTATATACAGCATTGTTGTTTTTGTTTTTCTTCCTTTCATTCATTAGGGACAATATTTCCTCTGTCTTGTGCTTTGTTAGTGCTGTTCTATTATTTTTGTCATACTTGTGTCCCTTTATCCTATTTTCCAAATATTGGCTAGTTTGCCCTATATAACTACCTTCACAATTATTGCAAGGAATCTGGTATACAACATTTTTTGGGGTTTTAGTTTTTAATTTTGAAAAGTTGGTTGCCAGTAAGTTATGGGCTCGATATTTATATTATGCTTTTTAAGAAGTTTTTCAATTTTTTGTGAAAATCCGTTTAAATATGGTAAAACGATATGCTTTGTTTATTTTGGGCTTTTTTGTTGTTGGTTTTTGTTTTCGGTAGAATTATAAAATTTATGTATCCGTCTTTTGAATATTTGGTTTATAAGATATACCGGGTAGTTATTTAATTCCAGTGCTTTTTTGGCTTTGTTTATTGATTGTATATGAAGTTTCACATTTTTCTTAAGGTGATCCCATGCATGTTCTATCGGATTCAGATCCGGGCTGTTTGGTGGCCATTGCATAATCGGTATATCAACTTGATTAAGATAATCGAGTACCGCCCTAGCCACGTGAGGTCGAGCGTTGTCTTGCATAAACAGGAAATTGGGCCCCATAAAATGACCGAAAGGCATCACATGTTCTATTATAATATTCTCAAGATAATAGTCAGCATTCATGAATCTCGTACGGACAGGAACTAACTCTGTGCGAGCATCAAAGCAGATGCGACCCCAGAACATAACAGAGCCACCGCCGAATGGAATCCTTGCAGAGATATTGCAAGAAGCAAACCTCTCTCCTGGTCTTCGCCATACTCGCTCACGACCATCTGGATGTTTTAGACTAACCCTAGTTTCATATGTCCACAGACCAGTTTTCGTGATTTCGAGCAAAACGTAACCTGGCAACTCTGTTCTCCCTAGTAAGCAAGGGCGCAGTGGCTGGTCTCCTACTGTTTAATCCAGCTTCATTTAACCGTCTTCTAACTGTTTTAGAAGAAATTGTGACATTGCGAACAGCTTCGAGTTCGTTTCTTATTATAGAACTAGTGACAGTCCTGTTTCTTAAAGCATATTGTCTTATAAAACGTTCATCTAGGTCACTAGTGCATCGTTTTCGTCCCTTGCCCTAGCCTTCTAGAATAAGTTCCTACTTCATTCAAGCGTCTTACCATACGACTTATTGTGGAACGATGTTTGCCTAACAGATTGGTAACATAACTCTGACAATATCCCTCGTCCAATAAAAACTGAGGCTCGCACAACCTCGTGTTCAGTTAAATTCCTTGTTCAATTCATTTTTCTAATTCTTCGGAGTCAAAAATAAAACAGTCTACCACAAAAACGTATTACTTTAGGGAACAATTTATAAGCTTACTTTTAAAAGAAAATCTATCGCATTATTACAGAAAATTGTTTATCTTCTAAAAAATTCTTTAAAACTGTAAATCTAAACGAATTGTTTTGATTTCTGTCATGAACAACGAAACAAGATATGCATAGCCTACTATTCAAATACTCGATAATATATATATATATATATATATATATATATATATATATATATATAAATATATATATATATATATATATATATATATATATATATATATATATATTTATATATATATATATATATATATATATATATATTATATATATATATATATATATATATATATATATAGATATACGTACGTGTATATACATGCGTGTGTACTACTTTTCCATATGTTATGTGAGGAGTCATTTGTTTCATTCTTTTTTAGAGCACCATTCAAAATTGGCGCACCGTATATAAATTATTTTGTTTTGAAAAGTTCAGTTAATAGAGGTGTATTTTCTTTTATGGTACTTGCAATACTTGCTGAAAGTTTATGGCAAACGTTTATTAATTTTGCGGGAACAATAAAACGATATAGTATTTGCTGATCCTTTAAGTACTGTGGTTTAGATATAAACTTGTTTTATTGGGGCCTTATATTAAGTACACAAGGAAGTCTGTACAAAGATTAGAAATAATCGACTTGCGGTGTATTTTTAAAGTTATAAAGGTTAAAAATAATACAAGATAGTATTAAGAAAATACCATTTAATTAGTTGAACCCGACAGAAAGGAACATACTCATTTTTTGGATAGAATAGATTGATTTGGTATTGATAAATGTTGGATTGGTGTAATCTTTATAAAATTTAGGAAGAAGGAGAGAGGTTAAGAAGGGTTTACCTACAGATCATATTGTATTGTATGATAAAATATCAATTCCCTGGGGGACCTGATATATCGAAAATGAAAAAAGCGCCTCTATTTTCAACACGGGAAAATGCTAATTTGCCCAATTTATAATACCGCTGATTGATAATATAATTTTCGTTATTATACTGTAAAATTTTGATTAATGAACTAAAAAAAACTGCATAGAAAATATCAGCTATTGAGCGAATACGGGACATAACAATTCCAGCTGCTAGTAATTTTATAGTTATATTGTCAACATTCAAACTAACGTTATTGTTAATTACTGTAAACGACGCTACAGGCAGAGACTTGAAAGCTTAAGAGTCCTGCTACAACTTTCCGGTAATGACACGTAAGTATATGTATTGATTTGAATTAATATATGTGGTAACTTATAATTTGCTCGTCACAATTTTCATGACCGATACCAGATATTAATGAACCTCTCTTAAGAGATAGGATTGTCTGGTGAAATCGTACAGAAAATTGTATTTTCTGCACTAATATTATTGCCTTTCCCTATCAGTCTTAATATCTCTATAATGTATGGAAAGTAAGTTTAATTTAGTAGTTTAACAAAGTTCTAGATACGGAGGGGGAGGAGTAGATGGATTTAAAGGGCTTTATTAGAGAAAAAAAGAAAATTATAAGTTATAGCGACAAGGAAGGAGCTTTTTCTGGATCTATTTTGGTGTAGGCACATATCAGAAGGCGTTCGACTCTATCGAGATATGGGCCGTCATAAATGCATTGGCGAAATTTGGAATCGATAGCAGATATAACATATAAACTTAATTAGGAACATCTACTCCAAAAATGTACGTGAAAGTATATAGCGAAACAAATCAAATCCCCATCAAGAGAGGGGTGACACAAGGCGACACCATTTCTGCCAAACTAGTCACTGCAGCTCTATAAAGTATTTTCGGCTATATGGATTGTGAAGAAAAATAAATAAAGATAGATAGACTCTATCTAAATCATTTAAGATTCGCGGATGATATAATAATAATCAGCCAAGATCCACTAGAATTACAAGAGATGATTACGTAACTGAACGAACGATCACAGGAAGTAGGACTAAAAATAAATATGTCAAAAACAAAAATAATGACAAACACACAAAACAACATTCATATAACACTGGAAGGAGAAACACTAGAGCAAGTGGAAAATTACATCTACCTAGGCCAAAAGAGAGAAAGACAACATAAGCGAGAAGAATCAGATTAGTTTGGAGCGCATTTGGGAAGCTAAACTACATCTTTAAATCAGATATTCCAAACACACTAAAATCTAAGGTATACAACCAGTGTGTGCTTCCAACATTAGCTTATGGAGCGGAAACATGAAAATTGACAAAAAAAACGCCCAGAAACTAGTACGTACACAAAGAGCACACGAAAGACTTATATTAGATATCAAGCTCAGGGACAGAAGAACAAATATACGGATACGATAGCAGACAAAGTTGGGGGATGTTGTACAACGAGTTGCACAATTGAAGTGGCAGTGGGCGGGGCATCTAGCTCGAACGAGCGATGGAAGATGGACCCGAAGAATATTGGAGTGGAGACCTCGCGACACAAAAAGAAGTGTAGGCAGACCAAATACCCGATGGCGAGACGACATAATGAAAACAGCGGGAGTACAATGGATGACAACGGCCGGCGACAGAACGGAATGGATGTGGAGGGAGAGAGCCTGCATCCGGCAGTGGATGGATATGGGCTTATAGTGATAGTGATAGTGATAGTGATATGTATATGTATATATGTATATATATATATATATATATATATATATATAAATATATATATATATATATATATATATATATTCTAACGAAATTTTTAAAAAAACGAAATTGAGCTTAAAAAGCTACATGAAGCAAAAATTTCTCAAATTTTTGGTGGCAACGCAACAAAACTTTTGAAGACGACAAGAGCTTTTCCAGCTTAATCAGAAACAAGAAGAAAACATCGTCGACAGCTAAAATATTCGATCATGGTGTTAATCGTCTCCCTAGACAATAGCCTCTAGAAGAAACTGCTACAGGTATCAGGCATAACCGTTTTCTGTCAGCCCAAACTTCTAGATTACCTCTTGGAAATCTAAAAATTCGGTTAGGAATCTTCCTTCACTGCGCTTAGCCTCTCTTGACAAGGTTCTCATCTCGGTATCAGATTTTGATCATTTCTTTGTGAAACGACTATCTTACTCTGCTCTCATCTCCTGTAAATGATCAGCCTTTAGTTCTCCTGCAGAACTTCAATTTTCTATCCATCTGATAGTAAACCGAAAAAACTCAACATACGCCTATGAGTCCATGCAAAAAAATTTAAAAAAATTAGTGACTCAAAGGTAACGTTTAAACGGCTCTGAAAAAAAATAGAAAATACCCTCAGTTTGTCAATTCAGAAGAAGATCTAAATCAAAATAATCCAAGTCTTAGACTTACTGGATAAACCAAAATCAATTTACTCTTAATTGCACCCAACATATACCACTAAGGTAATAAAAATACACCCACTCGGGTAACAAACTTTGAAATTGCTCTTAAAAATTTTGACTCTACATCACACTACACGAGCTACATCTTGCGCTTGTCCTAACTCAAGATCACCTTGGATTGCCTCTAATCAAAATTTCGCTTCCAAGTGTCAAGAACTGGATATTATTTGGGGTCATAAGCAAATCAAATCCCGCGACCACCGACATACCAGTCTTATGATATATCCTGAGTGTGACTCCTTCGCAAGCTCGCAAAACTGAGTCGATGCTAAACATCAACCACAATCAACCTAAGTTTGGGATATGGCCAATACCCAAAAACCTTAGCATTAAACAATAAAAGTAAGCTATTCTCTGCTCAACTTTTATAACAGTCAAAAAAAAACGAGGTCGTCACCTCTACAGAGCAACATCAAAAAAATTTAAGCAATTAAGATAATGTAAATATAAATTATTCTTCTTCTGACAAACTTTCACTAGGGTTAGGTTCATTGAATGGTTTTAAGTCTTTAATATGCCATCGTCCTATTTTAGTCCCATCTAAATTAACTAAACCATAAACTAAATCTGAAATCTTTTCTCTAATCACGCAATGCACATACTTAGGTACCAACTTAGATGTGAATTTATCTGCTGCACTGTAAAGAATTTTATTTTTTCGCCAAACGTGATCACCTATATTAAGGGCAAAATCCCTTTTTCTAAGGTTGTAAGACTTACTGTTCCGTTCATAAGCCTTATGTATCCTACTACGCACGTCGGTGAAAATATCTTTTAAACCCTTTAAATTTTCGGCGTACGCACCCCTGTTACCCGGAATTATTTCGCTGTCAACATTGACATCCAAATCTAAATTTTTATAATACGATCCAGATAGAGGTATATGTCTGCCGTAAACTAAGAAAGACGGTGTAAACCCTGTTACTTCGTGTCTTGCGGTGTACACGGGATTAAAACGGATGTTAAAACCATAAGTTTCACTTAAGCTCTTAAAACTCTTAGAGGTAAACTGAGTACCGTTATCGCATATCGAAAGCGATGAAACTCCGTGGATTAGAAAAATATCGTTTTCTAAAATTTTCAAAAAGCATTCGGCTTTAGAGCTTTTCAAAGGAAATAACACGGTATACTTTGTTAACCAGCAAGAAACCACGAGAAGCCATTTATTTCCCTTCTTTTGAACGTGGGAATGGGCCTACTAGATCAGCTGCTATGACTTGAAAAGGGTAATTAACCGTTTTTCTCTTTTCCCATCAGTTCCATAGGTAGTGCATTTGGAGATTTCTGCGCTCCACACACTTCACAAGTCCTCACAAACTTTAAGATATCAAAACGCATTTTTTGGCCAATAATACTGTATCAATTCTTACGCCAATCTGTGCATTAAGACTGTTTTCGTCCACTGTATAATCTGGGATTCTTGACAAAGCGTCAGGAATAACATTGTGGACTCCTTTTCTATGAATTAAGTTAAACGTATGTTGTCTCAGCCTAATCGCCCAACGCGCTAGTTTGCCACTAGGGTTTTTTAATAGAATTAAGCCACAATAAACTATAATGATCTGTTATGACCGTGAAAGGAACACCTTCTATGTACGGTCGAAACTTTTCGATGTTAAAGAGTACTGCTAAACATTCTTTTTCAACAACCGAATAGTTACGCTCAGCCCTTGATAAAGTTCTGCTGGCATACGCTATCACTCTTTCCTCACCATTGATTTTCTGTGTTAGGACGCCCCCTAAACCGGTATTAGAAGCATCACTAGAAATATATAACCGTTGGGAAAAATCTGGTTGGGATAAAATTGGAGCTGAAACCAATAGCTCTTTAATCTTTATAAAAGATCTTTCTGCTGCGTTTGTCCAATCTATCGATTGTCCTTTTTTTCGTCCTTTCAAAAGATCATTAATAGGTGACAACAAGGTAGAAAAATTCTCAATAAAACGTCTATACCATGAACACATTCCTACGAAGCGCTTAACTTCCGTAGTATTAGTAGGTCTCGCATAATTAACCATGCTTGCTACTTTATCCGGATCGGTACGCAAGGAATTTGAGCCTACAATAGAGCCTAAAAACTTTAGAGAAGTTTTGAAAAAATCACATTTGCTCAAATTTATCGTCAGTCCGGCCTCTCTCAATTTATCTTTTACTTCCTTAAGTAAGCGAATATGCGATTCGAAGTCTTCCGATGTTACTAAAATATCATCGAGATAGGTAAAAATATGTGGCTCATATTTCGGACCAAATATAGCGTCCACTAAACGTTGCTGAGTTTGAGCAGCGTTCTTTAGACCAAACGGCATGGTGACGAACTGAAATAGACCTCGGCCTACTACTGCAAAAGCGGTCTTTTCCTTAGAGGATTTGTCCAAAGGAATTTGCCAGAATGCCTTTCTAAGGTCTACCGAAGATACATACTTAGCATTCCTGAGTGATGTCAAAATTCTGTCGATGTTCGGTAATGGATAGTTATCAAATTTGCTGACCTCGTTGAGCTTTCTACCGTCAAAGCATAGACGATATCACTCCGAGTTTCAACATTTCGTCTAACTCCTTACAAAATTCTGTCGATGTTCGGTAATGGATAGTTATCAAATTTGCTGACCTCGTTGAGCTTTCTTCCGTCATAGCTTAGACGAAGTCACTCCGAGTTTCAACATTTCGTCTAACCCCTTATTTTATTCGTTCGGCCTAACCTATCTTTACTACTTATTTCATTGAAAGAGCTTATTACGTTTTCTGCGTTTAAGCGTTCCGTCCGCGAGAGATCATCTAGGGTACATAGACGCGAGAAAAGGTTTTCTAAAGGACTTTCTGAATAACAATCTTTAAAACTTGTATGATAATTGACTTCTAGGGACTGTGGATACCACGAATTATTCTTTAAAATTTACAAAAATTCCGAATTTTTGTGCAAAATCACATCCTAAAACCAAAGTATGTGATAGAGAAGGTACTACTAGGGCAGAAATTACTAAAACAATGACCATTGCAGACTAGCGGCAACTCAACCGTACCTAAAACTTTTAGACGGCTGCTATCTGCAGTGGTAACACTTCTATTTTTGACATGGCATATTTTTATACTTAAACGACTTAAAATTTTAATACCATTCTGACCTACAACGGAGGTATTTGCACCAGAGTCAAGTAAAGCCGAGAAATGGGCACCTAATAGATCTATCTTGATATGCGGTCTGTTATCTGAATATTTATGCACGAATAAAGGAGACATGTGACCATTTGGAGAAGCAGGAGTTTTAACTTGAGGAGAATTTTTATTAGACTAAAAAAAATCTGAAACTTTTTGTAACTATTTAGTCCAATCTGATCTATTGGAATATTTCTTTACTTAAGATCCTCGTTAGAATCTTTTCTTTTATCCGCGACCGGACGTTCTGAGAAAGTACGACGGATTTTCAGTTCATAGTCTAACTCATATTCCAGTAGGTGATTGACTTTAAAATCGAAGGCTTCCATGATAAATGTATAAAATTTAAAAGAATTGTTTAAAAAATCGTAAAAATATTTCTCCTGTGCTCCCAATAGTCTAAATAAAATCATGTAAAAACAACTAAAATATGTAAACTTCTTTACCAATCATTTAAAAAAATTTTCAACAATTTCAAAAAAATTTCTAAGTATCGCCTTGTATTAAAACTCTTTTATTAAATATGTTAAGAATTTCCTATAAAAAAATCTCTAAATACCGTTTCGTATCAGCAAAGTATTTTTAATATTCATGCAAAACATCGGTGAGAAAAAAACGTACATTTTTTTCTTCGGCTATCCGCAAAATAAACAGTGCAAAATTTAAGTCGACCAACACATCTGCTAATCTGAACTATAAAGCTAGCTTTTAACAAAAAAAAGTAGGAATCGCTTATCTTAGAGTCAATTAACAAATTCAAATATCTATACCACCATCAGATAAATTGAAATAAATAATTCTACAAATTTCCTGCTTTTGTCTTACTGCTATAGTGTAGTTTCGTTTAATAATTATTATGAAATAAAAATATCTGCAAAGTTAGAGCTTTTACTTTGTTCGAAAGCTAGTACACTGAACCCTTTAAAAAATAAAATTCCAAAAGCCCCACGTTGGGCGCCATTTTGTAACATTGGAACTTGCCCACACGTTGTGGTGTCTTTTTTTTAACCTGTAAAACTGTCCTCAGTTTGAGGCATCTTTTTTCGTACCCTGTGAGAAGTTGTTCGTCCCACGCTTGAGCGCAATTTTGTTGCCTATGAAAAAGTGTTTAATTGCGCCCCACGTACACTGCGTCATTTTGTACCGTTTGAATATTGGACGCCCCAAGCTTGAGCACAATTTTCTTGCAGCCCCCGCTTTAATTTCTGATAATGAATTGAGTGAAACCTAATTTTAAAAGAACTAAAGAAATTAAAGAAACACTAGCTCAGTTTTCCTTGGTAGAGAGATATGGGTAAGAGATAATTGTCTTACGTCTTTTTGGAATTATTTTCTATTTTTAAAAAGCTTTAGCTGTACCAATTTTGGGCACCATCCATTTTAAAATAGAAAGGATCTAACTTCAGCTAAAAAAATGAAAAAATACTGAAAGAATGTATTGTTGGTAAATAAAAAAATCAGTTTGGTACAGCCGTTCTTATCCTGAAAAGTAGGATAGGTATTCAGTGAGACACTAGCTTTAATCAACAAAAAGAAAATTTATTCATGTTTTTAAAATAAAAAGTTCTAACCTTTGCAGTTCTACAAAAAAATTCTAGCCTAACTAGTAGTTATTACATTTAAATTCTGCGCTATGATAACCCCCGAAGACGAAAAATAGTGCTTTTCACTTCACTTTTTAGTCTGTTTTAAATTGCTGTTGAGGCACTACTCTGGGATAAGTCTATTGAAGGATGTTTTGGTACTTACTCTTCTTATTCCTGCTTTGATGGACTACGCCCGATTTCACACTTTTTTTTAGCAAACACTTAGAAAGCCCACTACGGCTTTTAGTTAAGAAACTGGTGCTTTTACTTAGCTCGCATGATGGTTGTTCTGAGCTTTTCTTTTTTTGTAGCTCCGTCGAAGGAAACCTACTTGGCGCTCTGATGAAAATTAGCCTGTCGGCTAGATGGTACTAAGCCTACTCGGCGGCTAGATGGAAAGTGGCCTCGGTTTTCGTTCACCAGACCCTTAAATAAACCGTGCGAACTCTGCCTGTAATATGGCGACGGCCGGAACCAAAACCGGATACAAACATTTCACCAATCGCGGCGTAGCGGTAGATTCGGTCAGGAACCCGCACTGCACAGTATATACCGAACGTCTTGGAATCTCTGTTTAATATACCGTTCGATACAAAAATGAAAATAAGTACAATTTGAAGTAAAAAATCAGTAACATTACATGGTCTTAAAATCGAGGAAAAAAATGAATGTTACAATATATATATATATATATATATATATATATATATATATATATATATATATATATATATATATATATATTTATAAACTTACAACTTTGACAGGTTTCGTTACTTATGTGTTTTTTTTATATATAACGTGCTTTCTTACCGATAATCGATTTGGTAAATTTAATTGACAAGTATTTAGGCTTATAAAGTTCAACTGTAAAAACTTTTTTTTTCGTAAAAAATATTCCGCTCTACACGGTTGTTAATCATAGAGTTGCGTGGAGTTGCTTTTAGAAGCTAACATTTTGTGACTATGCGGATATCCCTAATGAATAGCATGACAAGGTTGCCAGGTTTAAAATAATTCTGGAGATGAAATAGCCCCCTGTTCGAATCTCCTTACGGCGGCTGGTTCGGGAAGTCACCAGGAGGAGATCAAAATTTTATGGTGAAGTTTTGCAATATTCGAGGTTTACACTTGACGATACATTCAGTGCTCTAACATCTGCAATCAGATACTGACACTCTGCGAAACTAAGGTCACTTCATCAACAAATACAGTCGACTTTCTCTGTTCTGGGTACTACTTCTATTCCCGGTTTGTGTAACTTGGAATCTGCCCTTGCCAACGAAACAATGCTCAACAAACCATTTGCTGCTTCGATCGACCATCAAGTTATACTAACTTTAGAACATTTTATGCTTCTCTTGTAAACATTGCCATCATGGGCGACATTAATGTCCACAACATTAACTGGTTTAAGTATTCAAACACCACTGAGGAATAAGGCCGGGAAACTGAATCATTCTCAATCATTTGTGGCTTATTCAGCTTCCTGATCATAAAAGAGAGTTCGACAGTCTTCTTGAACTCATCTTCAACCACTAAGCCAGAGATTCGTGCAGTCACTGTAAATCTGCCATTAGGATCTTTCCACCCTAGACTGGTTTCGACAATGAGTATTCTATCAATTAATGCGAGAGGTGTCTGCGCTACGTTTGTTGCACATCCGACAACATATCCCTCTGCGCTAGGGAGGTTTTCGATTTCATCTTAGCCGGCATGGAAACTGACATCCCTTTTTCAAAGAAATGCTCTTCTAACGGCCTTGGTTCGATCGAAAATGCAAAAATGCAAAAATGCAAAGAAGATGTTGTTTCTAAACATCTTGCCTACAGATAATGCTGTAAAAATCCTATCGTACCCTGAAGAGATGTCACGAAATAATTGATGAAGCCAAGGATGCACACAATTTAAGAATGAAAAACAAATTTTATGCCTATCCTAACAATTACAGGCCCTTCTGTTCGTTAAAACCTTTATTAAAAATTTTACTAAATCCACTATACCGATACTGGATAATACTATTGTGACAACACCGGGTTGAGCAGGCCAACTTGTTAACTGAGCGCTTTGCTTCATACTGTATTGTCGATTCCCAAGAAAAACAGCACTCACTATTCCCAATGTATAATCAAAGATGCCAGATATTGTCTTCAGACAGCGTGTCATAAAAGATATTTGAAACTGGACACCAAGGAAGCTTCTGACGCTAATGAACTACCTGCACAGTACTCAAAAAATGCGCCAGCGAAATAACACTTCTTTCCTCTAGACTTTTCAACCTATAAAGGAAATATTTTCTTCCTGCTGGAAATGCGCTACAATTTAGCCGATATCCAAAATAAGCAAGAATACCTTATATCGAAAGTTATGGAAAAAAATAAGAATCAGCATCTTTTAAAATACTTGGAAGTATTCAACTCAACCTAAGTCTCCCCACTTCAGGACGTAGGTCTCTTCTAATCTCTTCCATACTTCCCTGTCTGTTGCCACCTTTAATAACTGCTTGCTCGGTACTACTCTTATATCATGAACCCATAGTTTCTGTGGACATCCAATGCTTCTTCCTGTTTCTCTGGGTCTCCATTCCGTGATTCTATACACTCATCTATCTCCGCCTTTGCCACCTCGAGAGTTATGTCAGTGATTTTGGTTCATCTCCTTATCCGCTCGTTATGAATTTTATCCCTAAGGGAGATACTAAGCATGCTTTTCTCCATAGTTCTCTGTGACGTTACGAGCTTTTAACAAATGCTTTAGTGAGACTATCGTTTTCAGTCCATATGTACTGACCGCTAGAACACAGGAAATGTAGACTTTAGTTTTAAATTTATGGATATTGTAGCACTTTTTAAGATATATTCTAATTTCTCAAAAGGTCCTTTCCGATCTTAATAGTATGACTTAAGCAGATATATTAGTCGACGCGTTCTATGGAGTTATTTTCTATCTGTATGTGGCTCATAAATTTAGTTTTTTTTAAACAATTTTGAGACCTTGCAATGACCACATTCAGCTGGTTTAACATTTCCTGTAAGCTCGTTGGTGTTATTATTTATCACTACTATGTGGTCTGTAAACCTAAGGTGACTCAGTCTAGTGTCGTCGATGCTGATGCTCTTCTCATCCCAATTTAACCCCTTAAAGACGTCTACAAGGGCAATCGTAAATAATTTAGGTGAGATAGTATCTTCTTGTCGCACTTCTCTTTTTAATGGTATGTTGTTTCGTCAACTTTAATAAGTATAGATGCTTCTTTATAGATGTTCTCTATTATTTTTATATATCTGGAATCTATTCTTGCATTCGCTAGGTGTTTTAAAACTGACCATATTTCAATAGTATTAAATGCCTTATGAAAATCAATGAAGGCCAAATGTATTGGTACTTTATATTCTGTACATTTTTCTATTACAAGACGTATTTTGTAGAGGTGGTGGATCGTGCTAAATCCGTTTCTGCTCGCCTGTTCCACAGTTTGATAGAAATCTAGTTTTGCTGTTGCGCGATTGGTTAAGATTTTCTTGAAGAGCTTATATAAGTGCGACAGAATTGATGTGGGTCGACAATTTTCGATATCAGTATTATAGTTTTCCTTAAAGAGAAGTATAACATCCGAATTACACCATTGTGTTGGTATTTTTCCTTCATAAAGATATTTATTTAGTGGGGGGCATCTATTTTTTTTTTCATTTGGTTCAATGCAGCTTGTATTTCCTCCTCTGTAATATCCGGGAGTTTTTTTGTCGTCTATCTGATTAGGATGAGTATAATCTTTTGTAGATATAATTATTAGTAACCATAAATATCACTTTCAGCAGCAAATAATCAAATGATCTTATATCACACATATTTGGAACATCGTGGTTGAACATCTTGGAGAGTCTCAAGCGGGTGCACTTGACATATCCAAGGCATTTGATCGTGTTTAGCTTTTATGGTATGACTGTAAGGGTTTGTTTATGGCTGTCATGTCTCCTCAGCGGCCGTTCTTTACGAGTGGCAGTTGACAACTTTTTTTCTAACAACTTCAGCATTACCGTCGGTATGCTCCAAGGCTCAGTACTATCTCCTTTATACTAACGATCTGCTGGAAAAGATCAGGAATTCAATCTATAGTGGTAGTACGTTTATTGTTTCATTTATTTTGAGTGCTAAAACATTTGCTACTCATTCAAATATCCACAGACAGCAAAAAGTTGTCTAACTTCGCAAGGACCGGCAGAAAATATTAGCTTGGTGTGGGAGTAACTAAGTAAGTTTCGCCTAAAAAAGTTAACGGTGCAGAATCTGACATAGTTATGTCGGGATACTCTATTCCTCTAGAATCGTCGCTAGATGTTCGTAATCTATAATCAACTTTCCAAAACGCGTTAATCGTAAATTTACTCCACTCTTTTCCTTTCAAAACAAC
This sequence comes from Pachyrhynchus sulphureomaculatus, assembly GCA_019049505.1. Taxonomy (NCBI): domain Eukaryota; kingdom Metazoa; phylum Arthropoda; class Insecta; order Coleoptera; family Curculionidae; genus Pachyrhynchus; species Pachyrhynchus sulphureomaculatus. Next base: position 56,339,898 of record CM032452.1, read on the forward strand.
AAGCAGATTTCCGCTCGAGGTACGGAACAAACGACCATCTGCTTACAGTTAAAATATTCATTGAAAAATATATAGAATATAATAAGCCTCTCGTACTCATACCGTAAATCAGCAGACTTTTGGAAGCACTTGCTGAGTATGGTATTGATCATCGATATTCCAATATAATTAAATACATATATGAAAATGCCATCGCTCATGTTAAAAAACACACTAATTAATCCACAAGCAAATTTTGAATCGAAAGAGGAGTGCGGCAGGGTGATACGTTCTTACCCAAGCTTTTCGTAACACTCCTAGAAAATATTCTAAAATCAATAAACTGGGAAAGAAAGGGACTTAACATTGACGGTGAAAAGTTAAATCACCTCTGTTTCGCCGACGACATTGTCTTAATAACAGACAAAATACAAGAAGCACAAACTATGCTACACATGCTTCAGGAAGTTTCAGAAAAGGTTGGCCTAAAAATCAATCTATCCAAGACCCAGTTTATGACAGATCTTGTATTAATCAACACTATAAAACTGAATAACGTGGAGCAAGTGCACCAATATAAATACCTGGGACATGAAATCAGTATCGGACGAGATAATCAATCACATGAAATTCAGCTGCTAATAGGTCTGTCTCTCCTGGGCTGCATATGGCAGATTGGCCTATGTATTCAAATCTAACCTTCCTATGTGTTTAAAAAGAAAAGTATTTGATGCATGCATGCATACTCCCCGTTCTTACCTACGGAGCCGATACTCTCACAATGACAAAGAAACATCAATAAAATGGGTCTCATGCAACGAAAGATGGAGAGGTCAATGTTAGGTGTTACTCTTAGAGATCACATCTCAAATAACATTATCAGGAAGAGAACGGGGTTACAAGAAGCAGTCAAATTCATTCTACATCTTGAATGGAACTGGGCTGGACAAGTTGCTAGGTTTAAGGATGGGCCATGGACAAAGAGAATCATAGAGTGGCGACCAAGCCGAAGCCTGTCGGAGCAGAGGTATACCATCAAGTCGGTGGACTGATGATTTGAAACGAGTGGTTGGAAATTGAGTACAAGCGGCCCAGTACAGAAAAAAGTGTCAAGACTTGAAGGAAGCTTTTGTCCAGCAGTGGACAGTACAGGGTGCGGCGCCAAAATCCAGATAAAATTCAATTTGAATTTCCCGCCATTCTATTCCGCTTCGAGAGGTCGCGATTGGCGTCCAAATAGCTTGACGCATATACTAAACATTCATAACCTCGAAACAGTCGCAATGTTGAAACCAGGTAAGGAGTATAATCGAAGAGCCGCGATTATCGAAAATCTTCGCGCTGGGCGCTCAGCGACAGAAATCATTTGATTCTTCGGGTACCCAAGATCCACTGTATATGATGTTGTCGCGAAGTATAACGAGTCAGATAAGTCCAACGAAGGTTTTGCACTCGAAGGAGCCCGTTGTCAGGACGCCCGAAATCATTCAACGGGCTCAGGAGCTGATTTTTTGAGGATCCAGGGCAGTCGATCCGAAAAGCGTGGTTGAAACGGTCACTAACAAGTTCAGACATCCAATGGTCGCATCACTGAGAGCCGTTATTGAAGTGGCATTTGCCGATATGGACCATGACCGGACCGGCGACAGCTTCAGACCGAGAATGGAGGCGATCATTCAAGCAGAAGGGGGTTATTTTGAGTAAATGTGTTGTTTATGACGTAACAAACAATTTAGTAAAAAAATAATTATGAACTTTTTCATTTTTGCAATAAAAATTATGTTTCAAAAAAATGTTTAATTTGTCCGAATTTTGGCGCCGCACCCTGTATAAGCTGATGATGATGATGACGACTCCACTTGTACTTCGACATAGTGCTAAAATGATATGCTATTTTTTTCATCTGGTATTAAAAACGTTTAAAAATGTCCTTAGATTCCATGGCAATATTAAAAGGCTATTAGTTCAAATATAGTATAATCGCAAATTATCTAATCGGCAATAAAACTGAAAATAATAATATTGTCGAGCGATAAATGGTCATTACACTAGGAAAATATTATTTATTATTATGCTCTGGACAATCGGTTCAATAGTCGAGTGTAACAATCATCAATTATACGTATCGGTGGACTTTAATTGCACCCTTTGATCTGATTAATAGTTCAATATTGATGGGATATAGGGCTATGAGAATAGAGACATAGGGGTGTTATTAGTAAATATTGTTATATCATATATACATATAAAACGTAGGCCGAAAAGTTTTTGGTCTGACATATAGATGTCGCCCTTTTTAAAAATTCCATATGATTTTTGGGAAGTATCAACCTTCAAACCATATGTATCAAAATTTCATGACATTTCGATGATTTTACAAATTACAGTTGTTTTAGTGACGCCACTTTTGATAATTTCAAAACAATGGAAAAAAATCGAATTTCGTGTGTTGATTAAACACTTTTTTTGATGGGAAAAAATACCGTTCAAGCAAAACAATGGCTTGATAAGTCTCACGGGGACTTTGCCCATGAAAAATCACTCATCATTTACTGGTGTGCTGAATTTAAATGCGGTCGTACAGCCAAATGATGCTGAATGCTCTGGATGCCCAAATGAGGTGGTTACACCGGAAAACATCAAAAAAATCCTAAAAATTGTTTTGGATGACCGTAAAGTGAAATTGCGTGAGATAGCTGACATCTCAAAGATATAAAAAGAACGTGTTGGTCATATTTTGCATAACTCTTTGGGAATGAGAAAGCTCCGTTCGAAGTGGGTACCGCGTTCGCTCATAGTGGACCAAAAGCAACCTATTGATGATTTTAAGCGCTGTTTGGACCTGTTTAAGCGCAATAAAAAGGATTTTTTTATGCGATATGTGACAATGGATGAAACATAGATCGACCACTACACATCGGAATCAAATCGGCAGTCAGCTGCATGGACAGCAGCCGGTGAAAACCGTCCAAAGCCATCAAAGACGCAACAGTCTTCTGGGAAGGTTTTAAGTCTGTATTTTGGGATGCGCATGGAATAATTGTCATTGACTATGTTGAGGAGGGAAACACCATCAATCGCGAATATTATATAAAGTTATTGGTACGTTTGAAGGCAGAAATTGCAAAGAAACGGCTCCAAATGAACTAGAAAAAGTACTCTTTTATTAAAACAATACACCGTGTCACAAGTCAATGGTTTACGATGGTAAAATTCCATAAATTGAAGTTCGAATTGCTTCCTCATCCACCGTATTCTCTAGATTTGGCCCCCAACGACTATTGTTTTATTCGCAGACCTCAAAAGAATGCTCGCGGGAGAGAGATTTGGCTCCAGTGAAGAAGTTATTGCCGAAACTGAGACCTATTTTGAAGGCAAAGACAAACGTTTCTACTAGAAAGGTATAGAAATGTTAGAAAGGCATTGGACTGATTGTATCGCTTTTGAAGCAGACTATAAAAATGAATAAAATCGAATTTTCCAAAAAAATGGGTTTTAAGTAGCTAGACCGATAATCTTTTCCGCCTACGTGTTAGTATAAAATATACCCAGGCAAGTTCATTTAATTACACAGTCACACAAAGAAAAGTTAAATACCACGAACCGAAATACATGAATCTAGTCTGAATTCGAATCCGTAGTTAAAAAAAAAGATTTATAGTATTAGTTTTTTTTGGCCAAAAACATCCCTTGAAATGGGATAAAACTTTAGTAATAATGTAAAGACTCTTAATGAAGCGTGAAAAATGGTAGATATTTTAGTCTAGAGAAGAGAATGTTCATTCAAGCCACATCAAGCAATTTTTATTAATTAAACCAAAATCCACTTTTGGAGGGGTTGAAAAGTACCCAGAGGTTTACCTATCAGAAAATGGCGCCTAGGGCGAGCATTGAAGTTGCGCCCCTTCGTAAATTATCTAAATATAAAATAAACAGACACACTAAATAAAACAGGCATAAATCTCACAAAACATTTTTATTTTCTAGAACGAAAATTAGTCCGTAAAAGTGCACTTTTAATAGTCTTAAACTTAAAATTGCACCTTCCTTGCGTTCTGCGACACAAATAGATTTATAACATTTTCGAAATCTGTTTCCTCGGTTTCTTCTCGCTCTATTCTGAGTAAAGCTAGGTTGCATAACCTTTTTTGAGCCGTTGTAGCCTCAAATACGAAAGTATTAGTTTAGCTTAATGAAAGATCGCTTGCAATTTACGATGGATATTGCAATCCTAAGGACACTCTCATCTCCGTACTAAACAATGAATTCAAGAAGCTCTTCAGATCTCTTTATGTTTACGTTTTTTCTTGTGGATATTAGCATTCGAACATCCAATATTTCTTCATATAACTGTTCTCGGTTAACATCAACCACAGAAATCTCCAAATTCTTTAGATTTCTTTTTTAAATCGTCGCAGTCGTCAGTGCCGTAACACGGTTTTTTAATATTTAGAAGAAATCCAAATCTGGCGTGGCGTCGTTTCATGCAGACGAGTGAACCTTTCGACCATTTCACACACAATTCGATCCAGCGATCCCTTCATCACTCGTTCTATTTCATCCTTAACAGTCAACCCAGCGTTCATCGCATTCTCTCCCGCCATACGTGTTTTTCGTTTTTGACGCCTTTTAATCACCACTCCCATTCCTATCAAAGATTGAAACCTTTCTCGAATGCATCATTAACCAGCCGCTCTGAATTATATTGTTTGTTTATTTTGATTTTTAAGTTTAATAATTTGCGAATTTTGCGCCCCCCTTTGAATGGCGCCCAGGGCATGTGCCCTACTTGCCCTACCCTAGGTACGCCACTGATTAAGTACCTCTAAAACTCAAATAATGTACGTGAGTTTAAAAAACATATATGGTACAAAGGAAAAATTCTTGTTGCTCTTAAGACAAAATATCTGAATCTGGTGTGACAACCAGACATTACTCTTAAAGGTTTGAGACTCACCCTTATAGTGTGTAAAAACCACCCCCACCTACAGAGGTATCTCATAAGTTGAGACTTTTGTGGTTTTAGGAAGGGTGAACAAATATAGAGTAGATTCGCTTGAACCACCGATACACGACTATAAACTACTCTTAGGGGGTGGTAGAGACTACCCCTACGCTCTAATGATGCACATGGATCTTACTGAAATTTGAAAAAAGATCAAGTACTTTTATCTCATTATGCGAAAACATTCAAGACAACTAGATCATCTTCCTAATAAGGTCGAAAATCATCCCTAGGAGGGAGCGGAACTACCTCCTGGGATTGATAGATCCTAGAGGTTCTAGCAACTGAGAAAAAAATATATACATACAGGATGGACAAATACAGCCTGTATTCTTT
>CM032452.1:56345317-56457817 GCA_019049505.1 Pachyrhynchus sulphureomaculatus
GCAGATAAAAATCAACATAGAGACATTATACCAGAACAAGATATAGGACTCACACAAACAGAAGAAATTAATAGAGAAGAAATAAAAGAGGCAATCGGCAAATTCAAATTAGGAAAAGCGCCCGGACATGATAAAATCACAGCAGATATGATGAAAGCGCTCCCTGAGGTAGCAATAGAAGAACTTAAAAATATAATGAGCAGCGTAATGAAGAACAATGCACCTAGACAACAGGCATCATAACCCCAATATATAAGAAAGGTCACACTAAAGATTGTAATAACTACAGAGGGATAACTCTAACTAGCACTGTGTCAAAAGTATATACTAGGATACTAGAAAAAAGATTAAGAAAGAAACTTGAGCAAACATTGGAAGAAACGCAGTTTGGCTTTCGGCCAGGTAGAGAGGTAAATGATGCAATATTTATAGTGAGGCAATTATGTGAAAAAGCAATAGGAGAAGATAGGGAAATTCATTTGGGTTTTATAGACCTACAAAAGGTTTTCGACAAGATTAAAAGAGAAGACATATGGGAAACACTGAGGAAAAGAGAAATACCAGAAATAATAATAAATTGACATCACGAGCACGAAGATGTTGTCGAATTGTCTCATGGGACACATCCAAACCCGATTTTCTTAATTTCGCCGCTCCTTAACGCAAAGTCAATTTCAGGTTCCGTGAAAACAAAGACAAGATTCGTTGTTCTACTTTCGGAGTGACTGTATCTGTCGAGCAACGTTTTGGGAAGTCGTCGATATTTTTCGTCTCGTTAAAATGATTTACCCACTTCTTCACAAACGACACCGACTTTTTAATGTATTTAGCGGCCGTGGAATGTATCATTTTAGGCCCCTTTGGATGGGAACAAAAAAAGACTGCCTCGAACCGACGCGCAAGCAAGTGACTCATTTTGGATTTTACGTGATTTCGACAAAAGTTGGGAATTGACTGATACTTTCATTAAAATGCTTTGTAAATAAGGGTTTCTCTTGAGAGAACTGAAACCTTCCCACTGGACTGGAAATACTGTATTAATGTAGTAAACTTTTTAATGAATAAAAGCTTTTATTATTTTTATTTTCATTATCACAAGATCAGCATTACACAGAGACGTAAATATACGCTCATAACATATTAAAATCTTTTCTTAGGTCTTATTAATTTTTGCACCTTATCTTAATATCGTTTTTTAAGGCACATGAAGAATATCAAATCAAAAATAATAATAAATATATATTTTTTTGCAACGGAAAATAATCAGCTGATTTTTTTAATGTTAGGATTGGATTAGGATCCTTCTTTATTGTCTAATTTCGGTAGCTCTAGGGGTACATTTATCTAATTGATATTTGATATATTGGAAGAAGAGAGGAATTTTCGTAATGAAATATATTCTCGTGGGAATTTATTCTACGATTTGAAGAATTGGGGCCCAGAGATCGATTAATTACTGTTATAACGATAACTTTTGAACTAGAAAACCGATTTGATTGATCTTTCACTGTAACTAAAATTATTTATGTGGGGTAAAAAGTATCCAGACTTTCCTAAAGAAGGCACCACAAAAAAAAATGTTCATGACATTTTGTCTATTTGTTTGAGAGTTACAGCTATTTTTGTGACGCTATTTTTGATTTTTGCAAAACGATGGAACAAAAAGAATTTCATATGTTGATTAAACAGTTTTTTTTTCATGGAAAAAATACAGCCAGAACTCAAGAATGGCTTGAAAACTGTCATGATATATCTGCTCCGTCGTAAGAAACTACGAGTGTATGTCGATCGTTTAGTGAACTTAAATGAGGTCGTACAATCTCGGATGATGTACCACGTTCTGGACGTCCAAATAAGGCAGTACCTCCAAAAAACACAAAAAAATCCACCATATTGTTCTGAATAACTGCAAAGTGAAATTGAGAGAGAAAGCTGACGTCGCGAAGGTATCAACAGAATGTGTGAGACATAGTTTGTATTAATATTTGCATATGGGTGCCACGGACTCTCACGAATGATCAAAAATAGAAACGTGTCGAAAATTTAGAACGCCATTTGGCACAGTTTCGGCATAGTCCGAAGGAGCTTTTGCGTTGATTCGTAACAATGGATGAAACATGGATCCACCATTACACGCTTTAAGTCCAACAGGGAGTCCGCAGAGTGACTCGAACCGCATGAAAGCCGACCGAAGCGTCCAAAAACACAAACACTAGCTGGAAAGATTTTGGCAAGTATCCCTTGGGATGCTCATGGAATATTTATCGACTATTTTGAAAAGGTGGCTCTAGAGAAAGAAATTTGGCGCAAATGAAGAAATCGAATGGCAAACTGAGGCCTTTTTTAGAGAACTCGACAAATCGTACTATATGAAAGGCATCCAAATGTTTGCAAAGATTGCTGGAATAAGTATATCGCTCTTGAAGGAAACTATGTTGAGGAACAATCGATTTTTGACAAAACATTTTTTTTCTTTAAAAGCTTTGGGCCTTTTCACCCCAGGTAACAAAATATTTTATCAAACACAAAAAGTTTCATTAAAACCAGTTTAGTAGTTTTGTACAGGGAAAGTCAACGATAGAGTAAAGTCCATTATCTCATTTGTTTCGGGAATGACGAAAAAAATGTTAAATACAATAGTTTTAGGGAATGTTAAGGTGCACAGTTTAAAATTATTTTTGAGTATACAGGGTACTTCAAAAAAGTGTCGCCGATTTAACGTACTTTTTTTTTTAAATGGAATATCCTAATTTCTAATTTATTTTTAAATTCTGCGTAAAATTTTATAACTTTTTTATTAATAATGTTATATACCTAAACCTAGTAATTTTTTTAATATTTCAATTTTTTAAAAAAATACTAGTTTTCAGTTTTGTAAAATATTGCCAGTAGTGTCATTGTTTCTGAAGGTGGAATACTCATAATTGGCACGAGAGGTTCTATAAAGATGAAAAAAAGATATATGTAAAGAAATTTGAGTTAGATGCTACAGGTCATATACCTATTTCTAGTAGTTTTTCGATTTATTTTGAATTTTTCAATTTTTACCTTTGTTTTTAATACACTTACGCTATAACATCATAGTTGCCAAGACAAAACAAAAATGTAGGCATTATCAAATTTTAACATGTCTATTAAGCAAGTAGAAATAGTTTAATTTGTTGTAGTAAATGACGTATAAAAATAATAGTTATGGATTTTTTCTAAAAATGAATTAATTATAAATAATTGTCTTTTGGCAGTGAGGCTTTACGGAGCATTAATTATAAATAATTGTCTTTTGGCAGTGAGGCTTTACGGAGCAAAGTACCCTAATAGACGTATACCATCTAGAAAATCTTTTCAGTGCTTAGTAGAACGGTTTGATGGTAGTGATAGCGTTGAGTATAAGAAACGGACAGCAGTAAATCAGAATGCAACCAATGAGGAAAAAGAAATGGAGATTTTGCATCATATTGAAGATAATCCCCAGGTCAGCAGCCGTCAACTAGCTGACTTATCTGACACATTCCAATCTACGGCCAATCGCACCACTAGAAAATACAAGTATCATCCCTTTCATATGGAACTACACCAAGAACTTTAAGACCGTGATTTTGAACGACGAGTAAAACTTTTGTACCGCCATGATTGAAGCAATAGAGGCCGATACAAATTTTTTATCTAAAATGTTTTCTGATGAAGCTACTTTTCGCGGAAATGGAGCAGTTAACAGCCATAACATGCATTTTTTTTAACAGTTAATCCATTTTGGGTACAGGAAGTTGAAAACCAAAACCACTAGTCGCTTAATTTTCGAATTATTGGTCCATATTTTTTCCGCGAAACGCTTAACGGGCCTAGATATCTATTTTTTTGCAAAACGAATTACCCCAGCTTCTTGGAGAAGTTGATAACTTTGAAAGGGAACAAATGTTGATTTAACAAGACGGGGTAGTTCGGAAATTTTTAAACGGTCGTTACCACACAAAAATGGATCAGTAGAGATGGATTCATTCAGTGGCCCCCTCGATCATGTGACTTAATACCTTTAGACTTCTTTTTGTGAGGCTACATTAAAGATCGTGTTTATGTGAATCCCCCTACAGCACGAGAAGATAAGGAAAATATTATACGGGATGCGTGCAGACCAATAACGCCCTTTATGATAACGAAAGTGAAGAAAACGACTAAACATGTGTATTCAAGTAGACGGGAATATTTTTCAACATTTATTACGCCATAATAATTAATCATTATATAAGTTAAACTATACTAAAATTACTATTAACTATTTGTCTATGTTTTCACAATAGCGTAAGTGTATTAAAAACAAGGGTAAAAATTGAAAAATCAAAATAAATCGAAAACTATTAGAAATAGGTATATGACATACTTAATAAAAGTTGGAGAGTTTTGTAAAATTTATCAAAAAAATAATAATATACAGGTTGCGCCATTTAAAAAATTTCAAATTTTTCAATTTAAAATTGTCGAAATGTATAAATTTATTTTGAACACCCTGTAGCATCTAACTCAAATTTTTTTAGATATATCTTTTTTTCATCTCTACAGAACGCTCGTACCAATTATAAGTATTCCACCTTCAAAACCAATGGCGCTACTGGCCATTTTTTACAAACCTGAAAACTAGCATTTTTTTAAAAAAAAATGAAATATTAGAAAAACTATTAGGTTTAGGTATATAACAATATTAATAAAGAAGTTATAAAATTGTACGCAGAATTTAAAAATAGAAATTAGAAAATAGGATGTTCCATTTAAAAAAAAAACATTTGTTATATCGGCCACACTTTTTTGAATTACCTTGTATACTCAAAAATAATTTTAAACTGTGCACCCTAAAACTATTGTATTTAACATTTTTTTGTCATTCCCGAAACAAATGAGATAATGAACTTTAATCTATCGTTGACTCACCCTGTACATATTTGAGGACAAATGTACCTATGTGAAATTTGGTGTATCAGTTGGAATGCACTAACATACGGTACGGAAGCGTATAGACTAACATACATACTATATTTAAACAATATTATTTACACGCAATAAATTGAAAATCTTTTTTTTTAAATTGGTTCAAAAATCAAATTAATACATTTCGGGAGTAAATTTACATCAACGATATGGCACAAAATGTCAATACATAATATTTAAATTAATCTTTTGAGAAATCTTTCTATCGTAGATCTACTTTTTTAGATAAAGAACGTTTCTACAACCTTTTTAATTAATATAAAACATACCCACCCAACAATTTTCGTGCCTTTCCATAACGTACATACAGTTTTTGTCAATATTTCAGAGTAAAACTACTTTTTTCTACTTACCTGGCAACCGGTGTATATTTTCTACGACGTTTTAAAAATCGTTCTTCTGCACAACAAAGCAATACTACTTATATATGTGTTTTCCAAGCCAAATATAGCTAAATTATATTAATATTTTAGTGAATTGTGGTGAATAATTTTCAGTGTTTAGGAACTTCTTTTTCTTTTTTATTGACAGTTGCGTACTGTAGCTTTTAAATATTCCAAATAAATCAGTATGGGAGTGCTTCTAGAATGTTACATACGGTCGGTCAAATAAGAACGTGTTCACAATAATTCACTTTTGGTAGATGCGATTCTAGCGATCCAAAAAAATATCAGTAGAAGGAACCTTTGTCTACGACGAATTTTAGTAAAAGTATGAGTCGATTCCGAACATTCACCGAAATCGCGTAAAATCCAAAATGAGTTTGCCGTCGGTTCGAGGCAGTCTATTTTTGGTCCCATCCAAAGGGGCCTAAAATGACGCATTCCACGGCCACTAAATATATTAAAAAGTCTGTGTCGTTTGTAAAGAAGCGGGTAATCCGTTTTAACGAGACGAAAAGTGTCGACGACTGACCAAAATGTGGGTGGCTTGGTAGGTAAAGTCACTCCGAAAGTCGAAAAACGAATCGTGTCTTTGTTTTCACGGGACCTGAAATTGACGCTGCATCCAGGAGCGGCAAAATTAAGAAAATCGAGTTAGAATATGTCCCACGAGACAATTCCGAAGTATGTTGTTGTAGAAACCTTTGCTAGGCGAAAATCACGTCGCGAAACGGCTCGCTTAGGCCCATAATAAAATAAAGTCTGATCAATGGATCTTTGCAGTCATGTGATCAACGAAACGTCAAGAATATTCATACGATTCAATCGGCTGTCAATTCAGTGTCGGCGGTCGGAGTTTTAAATAATTTCAAAAGTCAAAATAGAATTTAAAATTTTTCATCCGGTTTGGTAATTAACGAAAACTACGGATATATTAAATGTGTATGATGTATAAAACACCCTAGTTCTTACTTGTGAAGGACATTTACTTCTTTGCATAAATCCAATGTCTAATATTACCTATTTTTATTTTTCAGGTTACTATTAGATTATTTCGGGAGTAAATTTACTTCATGAAAAGTTTACAATTGTTATCTGTTAGTTATTTGAAGTTTGTGTAATATTTGTAATGAAATTACAATACACACTTAATACAGCTTTATCAAATTTACATATAAGGTATTTTAAAAACTCTAAAAAATTGCACCGTATAACCCATTAAATAAAATTTTAAAATACGAAATTGAAATATAATACTTTTAAAAAGAGAAAGCAAAATTTACAATGAATATTGCCCAAGGGGATTGGAATGTGTCAATAAGTAATATTTAAATTATTAATTGAATAATGACACTAATCGCTAGAAGTTGATTCTTCACTCTTGCTTTCATTATTCCCAATACGAATAATGATTTCTGGAATCTCTTACCTTATTACCTCACCATCATACCACTATTTAGGTTTTCTGTATGTTGTACGTTGGCATGCCATACCTCTGGTGTCCACTTTTCTAAGGTTCTATTCCACATCTAAGGTACTTATTTATCTCCATATCCCTCTTCACCAATGTGCTTGTTATAAAATGTTTTTGCATTTGCCCAAATCAGCTCGAATGCAGTAAACTGACAGTGATAAGGAGGTAATCTCAATACGTCATGCTCGTACTCTTTAAAAATTTTATCAATTTGATATTCCTTTGATTTTTTATGACCTTTTCAATATCTAACAATTCTGTCCTAAACATCTGTTTGTTATGAGGTAAACCAGAGGTTCCCAAACTTTTTTTTCTCGTAGACCACTTTCAAAATTTTACTGGTTTCGGTGGACCCCCTGCTGCTACATTTCTACCATATTCCCAAAACTCGTCAAGAAATGTGAAGATTAAATCTAACGATGGAAATTTGCGTCGTGGCTGAGTTCCAACTCTAAATTGTGAATGGTAAAAAAAAAAAAAAGAAAAATAATATATTTTCTTGTGTTCTATTTATTAAAATAATATCATTACACACTTAATATAAATAAAATTAAACATTAATAAAGTACCGTAACTTCAACAATGCAAATCAACAATTAAAAAAAAATAGTCATAATTTTAATGGGAGGAATGTACTTGATGGATTGACAGCAAATTATCAATATTTGGCTTCAGTTTTGTAAGGAATAACCGCAAATCTCCCCGTTCTGTGATGTTCAATCTGCACCTTTTTTTGTTAATAGGTTTGTAAGGACACTAAAACTTTTTTCGACAAGGTATGACGAGGAAAACGCTATCAAAAGTTTTCTCGCAATTTCCCACAGCCCAGGATATTTTTCGGGTATTTTGCTGCCTGCCTGTTAACTGCTTTAATTACAAATTGAAGCGATTGGTGCAATCCCTCACTCAAATTTTTCGCTACCAGGTGTTGTCGGTGGATGACACAGTGAATTGCAGTTACTCCTGGTATAATTCTTTTAAAATGGCTTATAAACCCACGATATCGCCCGAAGATGGCAGGAGCTCCATCTGTTGCCACCGAAATAATGTTTGTAAATGGAATCGATTTTTCTTTAAAAAAATCACTCAGAACATTAAATATTGATTCGCCTTTAGTGTCCGTCTCCAAAGTTTTCGCGAATAGCAGCTCTTCATGGATTTCTTCGTCCATAACAAATCGAACATATGCCAATAATAATGCTTCCTTACCAGGTAAAGTTGACTCGTCCAGTTAAATAGAAAAATGAGTTGTTTGCAGATAATTACACAAGAAGCTTTCAATCTCAGAGCTCATTTCATCAATACGTCTTTGTACAGTGTTGTGACTCAAAGGAATTCTTTTGAGTACGTCTAATGGAGGTATGTGCAGAACAGTTTTTAAAACCCCTTCAACAGCGGGTAAAATTAATTGTTCTCCGATGGTGTGCGGTTTTCCAGATTTCGCTATAAGCAATGAGATATTGTAAGATACCCGCAAGCCATCATCGTAACTTTGAGGCGTTGAAGCGAACATACTGTGCACGGTGGGTCTCTTTTCATATTTTTCCTTCAATGTTTGAAAATATTTTAAATCTTTACCTATTTTATCAGGATGACACCTTCTTAGATGATCTTCGAGCTTCGATGGTTTCATAGAGTCATTGCTCAAAACTTTGTTGCATAAAAGGCATATGGGCAACCGTTTGTCTGCCTTTGATGGAAGAAAACCAAATTTCAAATAATCAACACTGTACTGTCGACATTTCTTCTTAGATTCAGCCATGTTTGTATCAGTAACCTACCTGTAAAGAAAAAAATGTTTGTTTAGTAATCATAAGGCGACTTTAACAGGATATGGCTATTTTAACAGAATAAAATAGGATTAATTAATTATTGCAATGAAAAAACCGAAATGCCGGCGCCATAACTGATTTTAATGATTAAAAGCAATAAACTGCTAAGACCCATATAGAGGTTTTCACAAAACGGCTGAACCTATTTTAAAGTAATATAAAATATTTTTTAATTAATTATATTTTGATACATTTCTGTAAATTCGAGAGAAAATACTTTTAAAGAATATTTTGACATCAAAACTCCGCGATTTTAATGATTTATTTATTACTTTGATGTACGTTACGAGTGGTACATAAAGACACGTACAATTTATGAAAATATTTTTGGTCATTTAGCATTAGCAACTACGAGGGCACTGAAATATGTACAAACATGCAGGTCAATCATATATCTCTCCTTTAGTGAATCACCACAGTCGGGTAAATAAATAATTTTATAATAAAAAGTACTAAAAGCTCAATCTTTCTGGGCTTTCTGTTCTTTTATAGAAGTATCGAATAATGGCCCTGTTCAGTATTTAATTTTTATTACGTACCTACTACACGCAAACATAACAAATATAATATTATTACAATATAAAATAAAAGTATGAATAACAAATAGGCAGGTACTTACTTTTTCCGGCACTGGCAAACACTGACATCGATTCACTCACTCTTTTCTTTTCAAAATTCCGGAAACAAATGAGTAACGTTTGTCTTTGGCATTCGTATTTATATTGGTGAATAATCAAACAAGTTCATGTAAGATTGCAAGCACAACACAAGTCGTATTTCGTCCCTTTGCACGTCTGAACGGGTTGCGTTGCGGGCGGGCGGGCGGGGCGGGCGGGCGGGCGGCGCTTTGCAAGTCTCGACGCGCGTTGTACTGAATATCGAATATGCAAATTTTTGCAAGTAACAGTCGCTGACCTTTTTAAAATACACTACTCAAAAAAAATTAAGGGAGGTTTTAAAACAGGGAAATTAATGATAAATAAACAGGCTATCTGACCATATGCCGGCCTAACTGAAAAAATTTTTTTCAAGCCCGTGGACCAAAAAACAAAATATTTGCAATATTATTTTTTCGCGCTATCTGTTAGGATTGCATGAGAACCGTAGCTCCTAAAAAAATCTTAACCAAAAAATCTGAAAATTAGAATCTTAAAGCTTCAAAATGCTTTTTTTTTTAAAAAGTCCCAATACGACCATTTTTCACCGAAATACAGCCTGTCAAAAATCACCGAAAAAATTTGGAATTTCTTTTGCTCCCTTAATTTTTTGAGTAGTGTATTATCTGCCTACATTGATAGGTAAAGCTAAGCCAACATTTTTGTTCTTTACTATCGAAACCAGCTAAATTTTTCGTGGACCCCCACTTATAACTTGTGAACCCCCATTTTTTTTTCACGCCAACGTAGACCCCCGTTGAGTCTCCCGTGGACCCCTGGGGGTCCACCTGAACCACTTTGGGAATCACTGAGGTAAACTATTCTTCTGTAACCACTAGAGAATTTTTTTTCTTTTTTCCATGTTGAAGATGGCTGTTTTTCTACTTCAACTGAATGGTATGAAGCATTATCCGTTCTAATTAAAGATGGTTCTTCTTGGCAAATAGTAAATTGGCATTTTTCAGAAAACCCCCACTGTGGCCAGCACGTGAAACAATAAACCTTTTACCATCAAATCCCCCAGGCTTACGAACACTTTTAATGTTGTCATCCTGCCATGATTTCCTTTGGCTGCCTTTTCAAAAAATCCATGTTTCGTCTATGAAAACAAACTGACGGGCAATGTGTGTATTTTTGTTTTTCGATATACTTTCTGAGAAAAGCTGCCCTCACTGAACAATTTCTTGGTGTCTCTATTGATGTTCGTCTGTTGTCATCTTTCTTAAATTTGAAACCCAAATCCAGAAGTAATGTTCGAAGGGTTCCAGAACTGACATTAATTATCTTTTTTTGTCGCAGTTCTTTACGTAAGTTATTTATAGTAACATGTTTTTCTAAAAGTACAATATGATTTACTTTCATAACACTATTATGGTCAAATACAGCATATCACCAAACAAACACACCTAATATATCTTTTGGGAAATGACTTTCGGCCGGATTCTCTAAATATTTATTCGTTAAGTTATCTAATTTCCAAGGGCTTTTATAAGGATTTAAACTTAATAATATGCAAGCCTGTAAGTTATGTCCTTTTTAAGTTAATAATTTCAGACATTTTATGCTGAAACGACCCTTTTCATCCAATAATTGACGCTTGCGAATTTTTCTTAACGATATACTTTAATCCAAAGGGCAGTATTTAGTTCTTTGTGGGGTTTTTGTCGAAAATCTCGGACATTCTAAATTAATGCAGTTTTTATGCAAATGAGTATTTTTCTGCGGTTAATGTTGGACCAAAAATTGTAAAGAAATATGTAGTGCATTTAAATTTTCCTTTTCAAGGTTTGCTTTGTAAAATTTCTCTTTGTGGCGACATTTTGTACGTTAGTTAACTAAATTATTTTATTCACGTTCCGTATTTCACCCTCCACTGAATTGTGGCAGATTGTAATCACGTCATTCTCACAAAAGTGCATCTAAATTAAGCCACCAGAGCAGCGGTAAAATCTCGTTATCTGCCTATGGTCGGATTTCGTTCTTAGTTGAAGTCGGCAGTTGACTAAATTCCATTGAGGTTAATTTAAAAAAAAAAAAACACAAATTAATATATGTACAATGTACATACGAGGCTGGTTTGAAAAGTCCGTGCAAAGTCCGAGAGATGGCACCACCTCGGCACGTATCGAGGTCATGTTTAGTTAGTAGCATCTCTTGAATGAACGCACACCAAGTTTCAGCCATATTGGTCTATTTCTTTGTGTTTGGCATTCGTGTGAATCAAGGAAGTCGAGTGATTTTCAAGAAATGGACGAAAAAGAATTTCGTGTGGTGATTAAACATTACTTTATGAAAGGCAAAACGCCTCAGGAGACTAAAGAGAAGCTTGATAAACATTATGGTGGCTCTGCACCTTCGATTAGAACAGTTTATAAGTGGTTTCAAAATTTTCGGACTGGCCATATGGGCACAAGTGACGCTGAACGTTCTGGACGGCCTGTGAAGGTTACGACTCCAGAAATCATTGATCCAATCCATGATATGGTGATGGATGACAGAAGAGTTAAGGTGCGTGAGATTGCTAGTGCTGTGGGTATCTCGACTGAACGGGTACATAATATTTTGCATAAACATTTGGACATGAGAAAGCTATCCGCAAGATGGGTACCGCGATTGCTCACGCTTGACCAAAAACGGAATCGTGTGAAGTGTTGCAAGGATGGTTTGCAGCTGTTCCAGAAAAATCCGGAGGACTTTAAGCGTCGTTTCGTCACTGTGGATGAAACATGGATACATTACTATACTCCTGAGACCAAACAACAATCTAAACAATGGGTTACCAAGAGGGAATCTGCACCAAAAAAGGCGAAGACCGTTCCTTCGGCCGGAAAGGTTATGGCGACTGTCTTTTGGGATTCGCTAGGGATAATCCTCATCGACTATCTGGAAAAGGGTAAAACTGTTACAGGTGAATATTATTCATCGTTATTGGATCGTTTGAAAACCGAGCTGCAAGAAAAACGCCCGCGATTGGCCCACAAGAAAGTCCTTTTTCATCACGACAACGCACCAGCACACACCTCAGCAGTTGTGGTCGCAAACTTAATGGAAATAGGATTCCAACTCGTTTCACATCCCCCCTATTCTCCAGACTTGGCTCCCTCGGACTACTATTTGTTCCCCAATTTGAAGAAATGGCTGGCGGGACAAAGATTTTTTATTCAAACGAGGAGGTGATTGCAGACACTAATGGATATTTTGCAGACTTGGACAAATCCTATTATTCGGAAGGGATCAACAAACTAGAACATCGTTGGACGAAGTGTATAAGCCTAAAAGAAGACTATGTCGAAAAATAAAAAAGGTTTACCCCAAACACATAAGTAGTTTTTATTTTTGCAAACCAGCCTCGTATATATACCCAAAAATGTACATATAATGTACAGTGTACAGATAATGTACAAATAGTATATGTACATATGGGCTCCAAGACTCGATACTGTCTCCTATTTTCTTTCTCATATACATCAACGATCTGCTGGAAAGAACCAGCAATCCAATCTACAACTTTACAGACGACTGTACGCTTATTTCTTCATTCACTTTGAATACTTGGACATCAGCTACTTATACAAATATCCGCCTACAGCCTACGGCTTTGCAGATGACATTCACTTTAAACTCTCGAATATCGACTACTAACAGAAATATCCACAGATAACAGGAAGTCGTTCAACTTATAAAGACTTGGGGTGACAGTAACCAAGTAGAATTTAATACTATGAAAACTCAAGTAGAAGTTAACGTTGCTGAATCTGATATAGTTATGTCGGGCGTTAATTTGGGAGCAAATATGCCTTGGTAAGAACATGTTGCAAGCAAAGCAAAGAGAGCTTCTCAAAACCTGAGAATATTATTTCGAATTAGAAAGCTTTACACTCCACCACAACTACTACTTCTGTACAAAACTCAAATTCGACCAACGACGGAATATTGCTCCTATATTTGGAGCTTTGCTCTCAAATATACCCTGCATTCTATTCAGAAGAAGGCTGTTCGCCTGATTGGAGCATCGAAGAGCAGTGGGCAACTTGAGTCTATTCTACAAGTACCTTCATGGAAAGTGTTCGAAGAATGTAGCTCGCTTAATTCCTTCTAAAGCGATATATGCTAGAAATACACGACACGCTAAAAAACTGAAACAAATTCTACAACTGTAGTTAAATGTCAACATACCATACATTCAGTGTTCTAATCTCGAAGAGTAAAAATTCCCGAAGATAAGTCGTGTAATCGTAGGCAAAACGTCGTATATACCCATGGGCAATATGGCTACGGTTTTCCAACCTAAGGTCTTAGCCATCCTCAGATGTGCGAAAATACAAATCTCGAAAGGGACAAACAATACGAAAATTTTAATCTGCTGCGACAGTAAAGCAGCTATACAAGCTCTTGCCAAATCCACCACGGACAACTTGCTGATCAGGGAATGCGTGCAATAACTAAACACGTTAGGAGGTAACAACGAGGTTACCCTAATATGGGTACTAGGCCACCAAGGCATATCTGGAATTGAAATAGCGGACGAACTCGCCAAAAGAGGCACCTTAGAGGACCCACCTGAACAGGTTGTAGGAGTTCCACTCGCTTTCGGTAAAAACAAGATCAAAGACACCAACACTCTTAGACTGCAGGAGCGGGGTGTCGTCAAGCCAAACTCCTTATGAAACAAACTACGACAGGCAGAACAAAGGAACTCTTGTCGATGTCAAAACAAAGGCTACGCTTGAGTATAGGACTCCTTACAGGACATGTGGCACTACAAGCCCATTTATATAACCTCAAACTGGCTGAGCGGAAAACATGTCGGCTGTGCGAGGGAGAAAGCGAGGACAGTATTCACATTTTGTGCGAATGTCCTGCACTAATGGTTAAAAGATACAGATACTGGGGTCAACTATTCTGTGAACCCAAAGATCTACAAGAGGTCAAGGTCAGTAGCCTATGTCTCTTGGCAGAAAATGCCGGACTAGGACTACGACTCTGATTCGAGAGTGGGGAGTCACAGCAGAACTTTTAGATCTGGGTGACATTAGGGACTCAAGGTACCACTCACTCTTTCTACTACTACTACTACTCGAAGTTGGCACGATTTAATCTCAAGAACCACGATTTGTCAAAAGTATACTCGTTAATTTAAAAAAAAAGCATATGATTCAGTTTACCATTAATGGAAATATCTAGTGTTAAACAATAAATTTTCGAAAATTAATTATTTGTTCACCAGGTTACATAGAAAGATTTTTTTTTGCCCCCCTGTCGTATACAAAAAGTTACCTGACTCCTTTTTCCGGGCAATACCTTTTCAGTGAACTAAGAATTTTTTGCAATTTTGAAAGTCTGCCAACACTTGACGGATTCGTGAACAGTTGCTCCAGGCAATAAGTTTTATATTTCATATATGAAGGTGTTTGAATGTAAATATGCGAAAGCCTCGGATCTGTATTTACAGTACAAAAGGCTTGAGTAAACTTATATTGCACGTTCGGTTGCAATTGGTAACTTTTCCATTATTAGTAATTCGACAATCTTCAAATCTATGTATATATATATTTATATATATATATATATATATATATATATATATATATATATATATATAATATAATATATATATATATATATATATATATATATATATATATATATATATATATATAAATATATATATATATATATATATATATATATATATATATATATATATATATATATATATATATATATATACAGTGAAATTCTCCCTCGCAGACACCCCTCTTACACGGACATATCCCTTAAACGGACAGTTTCCCATGGTCAATTGGCATTGTGTTAACTCCCTCTTGGACGGACATTCTCTTGAACGAACGCGGACACAAAAAAGTGTTCTCTTAACCGGACAAAAAACAATAAAAAATAAACGCCCTGTCTCATTTTTCTGTGGCGAGTATCGCTGTTGCGTTTCCCAATCGCGCCGCGCGCCAACGTCGCTGCCTGCCTTTACTGAGGGACTTCCCCTAGTAAACCGGGGATTTACCGATCTCAATTTTTCGGTACACGCGGGGATTTAATATTAGTCTGACGCCTCTATGAAAAAGAGACACAGTGGGCGACACATTCATTGTAGAAATGGCTCCAATTAGAAAAATTCTCACGCTTAAACAAAAAATTGAGATTGTTGATGTTCACAATAAGGAAAAGTTAAGTGTAAGGGACTTATCCAAGCGTTTTAATATCGGAAAAACACAAGCTGCTGATATAATTAAACATAAAGAAATCCTTCCTAATAAGTGGATGTCGATTAACAATTTAAATGAAAAAAGAAGCTTTTTGACTGGTGATGGTACCACAATTGACAAGTTGTGTTATAACTGGTTTATAGCAGCTCGCCATAAGGGGATTCCTTTAACAGGTATGCACACGAATTATTTTTTGTTAGATAAGGTTTTCTGGAATTAGTGCATTAATTTTCTTTTCTGTCAATTCAAAGAATGGATAAAAGAGTTGAGAGTATTAGTAGGCTTGTCATGAAAAAAATGCAAAAAACTTATTTTTAATGTATTTTTCAGGTTCGCTAATACGATGCAAAGCAAAAGAAATAGCCGAGTCTCTGAGACGTTCTACATTCAGTGCTTCTTCTGGTTGGCTTAATAAATTTAGAATCCGCCACAACATAAGTTTTAAAACGATTTCAGGAGAAGGAGCTTCGGTTATTACTGAAGATGATTCATCATTCTGGAAAAAATGCCCTTCTTTAATTAAGGGATATTCACCGAGAGACATGTATAATGCCAATGACACTGTATTTTAGGGTTCTATCCAACAAAACGCTAACATTAAAAAAAGAAAAATGTGTTGGTGGTAAATATCCCAAAGAGAGGTTTACAATTTTGCATTGTGTAAATATGGCGGGAGAAAAAGAAAAACTTGTCATTGGTAAGGCAGCTAAATCCAGAGCTTTTAAGAATATTAAAATAAACAACCTGTCATTAACTTGGAAGTATAATAAGAAAGCTTGGATGACAGGAAAAATTATAACAGAGTGGTTGCAAGATCTTGATTGGAAAAAGACAAAAGAAAACAGTTGTTTTGTTATTTTTAGACAATGGAGAATCTCATCCAAAAGACGTCCGCTTAAAAAATATAAAAATCTTGTTTCTGTCCCTAACTGTACATCAGCGTGTCAACCACTTGACCAGGTAATTATAAAAAATTTTAAAATTCATTACCGAAGTCTAATACTAAAACACCTGATAGTAACCATTGAAACTGCTGGTACAGCTTTTGTGTTAATTAAGAAAATTACGCCATTGGATGCAGTTTACCGCTTGGGAACAAGTAACCAAGGAAACAGTTGAAAATTGCTTCCGTAAAGCAGGATTTAAGCATGAAAATATGCAAAGTGAAGACCAGTTAACTGAGGCTGTTACATCTGATCCAGAAGATGACTTACCACTTAACGTACTTGCAGTTATCCTCAAAAAATAGAATTTTTTGGAGTTAACTGATAATGAAAACCTTAATGATTTTTTGAATATAGATGAAATATTGAAAATCCAGATTCAGAACAAGAAATTGAAAATCCAGTTGAAGTACAATGACTTTCCGAAGATTCTGATGTCGATGAGGTTCCAGTACCAACAGATGCTATCCGAAATTATGGCTAAGCTATTACCTTAACCAAGCAGCTTAAAAGTTTTGCCGAAGATGACGGAGATGAGGGGTCTTTAGAGCTTCTTTCCAAATTAGAAATACGATTTGTGGACGCCATTTTAAAGAAAAATAGGAGACAAACAACAATATATGAATTTTCGCGTCATTAAAGTGACCTTTCATATCATATGTATAACTCTACCCTATTATATTTTATATGTATCTAAAGGTAACAAACCTTTGTTTTTTTACATACGTACATACATAAGTATACGTTTTAAATGTCCCAAATTCTTTAATTACAGTTTTCATTAAAAAAAATGGTTTTTTTTTTGTATTTCTTTTTAAGCGGACACCCCTTTTGAACGGACACTTGGTGTCCGCCCAGGGGAAATTTCACGGTATATATATATATATATATATATTATATATATATATATATATATATATATATATATATGTATATATATATATATATATATATATATATATATATATATATATATATATATATATATATATATATATATATATATATATATATTATATATATATATATATATATATACATTCATTGTGTATATACCCTGAAAGTCAACTATTTGTGACAAATAGTTGACTTTCAGGGTATATACACAATGAACATTAAAAAATAAAGAATTTTTGAAAATGCCTAAAAAAAATAAGGCGAAACGTCAAATAGACTAGTTTGTGTTTTCCAAAAGAACCTAAGTACCCAAGAAAAACCAATCAAGTTTATATATATATATATATATATATATATATATATATATATATATATATATATATATATATATATATATATATATATATATATATATATATATATATATATATATATATATATATATATATATATATATATATATATATATATATATATATATATATATATATATATATATATACATATATATATATATATATATATATATATATATATATATATATATATATATATATATATATATATATATATATATATATATATATATATATATATATATATATATATATATATATATATACACATATATATATATACATATATATATATATATATATATATATATATATATATATATATATATATATATATAATGAAGATTATACATGTGTAAGCGATCGAAAGGACGCTCTCCCAAATGTTTGACTGATGACACGGCGGGGTTTGTGTGGATGAGACAGACACTGGACAGTCAAAAGTGGAAAGATCCAGTAATGGACCGATGAAGGCTGAAGAAGAAGAAGAATATATTACATAAATATAAATGTTACAATAAATTAGTAAAGATTTCCTTTTGGCACACAACTGAAAGGGGCCGTGTACTATACATAAATGTTGGCATTTTAAATTTTTTATAAGTGATATTGAGGCGCCTGGATGCAAGAAGTTCCGGAGGTAGAATGGCCCCCCGTTCGGATCTCCGGGTGGGGGCTGGTTCGGAGGCGTCGACTTGCAGACATCAAAATTTTAAGATAGATTTTTGCAACATACGAGGTATAAACTCGAACATAAATTCAGTGCATCAACACCTGCAATCAGATAAACCTCATGTACTTGCTCTATGTGAAACCAAGGTCAGTCCATCGACCAGCACGGTCAATTATCTTTATCCTGGGTACGACTTCTATTCCCGATTTAGGCGTAACTTTGGAATCTGTCTTTTTGTCAGAAGCGACCTCTCTTGTCAACGAGAAGAAGATCTGGAGCCCCCAAACTTTGATGTTATGTGGTTAAAAATAACGACTCAACAAACCGCAAGGTTCATCTGTATCCTGTATCGACCACCAAGTGATACCAATTTTCGAACACTTTTCGCTTCTCTTGCGGACACCATCGATCATTTACAAAGTAACTATCCAAGTGCCGAAATTGCCATCCTGGGCGACTTTAATGTCCACAATATCAACTGGCTCAAATATTCAAATACTACCGACGAACAAGGTCGTGAAGCTGAATCATTCTCAATCAGTTGTGGCTTAACTCAGCTTATTGACGAACCAACACGGATCCCTGATCGAGACGGGGAGTTCGCCAGTCTTCTTGATCTGTTTTTAACCACCAATCCGGAGATTTACACGGCCACCGTAAATCCGCCGTTAGGTTCTTCCGACCATAAACTGCTTTCGACATCGAGTATCCTGCCAATCAGTGACAGAGAGGCGCCTAGGCCGCGCAAGATTTGGCACTACAAATCTGCTAAATGAGAAGATCTCATGGAATACTTTCGAACTTTCCCTTGGATGGACGTTTGTTTTCGATTCGATAACCCATCTGACTGCGCCAGGGAGGTCTCCGATGTTATTTTGGCTGGTATGGAAGCTCCCTTTTTCGAAGAAATGCTCCTCCAACGGCAAGCCTTGGTTCGACCGAAAATGCAAAGAAGCTGTTGCTTCTAAACATATTGCCTACCGACAATGGCGTGAAAATCCTAACACCTTAAATCGAAACATCTTTGTTGATGCCCGGAACAGATGCAAGGGAATTATCGACGAAACCAAGGAGGCACACAATCAACGAATTAGAAACAAACTTCTCGCTTGTCCCAACAATTCCAGGTCCTTTTGGGCAGTCGCTAAGGCAGTTAGTCAAAATTTTACCAAATCCACCATACCACCACTCACACGGCCAGATAATTCCACTGCAACCACACCTGTTGAGAGAGCGAACTTGTTGGCTGAACTTTTTGCTTCACATTCTACTGTCGATTTCCAAGGAAAAACACTACCTACTATTCCCATATTGCAGTCAAGGATGCACGATGTTGTCTTCAGACAGCGCATCATAAAGCGTATTTTAATGAAGCTAGACACCAAGAAGGCTTCTGGCGCTGACGGAATACCTGCCATAGTTCTCAAAAACTGTGCAAGCGAACTAACACCAGTTTTCTGTAGACTTTTTAACCTATCCTACAGAAAGGGAATATTTCCGTCCTGCTGGAAATGTGCCACGGTTCAGCCGATACCTAAAAAAGGTAAGAAGACCTTGCCAAATAACTACCGACCAGTTGCACTGCTTTCAATAATATCGAAAGTCATGGAAAAGGTTATCAATGAGCATCTTCTAAAATATCTTGAACAATTCAATATTATTAGCGATCAGCAATATGGTTTTCGTAAACATAGATCAACAGGAGATCTTCTGACTTATGTAACACATGTTTGGAACAACGCAATTGAACACTTTGGAGAATCTCGAGCGGTTGCTCTTGACATATCCAAGGCATTCGACCGTGTTTGGCACGATGGACTGTTGGCTAAGTTGCGCTCTTATGGTATGTCTGAAAGGTTCTGTTTGTGGCTCTCATGTTTCCCCAGAGAGCGTTCTTTACGAGTGGCGGTCGACGGATTTCTTTCTAACACCCTCACTATCAACGCTGGTGTGCCCCAGGGCTCCATACTGTCTCCTACTCTCTTTCTCATTTACATTAACGATCTGCTGGAAAAGACCGGGAATCCAATCTATAGCTTTGCAGATGACAGTACGCTTGTCTCTTCATTCACCTTGAACGCTCGGACATCGGCTGCTCAGGCGAATGTCCGCAGACAGCAGGAGGTCGTTCAACTCAACAAAGACCTGGAAGAAATTCTATCTTGGGGTGACAGTAACCAAGTGGAATTTAACGCTACAAAAACCCAAGCGGCAGTTTTTTCTAAAAAAGTTAACGTTGCTGAACCCGACATAGTTATGTCGGGGCACTCCATTCCCCTAGCATCGTCGCTCAATTTGTTGGGCGTTAGTTTGGGAGCAAATATGTCTTGGCATGAACATGTTGCAGGCATAGCAAGGAGAGCTTCTCAAAAGTTGGGAATATTATTTAGAACCAGAAAGCTTTACACCCCACAACAACTGTTAATTCTTTACAAAGCCCAAATTCGACCAACTATGGAATACTGCTCCCACGTTTGGGGCTCCGCTCCCAAACATACACTGCATTTGTTGGATTCTGTTCAGAGAAGAGCGGTCCGTCTGATTGGGGACCCGGAATTGACCGGCGGCCTTGATTCGCTGGAACATCGAAGAACGGTTGGCGACTTGAGTCTGTTCTACAAGTATTTTCATGGAAGGTGTTCGAAGGATGTGGCCCGCTTAATTCCTCCCAAAGCGGTGCATGTTAGAAATACACGTCGCGCTGGTGCTTCGCATCCGTATGAGGTTCAGCTTGTTACTCCGCGTACAACGCTTTTCAAGCAATCTTTTATATGGAGAACGTCATCCCTTTGGAATAATTTGCCCAGCGCTGTGTTTCCCACCGAGTACAATTTACAGCGATTCAAGAACAACATGAATCGCTTTTTCCGCACTCGTGCCGCTCCTGGAGCGCTTTAGGGACTTCCCTGCAGCACGTGTGCTAGACCAATAAAAAAAAAAAAAGAACAAAACTAATAAAATTTTGGCTTATCCATTTTAAAAAAATTTAACGATGCCCAGAATCGTACATAGTACGCGATCTTTTCAGTCATGTGTCATAAAAATGTACTCATTTTTACTAATTTGATATTTTCCTAAAAATTTGTTTATGGTAGAAAGAAAATATTTAAATTAGTTTGTTAACATTAACTAATTAAGACATCTTATTTGGTAAGCACTTTTGTTTTGATGAAGGTAAGAATTGCCGAAACGTTAATGAACTGTGAACACAGATATTTTTGTTATTCTTGAACTACAATCACCAATATATAACCATCAAAGTAGAAAATACTCTTTGGGAATGGGAACAATTCTGAAAAAATTCATGATGATTATACGAATAAAAGCAAGTATTTTTTGTCTCTTACATAAATTCTCGACAAGTTTTAGCTTTCGCGTAAAAAATTGTTGAATATCCAAAATATGGTAAATACGCTGTGATAAATATCTCCGAAAAATGAGCCCAATAAAAAAAAATGTCCTTAAAAATTGTAAGTTTATTGGGGTAGAATAATATCAGAAAAAACGTTTGTTATATTAGGAAATTACAGTTCTACTTTAGTTTTTCCGAAATTTTTTGAAATCCATTTTCAGATTTGAGGCAACAAACACACATAATATATCTTTTGGAAAATAACCAGCTAACTGAGCTAGTTAACTTCGAGCGGTAGCAGCAGCAAGAACACAGTATCAAGTAGCAGCAGCAACAACAGCACTTGAAAATGCCAAATGAGATTTTGGCGAAACGTCGTGTTGTTAGACGAACAGATTGAAACCCGGAATTTTAATGTATTACACACACACACACACACACACATATATATATATATATATATATATATATATACATACTTCTTCTCTTTTTTTTTTATATCTTTGAACATGTAACAATTATTTCCTTTTTTAATTGTCTTGGGTTTAATGTTCATGAATTCAAAAGACTTGTTATACATCATCGCATTTATTTGTGGTAAAATGTTTCGACCAGTTCTTTAATTTATTATTTATTTTAAAATACTATTCACATATAAATTAAAAATATACTAAATCGATACATGAGAACATCACATTGAACATTTTACATGGACAGTTACATTTGAATTTTTTACAGCACTCTACACAATAAAAGCTTAAACAACTGATGAAGACCAGAAAGTATAGTAGAAACGTTTTGCCACAAATATGATATATAACGAGTATTTTGAATTCATGAACATTAAACCCAAGAAAATTATAAAAAGCATATGTATATACATCTATATATATATATATATATATATATATATATATATATATATATATATATATATATATATATATATATATATATATATATATGTATACATATATATATATATATATATATATATATATATATATATATATGTATATATATATATATATATATATATATATATATATATATATATATATATATATATATATATATATATATGTCCATGCCAATGTCAAAGAAAGTAAACAAAACAAAAAAATTCCTAAAACATCATCCCGAATTAGAAATACTAAAAGCGGATAAAACCAACAAAACCGTCATAATGAAAACAGAAGAATATAAAAACAAAATGAGTCTGTTACTTAATGATAAAAAAACATATAAACAAATTAAGCAAGATCCTACTAATAGATATCAAAAACAAAACAATCAACTAATAGAAAGATGGAAAAATAAACAATATATTGCACCACAAATTGCTAACACATTGAAAATTAGAAATTCCTTACTACTAAAAATATATGGACTCCCAAAGCTACATAAAAATAACATTCCACTGCGACCAATAGTTTCATTCATTAAACACCCGTTTAACAGCTTATCCAAATTTCTCAAAAATATAAACGAAAAGATAATTTACAAAAATAACTACTATATTAAAGACTCATTCCATTTCAAGGAAAAAATAACAAAAATAAAACTTCCACCGGACACTATATTGGTATCCCTTGACGTCATATCATTATACACCAGTATACCTCTGACTCATGTAATTGAAATTATAAAGAATAAATGGAACGAAATCAAAGAATTTACCGATATACCAATAGAAGAATTTAGTGCTGCAATCAAATTGATTCTGAACTCAACATATTTTCAATTTGAAGAAAATCTATATCAACAAATAGACGGATGTGCAATGGGTTCATCCATATCCAGTGTGGTGGCACAATTAGTAATGGAGGAATTAGAGGAGAATGTCCTTTCCCACATACCATTTGAAATACCATTTTTCTATAGGTTCGTTGACGATTGTATTACTGCCATTCCAAAAATTTTTTACAATATATTTTAAACAACTATAATAATTACAATAAAAAACTACAATTCACAATAGAAATAGATAAAAAAATTAATTTCCTTGACCTAACATTACACAACAAAGACCAAAGTATAAAAACAGAGTGGTACACAAAGCAAACATGGTCATCTAGATATCTAAATTATAACTCAAACCATCCACTAAAATACAAGAAATCAGTTGTAATTGGTCTGGCGGATCGGGCAATATCCCTAACAGACCCAGAATATCAGAAAGAATCAATAAACAAAGCCAAAAAAACACTGGAATTAAATAACTGCCCGGTATATCTTATAAACCAAATATTCAAAAGACGGATACATAAATTTTATAATTCTACTGAAAACAAAAACCAACAACAAAAAAGCCCAACAGAAACAACGCATATCGTTTTACCATACTTAAACGAATTTTCATAAAAAATTGAAAAACTTTTTAAAGAGCATAATATAAATATCGCTCATAGAGCCCATAACTTACTGGCAACCAACTTTTCAAAATTAAAAACCAAAACCCCAAAAAATAAAAAGAGCAATGTTGTATACCAGATTCCTTGCAATAATTGTGAAGATAGTTATATAGAGCAAACTAGCCAATATTTGGAAAATAGGATAAAGGGACATAAGTATGACAAAAGTAATAGAACAGCACTAACCAAGCACGAAGAGGAAAAGAAACACACATTTAATTATGAAGGAACCAAGATTTTAATCACTGAGAACAATAGGAAAAAAAGAGAAATATAGGAATCTATTATGATACAAAAAATACCAACCGCTATCAACAACAAAAAAGAAACAAATAACCTGAGCCAAATATATATGGCAGTACTATAAATGCAGTCTACATGTTGTGATCGTCCCAATTTTTAAATGAAAATAAAATGCCGAAATGTCAATAAAAGGAAAGGATCACAATAAAATTTAGGAAGTTTCATTCTATAATTGACCTCCGAACCCTAGAAAATTGAAAAATAAAAATACATACAGGGTCAATGAAAAATAACAAAATTATATATATATATATATATATATATATATATATATATATATATATATATATATATATATATCTAATTAATGTAAATAATTACGCTTAAAAATGTGTGCAGCATTTCGATTGAAAAATAGTCTCGTTCTACGTACAAAATTTTTCAATCTCCACCCGCTTCACTTCGTTCCCTTGGAGTGATCTCTATTTCAAATTTCAAAATGTGATTTTTTTACGAATACTATACAGCTTTTAGCGAAGGAAGTAAAAACATGGTAAATATCCTTTGAGTTACCACGACTTCGGAAAATATCACTTAGCCGGAAGTAATTTTTCTTTTGAAATTTTCGTCTTAGAATTTTTCAACAAGCTTTCTACATTTCTTCTATTCAGTATTTCATTTCCAACTGTAAGTTGTTGTTTAAAGAGTAAATTTAATGAGTTTAAAGTTTGTTTCTGCATATAGAATTTTAAGGATAAATATTCTCTGCTTTAGATGCACGTCATGTTTTAGAATAATAATGCACGACGAAATCTAATATAATAAAGTTTTGAAGTTTAAATAAATTGAATTTCAGACGTCAAAACAGATTTTCAAGTCTTCTCATTAAAATGTTTGATATGCTCGCATTGGAAATGCATTTAACAACTAATTTTATTTTCAAATAACTACCGGTATATTACCAACAGAACTTTAACTAATTAGGGTATACTTTGAAAATTCTTGGGATAATCTTGAGTTGTCGAAAAAGTATTGAGTCCTTTTCTCGTAAGATAGCCTTAGGGTCATAACCCAGTCACCAGGGATTTTGAGATCTGATTAAATGTTGATAGGCTGCATTTTGGCACACAGGTAGTGTTTTGGATGTAGAATCCGAGAGTTTGGTAAAGTTTGATGTATGCTAAGCCCACAAAATCCAAAATAAGATAAAAAATTCGGTTTTTTGGTAATATCTCAAAAAATAAAAAAGATATCGAAAAACTAATAGCACTACGTGAAAGAGTGGGAAATTTTACAGAAAAATGGTATATAGATTTTTTTTCCAGATTTTTTTATTAGCATGAGAATTGATTAAAAATTCGGATAGGTGTCATGCGTCAAACAGGTTAATTAATTACTTGTTTTCAAAGTGAAAAAAAATTAAAAGATATCTTTTTGAAAAGGAGACTTTCAGCTTTCAGATGATACTAATAATTTTTATTTTTGTTAATTTTTAATTTGTAAAACTTTTGTTACAGTTAAAAGTATACTTTATATTAGAAAATCATTAAAAACTTAAAAAAACTTTCTTTTTTTTTGTAATTTTGCACTTAAAAAAGTATTCATGATAAACGTATTTTTTGCTTATTATTAATCATACAACTTAAACTTAAGATAAAAAAATATATATTTAAAGGTGGGAAATGAAAGATAAAAGTCTAAGCTTTAAGTATAAAGTGTTTATATTTCATTTAAATATCCAGGTACAAAGAAAACAATTAGTGAAAACCCAAGAATTCTAAATTACTTGAAGGAATTTTGTTAATGGCGATCGGAGAAGAAAAGCGCGCGCAGAGCCACCAGTTTTCTGTCATCTGTGCGACGCTTACATAGTGTATATACTATATACACTACCGTCAGAAAGTATTTGCCCACCTAGTTATTTCAGTCTCGAGACAACAAAAACCCAGATAATATTTTTTTTTTTAATTTTAATGAATTATTATTTATTTTTACATTATTTACAGACTAGAAAATCAGAAAAATATTCATGATTTTCCAGAATTTTTCTTATCTATGTGGCCTCCTTTGTTTTTAATTACCGCTTTACAGAGTTTCGGCATTCTGTCCAGTAGTTTCTTCAGAGTTTCTTAGGTTATTTTAATCCATTCTGCTTGTAAAAGTTCCCACAAGTGATTTTCTGATGTTGGATTGAGTTTTCGAATACATCTATCCAAATGGTCCCACAGCAATTCGATAAGGTTCAAGTCGGGTGATTGTGGAGGCCAAGTCATCACTCCAGGTCGTCATTGGATTTCCATTGGTAAAAAAGCTCTCTAATTTGTTTAGCAGAATGTTTAGGGTCGTTGTCATGCTGAAAAATAAATTTCCCCTGAAAAATATCTCTTCCAGGAGGAAGCATTTGAGTTAGCAAAATTTATTGATACTGTTCTTTTCGCATGATTCCTTCTATCCTAAAGATTTTTCCAACTTTAACGTTACTAAAACAACCCCGAACCATTACTGAACCTTCACCATGTTTTACTGTAGGCAACTGACAGGCTTCCAACATCCTCTCTCCAGCTGACTGCCGCATGTAAACTTGTCGATTTGACCCGAAAATTTCGAATTTAGATTCGTCGCTCCAAAGGATGGAATTCCATTGATCTGATCTCCAATTTTCATGTTCTCGGGCCCATTCTAATCGTTTACGTTTATTCATTTGCCTAAGAAGTGCTTTCCTCACTGTGTAGTCGACCGTCTGCTAATCTGTTCTTCACGGTTGTCACGCTGATGGGGATGGGCCGCTCCAGGTTTACTTGAGCCGTGATTTCTGGTGCGGTTAGGCGGCGATTACGTCTGTTGGACATTGTTATAGCTCTGTCTTCAGCGGGAGTCGTTTTTCGAGGCTTTCCTGAATGTTTTTGGTGGAGAATTCCATGTCCCGCAGAAAATTTTTTTACGATGTAGTCCACCGTTCTCCTTGGAATCCACATATCACTCGCGATTTGTAGACTCGAGTGACCATTTTGATGTCTCGCAATTATCAGAGCCCGATTTTCAACGGAAACTTCTTTTGTTTTTGGCATTTTCACAAAACAATTAAGCTTGTATCAGTGACCAAGTACTAATTGCGAATGGTTAATTTCCAACAGGGCAATCGCATGCATAGCATAGTTTTTATCATAAAATGTCAATAGGAATTTCCATAATCCCTAGAAACTTAAAATGAGTTCTTATTTCGACTCGAATTCTCAGAAATCTCCTTAAAACGGTTATCATGCAAAACTTGGAAATTTGTTCTAATTGGCTTTTAATTTGTGATTTCACCAAAAAGGCTTATCTAAACAATTTTTTGGTGGACACTTCTTAAGAACAATTAAATTTACCTAATATAATAAAACGGTTTAATTAGGTATTAAATTTTGGCAGTTACATTGAAATTTGTAGGTGGGAAAATACTTTCTGACGGTAGTGTATTGTTAAATAAACTTTTAAATGAAAAATAATTAACTTTAAGTGTAAATTAAATATTGGTTGCAGTTTAGTGGAGTGGACTATTTTTAACTGTTGTTTTTACGTGTGCTACATTTTACGCTTCTACATTTTAAAAACTATCAATGAAGTAATAATAAATTAATGATAATATTATTACAATAAATATAGACTTTTAAGTGAAACTTACTGTTATAATAACCTAAAAATACATCACTAAAACAGGTAACGTACAAAAGTGTTTTAATAAAGTTAACTATTAGAAATAAGTTAAAGATTACTAAAAAAATAAATATTTTTTTGTATTTATACTTATTTTCCAAGAATTATGATTTTTAATTTTTTGAAACACACCTTAGTAGAAGAGCAAGACGCAATATATTTTAAACATAATTTCTTTTAACACAATTTGCTGTTTTTCTATTAAATAAAAATAAATTTAGGAGACACTTTAAAAAGAAAAGTGAAAAATTAAAAATTAAATGAATTACGTACTCTCTGGCCGCCATACTGGATCTGCCATTTTGAATTTTTCAAATCTGTCATCGGATTCTTAATTAGTACACCGAGAAACCCCTTAATAGCCAATTTCAAAATATTTAGCAGTAAACAGAAACGTTAATTTAATTTTGAATGAGGTTGGAGGCATGATTCCCACTACAACTGAAGGGGTTAAAGCAGCCATTTTATTTTAAATAATATTTTTTTAAATTACGGTTAAAACTATATATATATATATATATATATATATATATATATATATATATATATATATATATATCTATAATATATATAAAATGCAACGTCTCTCTGTCTGTCTGTCTGTCTGTCCGTTAGTGCGCTTATCACTGGAGAACCACTTATCCGATTTACGTACTTTTTTTTTTAAAACATACATATGTTCTCTGGTCAGGTTACAGGCTATATTTTAGTACGATAGGTAGCATAAGGAATGAGTAGTGACGTAAAATAGTGAATGATGTCGGAAAAAAGTTTGCCGCTAGCGCGTTGCCTGGCAATTCACCGCCTAAACCATTAAATATGGAACAATATTATGTAGCAGAGAATATCTATAATATATATAAAATGCAATGTCTCTCTGTCTGTCTGTCTGTCCATTAGTGCGTTTTTCATGCGAAAACCACTTATCCGATTTATGTGGCTTTTTTTTAAATTCATACATATATTCTTTGGCCAGGTTTCATAATAATAATAATAATCTATATCTATAATATATATAAAATGCAACGTCTCTCTGTCTGTCTATCTGTCCATTAGTGCGCTTATCCCTCGAGATCCACTTATCCGATTTACGTGATTTTTTTAAATTCATACTCGTACATATGTTCTCTGACCAGGTTATAGATATATATTTTATTACATCTATAACATATATAAAATGTAACGTATATCTGTCTGTTTGTCCGTTTGTGCGCTTATCACTGGAGAACCACTTATCCGATTTACGTGCTTTTTCTTTAAATATGCTAAACCATTAAATATGGAACAATGTCATGTAGCAAAGAATATCTATAATATATATAAAATGCAACGTCTCTCTGTCTGTCTGTCTGTCCGTTAGTGCGCTTATAACTGGAGAACCACTTATCCGATTTACGTGCCTTTTTGTTAAACATACATATGTTCTCTCGCCAGGTTATAGAATATATTTTATTACGTTAGGTGACATAAGGAAGCAGTGACGATAATAGTGAATCAAGTCGGAGAAAAAATTTGCCGCTAGCGCGTTCTCTTGCAATACACTGCCTAAAGCATTAAATATGGAACAATATCATGTAGCAAAGAATATAATATATATAAAATGCAACGTCTCTCTGTCTGTGTGTCTGTCCGTTAGTGTGCTTATTACTCGAGAACCCCTTATCCGATTTACGTGTTTTTTTTTTAATTCATACATTTGTTCTCTGGCCAGGTTATCTATAATCTTCTATATAGAATATATATAAAATGCAACGTCTTTCCGTCTGTCCGTTAGTGCGCTTATCACTTGAGAACCACTTATCCGATTTACTTGTTTTTATAAATTTAAATATATGTTCTATATAATTCGATATAAGCCTAGATAATAGGAGATAAGGAGAAATAATGGGAGATAAGTCGAGATAAGGCTCGATAATGGGAGATAAGGTGAGATAATGGGAGATAAATATAAATAATGGGAGATAAGGAGAAATAATGGGAGATAAGCAAAGATAAGTCTAGATAATGGGAGTTATGGTGAGATATTGGGAGATAAGCAGAAATAATGGGAGATAAGGAGAAATATTGAGAGATAAGTCGAGATAAGCCTAGATAATGGGAGATAAGGTGGAGAAATAATAGGAGATAAGGAGAAATAATGGGAGGTGAGCAGAGTTAAGCCTAGATAATCGAAATTATGTAGAGATAATTGGAGATAAGGAGAAATATTGAGAGATAAGGGGAAATAATGGGAGATATTTTATTACGTTGGGTAAATTAAGGAATAAGCAGTGACGATAGTGGTGAATCAAGTACACGCGAACGCAGCCGCGGGCCCGGCTAGTATGTATATATATATATATATATATATATATATATATATATATATATATATATATATATATATATATATATATATATATAAAGTAAATCCCAAGATATAAGATCCTGCCTTTTAGCTTTTTCAATGGAGCAATAAACGACCCTATTAAGGTTTGGTTCATAGTTGCCAGGAATTATGATAAACGTATTTTTATTTTACTTTCTTTGTATATCGCCCTCACTTGCACCTGCAATCATATTGGATCTATTTTTACCCCTATATTTACTACTTGGCAACCCGATTTGGAGCCCTTTAAGTATTTGATAATATTGGCCTAATGACCACAGGTCCCCATTAAGATTCGAAAGATACGTTTTATTATTTTTAGTTTTACTTACAACTTACAACGTAACGGTTCTATTTTAATTATGTGGTGTCCGTGGGACAATTGCAATAGTGACTATTGCAAGAGAAAACATTTATCACTTGACGCTAAACAAATAGTGAAAAATGTTTACGACAGTTTGGTAAAAAGAAATTTGAATAAACAAAGTGCTTTGCAAGAAACCAGTGAACTTACAAAAACCCCAATTTCTACGATTGAGGGTATTGTAGGAAAACCATCACTCAGGTACAGGAAAAAACGGAAAGATTTTCAAATGCATCATGTAGACGATTGTAACAAAAACGTCATCAGGAGAAAAATATATTTTATGTATGAAGAGCAGTTGGTGCCAACACTAGACAAAATAAAATTAAGACTGGTGCAAGACAGACAATACATTGTGGTCGATCAACCCTTCACAGAATTCTCTTAAGAATGGGATTCACGTTCCGAAAAATCAACAAAAGGCAAGTAGTGATGGAGTCACAAAGATTACAAATCTTGCGACATATTTATTTACAAGAAATTAAAAAGTATCGTTCAGAGAATTGGCCAACAATTTACCTTGACGAAACATGGTTCGATACCCATGACACCGTGCAAAAAGAGTGGGTTGACAGCAGTACAAAATATCAGACTTCAAATAAAGGTAAACGAATATCCATATTGCATGATGGATCTGAAAAGGGCTGGATTTCAAATTGTCTACTATTATCTGCAAAAAACATAAAAGTTTCTGGAGTATCACAAAGCCACGACCTTAGAACTTTTTGAAAATTAATTTCAAAATTACCTTTTGCTAAATGTTCCCGAATAGAGTGTAATAGTTATGGACAATGCAAGTTACTATAGTTGCCTACTAAATAAGGTTCCTAATGCAGCCAACACCAAATCGGAAATACAGGAATATATGTTAGAAAATGACATTTATTTTGACTTTAGTTATAAATAAAGTGATCTTTTGGAAGTTTTGAAAGACTATAAGTTGAAAAAGAAATATGATGATAGTATGGCTGAGAGAATGGGACACACTGTTTTGCGGCTTCCTCCGTATTATTGTGTGTTTAATGCAATTGAACATATTTGGCATCAAGTTAAATCAAAAATAAAGGCACAAAATGTTTCTCCTACTTTAAGCGTGTCAGTAGTTGAATTAATAAAAAAAAGTTATAAATGATATACCTTGTGAAAACTGGAATAATTCCATTCAGCACGTTGTTAAAGTTGAAGATTCATATATTTATGTAAATAATATAAAACCACTGATAATTACCTCAGCTGATGACAGTGATAGTGAAACCGATTTAGGCTTAAGTTAAAATATGTTTTTATTTATACAATATGTCCTCTCTTGTAAACCCCATTCATTCAAACTGTATATTCGTACTTCTTATCCGTTTGTTTTT
Source organism: Pachyrhynchus sulphureomaculatus (assembly GCA_019049505.1). Taxonomy (NCBI): domain Eukaryota; kingdom Metazoa; phylum Arthropoda; class Insecta; order Coleoptera; family Curculionidae; genus Pachyrhynchus; species Pachyrhynchus sulphureomaculatus. The sequence goes on from CM032452.1 coordinate 56,377,529, forward strand.
ACATACATCTATAAATAAACATCTCCAAAAACACTTATAATTTTATTTATTTGCATTAATGAATAAAATTCGTATGTCTATCTCTGCAACCTATCATAAACAAAAGGTCAGATTTTTTATATTGCCCACTTAAAACTGCAAAATTCAGGATCTCATATTTTGGGACAGACTATATATATATATATATATATATATATATATATATATATATATATATATATATATATAGTGACTCACAGCTTAAATGATGCAGTCGCTATAAGAAAAGACTAACTGGTCTCAGTGCCTCTTTATTTATTTGGAAGAAACTTATTGAAATTAAATTAGTAAAGAGTCTTCTAAAAAAGTATGAATTACTTTTTGTTTTAAATATGCCTTACTTAATTAACAATAAATAATTAATCAAATCATATGCAATTTTAACGTCACAGCTTAAATGATGCAAAATCACAACAGGGGACAAAACTTATCGCATTTTGAAATTTACGAAGGCGGCGTTGCTTTGATTTCTTAGTGCAATTGTTTTTTGTTTAGTTTCACATTTTTTCATTCCATAAAACGAAATTGTTTAAGAATGGGTCGTCGAACTACAATTTCTGAGAGAAATTTAATTATTACTCATTACAGGAATGGATACAGCCAAAGAGACATAGCCAAAATGGTAAATAAATGTCCGTCAACTGTTCAGCATATCATTGAACGTTACCAGAATGAAAATAGAGTCGAGAATAAGTCAAAGTTGGCTCCAGATAAGATCTTCAATGAACGTGAAGAAAGATGGATTTTAAGAGAGGTATCGAATAATCCAAAAAAAAGTGCGCCAAACTTGTGCGCCGAGGTGGAAAGACAGTTTGGAAAAAGGGGTAACCCCGAAACAGTTCGACGGATCTTGCGAAATAATAATTTATATGGTCGAACTGCTAGAAATAAGCCTTTCATTAGCCAAAGAAATAGACGCGTGAGATTGGAATTTGCCAGAGAGTATATCAATAAAGTCTTGAACTTCTGGAATTCAGTAATATTTGCTGATGAGACCAAAATAAACTTATTTGGGTCCGATGAAAAAATATCAGTGTGGAGAAAGCCTAACAAAGAATTAAAATTGAAAAATATGAAAGCTACGGTAAAGCACGGTAGAGGTGGAGTGATGTTATGGGGCTGTATGTCATCTGCAGGAGTAGGTAACATGCATTTTGTCGAAGGGAATATGAACCAATATGTGTACTTGGATATACTAAGGCAGCATCTCGTCGCTAGTGCCCAAAAATTAGATATTGAAAACAATTATCGGTTCTATCAGGACAATGATCCAAAGCACACGTCATTTCGAGTCCGCAGTTGGTTGCTTTATAACTGTCCAAATGTTATTAAAACACCAGCCCAGTCACCAGACTTAAATGTAATTGAAAATTTGTGGCTGACATTAAAAAATAAAGTAAATAGTGCCCCAATATCAAATAAATTGAATTAAAAGTAAAAATTACTGACGCATGGAACACTATTTCCCCGGAGTATACTAGAAAGTTAGTTGAATCAATATCCAGAAGATTACAAGCCGTTATTGATAATGAGGGAGGCCCGACCAAATATTAACAGGCTTATTTCAAATTCTACAGTTTGTTTTCTCTAATTTTGGTATATTGAATTTTGCATCATTTAAGCTGTGACGTTAAAATCGTATATAATTTAATTAATTATTTATTGTTAATTAAGTTAGGCATATTTAAGACAAAAAGTAATTCATACTTTTTTAGAAGACTCTTTACTAATTTAATTTCAATAAGTTGTTTTTTCTAAATAAATAAAGAGGCACTGAGACCAGTTAGTCTTTTCTTATAACGACTGCATCATTTAAGCTGTGAGTCACTGTATATACTGTTTTTTAGTAAAATTTCCAGTTCTTTCACGTGGTGCTATTAATTTTTCAAGATCTTTTTTATTTTTCGAGATATTTGCGAAAAACCGAATTGTTCATTTTATTTTCGATTTTGTAGGCTTAGCGTACACTTTAGAGTAGCCAAAAAACTACCTGTGTGCCAAAATGTAGCCTGTTAAGATTTAATGAGAGATTTTCGTCATAATTTGCCTCTGACGACTGGGCTATTATATATTTCAGGTATTGGGTCATACTAAGCGTCAGTTGAAAGCTGACCTGAGATAGCAGTAGACATGTAAGAACTATTGAAATTCATTTATTCAAACTTAGTTAAGATTGCCTTGAATTTCTCCAAAAGTTCGCTACATTTCATCTCGATAAAGGCACAAATGTCGCGCAGGCCTATAAAAAAATCTGTGCTATTTATGGTCAAGATACGTTACCAAAAGTAATATCCAACGGTTCAGTTTCTTTCGCTCTGGAAATTTCGATGTCAAAGATGCTCCTCACACTGGTTTACCAGAAAAAGTTGATAAAATTTTGGCAAAAGTTGAGCAAGACATGAATGTAAGTAGCCATACCATCATCAAGGAACTAAAAATCCATCACCAAGCAGTTTTAAACTGTTTGGAGAAAGCTAGCTACAAAAAAAAACTCGATGTTTCGGTGTCACATGATTCGACGCGAAAAAATGTACTCAATCGAATTTCCATCTGCGAATCTCTATAGACACGTAACGAAATCCAGCAGCCAGCTGGAATAGAATTCAACAAATGCAGTGTATGTTTGGGAGCGAAGCCCCAAACATGGGAGCAATATTCCATTGTTGGTCGAATTTGAGCTTTGTTCTGAATTGTACAAAGTTGTTGTGGAGTATAGCGCTTTCTATTCCCAGCTTTTAAGAAGCATTCTTTGCTATACTTGCAACATGTTCGTGCCAAAATATATTTTCTCTTAAATTAACGCCTGCATATTGAATGAGGAATCTGCCTCTACATAACTATGTCGGGTTCAGTAACGTTATTTTTTTTAGAAAAACTGCTGCCTGGGGTTTGTAGCGTTAAATTCTACTTGGTCGCTATCAGCCCAAGTCAGAATTTCTTCTTGCCTTTTCTGGGTATCGGCTGAACTGTAGTGCACTTTCAGCAGGAAGGAATGGGTAGGAAAGCCTACAGAAAAGTGGTATTAGTTTTCTCTCGCATTTTCTGAGTACTATGGCAGGTATACCGTCAGTGCCAGAAGCTTTTTGGCGACTCGCTTCATTAAAATACGTTTTATGATACAGCCTTTAGCGAGGGAAGTAAAAACGTGGTGAATATCTCTTGAGTGGCCACGACTTCGGAAAATATCACTTAGTTGGACGCAACTTTTCTCTCAAAATTCTCGTCTTAGAATTTTTCAACAAGCTTTATATATTTCTTCTATTTAGCATTCATATATATTCCCGAACTAGTAAATCATTAGAATTTTAATGGCAATCCTTTACTGTCGAATGATGTAAAAAACTTTTAAATAAATTCATCAAGAATATATGTATAAGAAACAGTTAAATATTTTCACGTGGGATCCGGTAATTTTTTTGGCATTAGATTTGAATGGATTGAAAATGTGTCCAGTGTTTTCTACTTGCACGCATTGTAGTTTCGAATGGATAATTAATTTGGCGAGAAAAGATGTTATGAGTGACAAACTCTGACTATCTTTTTTTTGGGTCTAGGGCATGGTTGCAAGAAATATATAGGGTTTACGAATTTTTTAAATTTACAGTTCCTATTATTTTTAGGGAAGATGCTTCAAACCCTTACTATTGTGTTAAAAGTTATGTAATCCTAGTTTTTTCATATCTAGACGTTAATAATGTCGTCTAATGTATATCTCATTTTCTACTGTTGATGGTCTCTATTGCACACCGCCGTCCAATTTTTCTTATAAAACTTAAAAGCCTCTTTTAACAAAGTTAAGCTAATTTTTTAAATATTGCAACTAATTTATAATTTATAGTAAATTTTCCTAAAGTCATTAAAATCTTTTAAAAAAGTTATTTCAAACAGTGCCAAAGCCAATTATCTCATTCTATAAAAGGCTTCAAATTTAGGAAGTTCCTTGCTAAGAAGTAACATAAGCAATTAAAAAAGTTAGGTTTTTGTAAGAGAGTTGAAAGAGATATTAAAAGGTAAAAGCATATTTAGTTTCATAACTTTTAAATGAAAAACTGAACCTGCAAGTCAATTTGCAAAAAGAGTTTGTAATAAAGTTTAGAGTTTATACAGTTTGGTCAAAAATCAGGATTGTCGCGAATTCTACTTTGATTGACGTGTTTCCTCAAGAGCGTTCTTTACTTTCTACTTTATTCAATAAAAGGATGTTTCGTATACGGGTCTTATTTTTTGGACATATTGAGACCCCCCTTATACCTAAACACGACTCCCCTAGGAATCGCGACCTACAGGTTAAGAAACGATGCTCTAAACTGAGCGACGGTACTGCCGAAGTTTATACACAAATTATTTTATGAATTTGTTAGTTCACATTTGTATTACTTATTACGCCAAAGCAACGTACGTAAGCGGAAAGGTGGTTCCATGCGCTCCTTATAAATTTGGCTGCTATGGAGGAGTTCGCTGGAAGGAAGCGTACATTTTGTGTGCAATATATCGTTTACAAAGAGTAAGTAATGTTCTAAGTATTTAATTGATTAAAAAATATGTGCAGAAATTTGAAGAAATTGGTTTCACTTTAGATAAACCTGAAGAAATTCGTTCACTATCAACGCCGGTGTACGCCAGGGCTCCATACTGTCTCCTATTCTCTTTATCATTTACATTAACGATCTGCTGGAAAAGACCGGGAATCCAATCTACAGCTTTGCAGATGACAGTACGCTTACCTCTTTATTCACTTTGAATGTTCGAATATCGGCTACTCAGGTAAATATTCAACAGCAGGAAGTCACTCAACTTAACAAAGACCAGGAAGAAATCCTATCTTGGGTGACAGTAATCAAGTAGAATTTAATGCTACAAAAACCCAGGCCGCAGTTTTCTCTAAAAAAAGTTAATGTTGCTGAACCCGACATAATTATGTCGGGATACTCCATTCCTCTAGCATCGTCACCCAATTTATTGGGCGTGAATTTAGGAGCAAATATGTGTTGGCGTGATCATGTTGCAAGCATAGCAAAGAGAGCTTCTCAAAAGCTGGGAATATTATTTCGAACTAGAAAGCTTTACACTCCACAACAACTGTTAGTTCTGTACAAAGTTCAAATTCGACCAACTATGGAATACTGCTTCCATGTTTGGGGATTTGCTCCCAAGCATACACTGCATTTATTGGATTCTATTCGAGAAGAGCTTGATACACTGGAACATCGAAGAACGGTTGGCGACTTGAGTCTATTCTACAAGTCTTTCCATGGAAAGTTTTCGATGGATGTAGCCCGCTTAATATCTCCCAGAGCCGTGCATGCTAGAAATACACGTCCCGCTAATGCTTCACATCCGTATGAGGCTCAGCTTGTTACTCCTCGTACAACTCTTTTCAAGCAGTCTTTTACATGGAGAACCTCATCCCGTCGGAATAATTTGCCCAGGACCGTCTTTCGCACAGAGTATAATTTACAACAATTCAAGACCAACGCATCGCTTTTTTCGTACAGCATGTGTGCTTGACCCATAAAACAAATAAATTAAAAAAATTAAACTGGTCCATAATCGAATTTTTTTACCATAAAATTTGGTCAGTTCTTAAAACTGTCCAGCTCCTGTAATCTTCTTCTTTAGCCTTCACCGAACCACTGCTGGATATAGGCCTCCCTCATATATTTCTACTTTTGCATCCACTCAAACCCGGCCGTTCGTTTGATGTCATCAGTTCTTCGTTTGGGAGAGCGTTTTCTCGGTTGCTTACCGATGTATCGTCTTCATCTCAATATAGACTGATATAGACATATAGACATCTGACATCTGTATATCTAGCAACATGACCAGCATAGCTCAATTTGAGTGCAGCCACTGTTTTTGCTACATCTCTGACCTAATAATTACGTGTTACTCTAACGATCTTTCAAGGATATACCAAGCATTTATCCTTTCATAGCACGTTGTGTTGTCTTCAGTTGATTCATAGAATGCTTGGTAAGTGTTCATGTTTAGGCCCTGTAAGTTAGGACAGGCCAGATGAACTATTTGAAGAGCCGTGTCCGCAGATACATAAGGATATTTTTGTTTGTCAGTGTTTTACTCGTTTTACCCAATGCAACCCAAGCCAATCTTTTTCTTGTATAAACCTACGATGTTTGATTTCGTAGCCCAGTTTTACTCTATTGCCTAGTATATATATATATATATATATATATATATATATATATATATATATATATATATATATATATATATATATATATGTATATATATATTCGTTAATGTTCTCCAGAGTAGTGTTTTCAACTGTTATGTTCGGATATTCTCTACACATTACCTTGGTTTTTTTGCAAACTCATCTTCAATCTGATAGCCGATAATTCTCTGTTTAAGTCCGTCAACATTGCTTGCAATTCTGCGGGATTTTCTGCTATTAAGAAATATCATCCGCGAACAGAAGTCTCTGCTCATTAATCAAGATGCTTCGATTGTCCCATTGCGTTCTCGAATATGTTTTCTAAAGTTAATGTAAACAGCTTTGGAGAGAGAGTCTCACCATGCTTTATGCCTCTTTTAATGGTAATAGGCTTCATAGATTTTTTCAACTTGAACCGTGGAAGTTGCATTGTCGTATATATACTTAAGTATCTAGGTACACCCACAATCGATTCTGGTTTGATCAAGTAACTTCCCCATAGCCTGATGTTCCACGGTATCAAAAGCTTTGTGGAAATCCACAAAAGCTAGGCAAATGTCTCCTGTAATAGGGTGTAATATTTCAATATATTGAAATTGGTGAACCGTTCATACATTTTTTAATATGTTTTAATATCAGGTGACTGCCAATATTTAAAATAAGAAGAAAGAACACAAGTTACAGTTATTTCAACTTTTTATGATTTATTTACGCCTCAAAAAAATACAAAGTTTAGGTAAATATGATGTGTGTGTTAAATATCTGTGTTGATACATCTAGAAGTTTACTGATAGTGACTTCTTAGTGATAAACTTGGAAAAACGGCATTCCACCTTTCTTCAACATCGACATCGTTGAAGGTTTTGATCGAGCCGAATAGGTCGTTTTGATTTTAGTCGTTTGCAGGGGATATTTTGTATATCCTGCTGGATTGGAAGAATTATAGCTGCGATTGCGGTGAAGCTCGACGAACCATGAACCATGTTAATGAGTTTGCTGTATCTCCGCCGCTTAGTCACGTGGTTGATAACTGTCTAATTTCTTCGTTAAATTATGTGCTAAAATTCTAATGAAAATTTTGTATAGTACCGATAACAGGCTAATGGGTCTGTAATTCTCCAATTTAAAGGACCCCGCACAATTCTTATGGAAATTGGGTTTCGGCCAATTTATTTGAAACTTGGCACAGAAGTAGTTTTCAACATGCTGATTAAAAGTTTTAATGGGCACAACCCCCAAAAACCAACCCCAAACTCCCCACGACCCCCCAAGCCTGCAATGTGGGCATTGGTAGGTATCGGTGGGTACAGTTTCAATCAATCTTCGAAGCGGTTTTTCCTCGGCTACATTAGCTCAAATACCTTGCACAGCTAACTGTTAACATTCTGATTGAGGGTCTTAATGTGCAAGACCCCCTAAATCAACCTCAACCCCCTCCCCCCATAACAGAATGAAGGCATTATAGGTATCCATACGTTGCCATTTTCACAAGTCTTGAAAGGCTTTTTCTTGACTGCGTTAGCTCAAACAATGAACAGAGGTAGATTGCAACATGCTGATCAAAAATTTCATGACAAAACCACCAAACATCAACCCCAGACCCCCAAAGCCTACAAAGTGGGCATTGGAAGGTGTCGATACGTAACAGTTTCAAATAATCTTCGAAGCGTTTTTTCTTGGCTGCTTTAGCTTAAATACTCAAGGCCCTCAATCAGAATGTTAACAGCTAGCTTTGCAAGGTGTTTGAGCTAATCTAGCCGAGGAAAAACCGTTTCGAAGATTGATTGAAACTGTACCCACCGATACAATGCCCACATTGTAGGCTTGGGGGGGTCGTGGGGGGTTTGGGGTTGGTTTTTGGGGGTTGTGCCCATTGAGACTTTTAATCAGCATGTTAAAAAAACTACCTCTGTGCCAAGTTTCAAAGAAATTGGCCGAAACCCAATTTCCATAAGGATTGTGCGGGGTCCTTTGTTCCCCTTTATAAAAATAAGCAAAATCAAGGCGTTTACCCAAGATATTGGTATTTTTCTTTCTATAAGGCATCTGTTAAATAGAGCTTGTATTATCGATACCTTATCATTTCTATAGTTATTTTATCGTCCCCTGGTTCTTTGTTGTTGTGCATATATTGTATGGCGTCCATTATTTCATCTGTTCTAACATCGGGAATTTCTTCAGATCCTACATTTCTTACTATCACTCTATTTCTTTCTTCTTTCCCGGGCAGTGGCGATATTTTGGTGACATATAGTGTTTGATAATGTTTTTCTGTAGCCTTCTTGATCTCTTGGATTTGTGCGATCTCTTGGTTATCGTTATTATTTGATGTCTCCCTTCATTCATTTGTTTGTTTAGGTGTTTCAAACTTTTTCCCTCTTACCGAGTTTCTGCTATTTTCGAGTTTCTATACTGTCTGACGACTTCTCTGACCATTCTTTTTATTTTTTATTTATCTATTTCTGCAATTATAATCTGCCATTTGTAGAATCATTTCTTAATAGTCATCTCCATTTCATTAAATTTTGTGACTCTACTTAATTTTTACGTTTTTTCTTTTTTCGATATTGCTATTTGTTTTTTTAGTCAGTATGAGAAGGTTTCCGGGAGGCTTGACGGAACTGAACCGATTTCCTGACTTGGCTTTCCAGTGGCTCTCTACTTTGGACATTACCGTCTAAGGCAGATTTCTTTAATGTTACCTCGCACTATATTTGTTATATGCTATATATTTTATATTGTGACTATACTATTTGGTCTTTTTTGATACCCCCACTATTATCTATTGTATTGTGTTAGCTTCTCATACGAAATATATAAATACTTGGTTTTAATTTCCAACTTTTTTGGCTCGTTGCTCTTCAGATATTTTAAAATTATAATGCACAGTAACGTAGGTAGTTTTGCTTCAAGAGTTCGAGGATTTTTTTTATGGGCATAGCATATGTGCTTCAGGGAAATCAATAAGGTGATACAAAAGTGATGCATGTGCGGAAAAAGCTATTCCTGAATTGCTGTAAATTGTACTCAGTGGGAAACTCAATCCTGAGTAAATCATTTCAAATGGATGAGGGCTTTGATATAAAAGGATTTTTGAAAAAAATGGTACGCATAGTGACAAGCTGAACATCATACAGATGTGATGTACTAGCGCAACGTGTTTACCTAGCATGCTCTACTATGAGAGGAGTTAACAGGGCTACGTCCTTCCAACACTTTCCATGAGAGTACAAAGAAATTAAGCTCTTGTTACCAACCGTTCTTCGATATTCTAAGAAATCAAGTACGTTCTCTTTTTTAGAGAAAACTGTCGCCTGGGCTTTTACAGTGATAAATTTGATTTAGTTACTGTCACCAAAAGTTTTTCTTTTTTTTTTCCACGTTTTTGCTAAGTCGAACAACTTTCTACTGTCTACGGATATTTGTACGGGTAGCTGATGTTCGAGGATTTAAGGCAGATAAAAAAACAAGTATACTTTTATGGACAAAGCTCTGTGTTGAGTTTCTGGTCCCTTCTAGCAAAACATTAATGTAGATGAGAAAGGGAGCCAGAGACAAATAAGCGAGATTGGGTTATTCCAAATGTGCGACATAAGATCTCCTGGTGATCCTTGATGAGGAAAGCCATATTGATGGTTGCTAACAGAGATATTTTAAAAGATGCTTATTAATACTGTTTTCATAACTTTTGATGTTATTAAAAGCAATGTGACTTGTTAGTAATTGTTTAGCAGGGTTTTATTGCCTTTTTGGTTATCGACAGAACTCTAACGCATTTTCAGAAGGAAGTAAATATTACTTTTCTGTAGAATAGGTTTTTTCGATATTAGGATTTACCAGTTTGCAGGTCATTCCATTGGTTAATGTTTGAACTATACAGGGGAATAAAAGTCTTCCAAAAACAAAAGTATTTGACCATCCCATGTATATATATATATATATATATATATATATATATATATATCATCATCAGCTATGCAGTCCATCGTCGGGCATAAGCCTTCTCTAAGAACCTTCATCTTCTTCCGTTTTGAGCCTTGTTTACCACGCTTCCCTAAGAAATGTAATATATATATATATATATATATATATATATATATATATATATATATATATATATATCATCATTATCAGCTATGCAATCCATCATCGTGCATAAGCCTTCTCTAAGTACATCCATCTTTTTCCGTGTTGGGCCTTGTTTATCAAGTTGTATCCCATTAGTCTTTTGATGTCGTCCTTTACTTCTTTTCTCATTCCAGGGCCTCCAGTTGAACACTTTATGGGTCCATCGATTATCAGAGTCTTGCGATATGACCCGCCCAACTCCACTTCAACCTGCTTACCCTCTCAACTCAGTTATCTTGAATCTTCCTCGAATTTCTTCATTAGTCGGCCTATCCCTCAACGATATTTCCTAAATCCTCCTTTCCATCGCTCGTTGAGATACTTGTAGGCGATTTGTAATTTCTTGATTCAAAGCCCACGTTTCCATTCCGTATGTCAATGCTGGCAACTGATCAAATGTGTTCGTTTTTAGTGTATTTCGGATATTGGAAAGAAAGATGTTCCGCAATCTGCCAAACGCCGACGAAGCCAATGATACTCTCCTTGATAAATCCGCTTTCAAGTTTCTTTGGAATTACTATTTTTTGTCCAAGATACACGTATGAATCCATTCTTCTAATTATCAATGTTCAGTACTGCTTCTTTATCACAGTCATCATTTGTCATGAACATGGTTTTAGCGATACTTATCTTCAGACCAATCTCTCTGGACTTGTTAAGTTCGTTCAGCATTTCTTCCAATTCTCCTTTATTGTTAGATATAAATACAATATCATCCGCGAATCGCAAATAATTGAGTTGTTCTCCTCCTCTATTATCCCTTATTTGTCCATAGAAGTTTTTAAAAAGATCTTCTAGCACCAATATAAACAATATCGGTGAGATTTTGTTCTTTCTTATTGGTATTTTTTTCAATACTATCTAAAATGTTGGATTTCTATATATATTTTGAATAATCTGGGAGTATCTGTTGTCAATTCTGCAGTTTTTTAGACTATTAAGTGTTGCCCAGATTTCAAGGGGGTCAAACGCTTTCTCATAATTTCCACAGGCTACCTAAATCTTAAAATTATACTCGTTTCACTTTTCTATTAAGGTACCTAATACTTGAAAGTGGTCCAGTGTACTAAAGTTTTTTTCTAAATCCGGCTTGTTCTCTGGGTTGGTAAGCGTCCAATTTCTTTGTGAGTCTCGCGGTTATTATTTTCATAGTTATTATTTCAGTGGGCTGATTGGCCTATAGCTTATAGATAATTTAGACTTATCTCCTTATTACACAATATATCTAGCATTCGTGTTGCAGTATTTCGGCAAGTATGCCGTCTTTACTCTCATAAAGGTCGTTGTAGAATCTCTCTATATTCATTCGTTTGAGTTGTTCTCATTTACTAATCACAAAATTAGAAGATTCGTAGATATATATATATATATATATATATATATATATATATATATATATAGAACCCCGGTTATCCGAGGTAACGTGGGGGGGGGGGCACCCTCCTCGGATAACTGAAAAGTCGGATAATCCGGATTTGTTTTTTATTCATTCAAAAAATAAACACCAATACTTTAAACAGATGTATTAACGTTTTTGACATAAAAATAGGTACATACATTATAAAACAGTGAAATAGGTATCTATGTGCTTCTGTTTCATACTACATCTTCTTTTTCTCGCTGCAATGTTTCTCCATCTATTAAGAAGAAACAAATCAGCTGGGGTTGCCTCTGGTTGTTGTTCGATATACCTCAAAGCTTTTTCCAAAGAAGCAAAACCTTCTTGAGGAGAGATCTTAGTGGGAGACTGTTCATCATCGTCATCGTCATCTGATTTTTCGGTTTTCTGAAAAGCATTCGTTATTTCTTCAATACTCATTTCTTCCTCTAAATCATCTGCTGTAATCCATTCAACAACATCTTCTTTTGTCACATTTTCGCAACCATTTTCTTCTATCTCGCTGTCAAAATTTGAACAGGACATTTCTCCATGGCTTCTCAATTTCAAAGCTAATTCATTTAATGGAGTATCATCTTCACTGTCATAATAGTCCTCAAAATCAATCACTTTTGACCAAGATTTTTGAATAGTGGTAGTACGCACAGAATCCCAAGCTTGACTTACCCAGTAAATAACATTTTTCAGTGTAACCTTTCTCATTCCATTGATAATATCTTCCTTTTCTGTGTATTCTAACAGATGTTCAAGATATAAACGCCTATAATTTTTTTAAATGTTTTCGAGGATGCCTTGATACATTGGTTGCATTATGCTGGTTACATTTGGAGGAAAAAATTTTACAACAATTTCGCCCACATGAAGTCCTTCTCCAGGGTGAGAGTTGGCATTATCCATTAACAAAATTGCTTTAATAGGAAGACGGTTTCTGTTCAAAAATGTAGTCACAGATGGCACGAACTCTTCTTCAAACCAATTAGTAAATAAGGTCGCATCCATCCATGCGCTCTTCGGACTTTTGTAACAGACTGGTAGGGATTTGGGTGAGATGTCTTTTAAAGATCTTGGACGTGCAGACTTGCCAATCACCATCAGTGGGATTTTGTGCTTGCCAGATGAATTGGAACATACCATTGTAGTTAAGCTTTCCTTACTTCGTTTGTGCCCAGGAGCTGATTGTTCCTGTCGAGATGCCCTTGTTTTTGATGGAAGCATTTTATAATTCAGACCAGTTTCGTTACAGTTGTAAATTTGATCACATGTGTATCCACAATCTTCGATTTGTTTTTTAAAGTTCTGCTTAAACTTCTCAATTGATGACACATCAGCAGAAAGTTTTTCACCATATACAGTCAGTTGTCGTACACCGTACCGTTTTTTCCAGCGGTCAAGCCATCCAGAACTGGCGGTAAACTGATCTATCTCTGGGAATTGCCCGCTAATCATTATTGCTTTCTGTTGTAAAATTGGACCTGACAGAGGCACACCTTTTGATCTGTGTTGGTTAAACCACATGAATAAAGCTTCGTTATCCTTTTCATAGTCGCCGGTTTTCATTGATTTTCTTCCTGAGGACGAGGAGGCTTGATTTATACACCACTCTACTATTTTTTTGCGGTTTCTTTTCCAATCTCCAACTGTTACCTCACCTACTCCATAATCTCGTGCAACAACTTTAATTGTCTCTCCTGCTTCAATTCTTCTGATGGCTTTTAATTTTTCTTCAATAGTAACGACGATTCTTTTACGCTTGTTTTGCTCTATTATAATACGACAAACACAAATTCAAACAAACCAGTTCGTATTAATTACACTTAACTACCAGAACTCCAACCAAATAAATTATGTGAGTATACTCGTACTTCTCCGTAGTAAACGCTATAACGCACTGCATTCACGCAAATTTACATGCTGAAAGAGTCCAAAAACATAAATAAGGGAACCCTTCACACGGGCCAGGGGGATTCCCCGAAGGCCCCGACGATTTTAAATGGAAATATGTACATACATATTTTAGAAGCTCGGTTAATACGCAGCATAGACGCGCGTACCTCGGATAATCGGGGTTCTACTATATATATATATATATATATATATATATATATATATATATATATATATATATACATATACATATATATATATATATATATATATATATATATATATATATATATACATATATATATATATATATATATATATATATATATATATATATATATATATATATATATATATATAATATATATATATAACACACAATATAATTTCCGTTTTATTCTGAAACTTTGAATCCCTTAGACAAGACATAATAGAAAAAATCAGAGAATAAAAAATTTATTTCTAACATTTCTAAAAATGTTTTGTTGAAAAAATGATAAAAAACTTTTTTTTTCTTGGGAAATAATGGAAAAGCATTTTGTTAAGTATGTTTTGTCAATATTCCATAGTCCTTTTAATAGTATTTACAAGTATTTACAGCAAAGAAGACACTCACGTGTCTTTCACAGGTTTGGGTTAGCGATTTTGGTCAGCAACCGAATTATGCGTAATTTTGATAAAATTTTCTACTTAGCTAATTACTTGCGAATTAAGTGTAGCATTACAACCGCAGTCGTATTGCGCTTTGCTACTCTGTTGATGATGAGTTAGGCCTCTTTTACTTATTCTCAGCGCCAGTACTGTGATAAGTTTTATTTCGAAAGTGTTTTTCAGCATAAATCGAAAAACATTTTAGTTAGAGTTTGCACATATGGTGACGCATATTTTTATCAACTCTCTTTGAGCCTTTTGGAAATAAAAACTATTTTAGAAAAACTAGATATTAATTAAAAACCGGCCAGGTGAAAGTCCGACTTGCGCAATTAGTGTTCCATATGATGATGCCCTTTGAAATAAAATAGAATCCCTACCTAGGCTAAGTTAATTAGGTTCCACGTTTTTTTTAGTCAATAATTTATAATCTAGCTCAATCTATAATCTAGTAATAAAAGTGCAATACAAATATGTACTAACTAAATATTTGTTTAATTATAAACAAAAAAATATAATTATTTTGTCTCAATACAGCGATGCGGGCCGCGGTAGCAGTTATGTACTGAAAAGTATATTAAAAAACCTCCACCATATTGTCAAGCCATACAGTTTTTTTTACACCAGATAAATTATCAAACGTAATGCACTCGTGGAGAGTTCACGGCAATGGTTTTTTTTGGGACTTCGAAGAAATGAGCTCATATAATGTATGAGAAAATCTGACCCGAAGCAACTAAAATTTTGCGGTTGAACGACAATTGCTGAGTCTACAAGACTCACCCACTTCAAGCTGTGGATTCACTGAACTACATTATCCACCCTATAGCCCTTATTTAACGCTTTGCGACTTTTCTGCGACCACACGTTTAAAGAAAGACCTCAGGGGATGAAAATTTTCTCACAGATGATAATTTGAAAACCACAGTAGCATAATATATTTTTTTAAGCTCTGTGGGTTTTTCTTCAGAGTTAGGTAGGTAATCAAAAAAACATACTAATACTATTGTTTATTGTTCTTTTTACAGAATTTCAAAATAATCGGACCGAGCGAAAATATTTTTTATTTATTGAAATTCCAAAATAAATGATGAAACGGCAAACAGACCGTCTTTGACAAAAAACAAAGCAAAGTAAAAATTTGGCTCATATCCTGGCAAATAAATAAAGACTCCATCAAGTTGTGTTCGTGTGTGTGTGCTGGGTATTTCATTTTCGATATAAGTGTCAAGGTGACATACAGATCGATGGAAAACAAACAGAAATATTGATAGGTTTAATAAAGGGATGCGGATTTGATTTTTCTGTTGTTTATTTACGCCCTTCTTTATTTATTTACGTCTTGAAAAAAAGGGAGAAGTTGTTATGTAAATAAGATTGTAGACGGTAGAGGAAAAAGTTTCAAGTCATTGTAGTTTGATTTGATGTAAGGATTTTAAAGAAAACCTTTGTTTTTATTGCAGACGTAAAATAATTTGAAAATGACATATTAATTATATATGTAAATAATTATTGTATATGTATATACAGGGTATCCCAGTAATCCGTGTACATAGAGTTACTGTGGATTTCTGGGATGAAAATATGACCATATAACCCAACTTGCCTTAGTCCAAAAATTCGTAATTTTCGAGATACAGGGTGTCAAAGTTATTTTAGTTTATCTTAAGTAGCTTTCTTAATAATTGTGCTATTTGTACAAGATTCGGTGCTAAGGGGTTTTCTGAGATGAGTAATCGAAATCAGCTCACAGTTTTCTTGTAAATTGTAGGGGGCGCCACTTATTGCACTGTGTATACTTTTAAATTATCATAACTTTTTTTATAATACTCTGTATGATATTTTTAATTAAATATTCTTCTTCTTCTGTCTAAAAAAGCTTTCTTGGTAAATGTTGCTCTGAGCAACAGTTTCTGAAATAATGGGATATTTGTTTCTTTTTTTAATTCCATTGTTAAATTCGCAAATGCGTTCTTTCACACTTCATTCCGGCTTAAAACAGGTCCAAAAGAACAGTATTTCAAATTGGAGAGCATGCGTAAAGGCAAACAGGCTAACAACAATAATAAGATATATATATATATATATATATATATATATATATATATATATATATTTATATATATATATATATATATAAGGCAAACAACAATAATAAGATATTTATAAGAAGTTTCGGCGATAACTTCTTCATCGAAGCCAAATCTCTTTCCTAGGAGCATTTTTTTGAGGTCTGCGAATAGATGATAGTCGCTGGGGGCCAAATCTGGAGAATATGGTGGATGAGGAAGCAACTCTAACTTCAATTCATGCAATTTTACCATCATAACCATTGACTTGAGACACGGTGCATGATGAAAGAGCATTTTTTTCTTGTTCATTTGGGGCCGTTTCTTTGCGATTTTTGCCTTCGAAGGCACCAATAACTTTATATAATAATTGCTATTGATGGTTTTTCCCTAGTCGGTGAAAATTATTCCATTCGCATCCTAAAATACAGCGGCCAAAACCTTCCCAGCCGACTGTTGTGTCTTTGGTCGCTTCGGGCGGCTTTCACCAGCTGCTCTCCACTCAGCTGACTGCCGATTCGATTCCGGTGTATAGTGGTGGATCCATGTTTCATCCATTGTCACATGCTGCTTGAAGAAATCCTTCTTATTGCGCTTAAACAGGTCCAATCAGCTCTCAGAATCAAAAACACGTTGTTGTTTTTGGTCCGCTATGAGCAAGCGTTGTACCCATTTCGAATAGAGCTCTCTCATGTCCAAATGTTCATGCAAAATATGACCAACACTTTTTTTGATATTTTTAGGGTGTCAGCTATCTTACGCACTTTACGGTCATCCAAAACGATTTTGTGGATTTTCTTGATATTTTTTGGTGTAACCATCTCATTTGAGGGTCCAAAGCGTTCAGCATCATTTGTATCTGTACGACCGCGTTTAAATTCAGCATAGCAGTAAATGATGAGTGATTTTCCAGGGGCAGAGTAACACTGGACGGTATTTAATCAACACATCAAATCCGATTTTTTCCATTGTTATGAAAATATCAAAAGTAGCGCCACTAAAACCACTGTAACTTGTAAACTAATCGTAGAAATGTCATGAAATTTGACACGTATTGTTTGAATGTTAGTACTTTCTAAAAATCATATGGATTTCTTGAAAAGGGCGACATCTATGTGACAGACAAAAAAAATTTCAGCTTTCATGGTAATATATTAATAACTCCGCTTCTATGTTTCTGGGTGGATCGAGTAGCTTAGGGACGTGCAGCCGGTCCCAAGCCTGGATAAAGGAGGAGAGTTTATGGGTGAGGTTAGCAGCCTACCCATTGTAAAAAGAACTCCCGCTTACAGAACTGTTAAGCAAGCCTCGGATAATGGACGGACTCTACGGAAAAACGACACGGCTAGAACTAGGAAACAACAAGTCTGGAAATCACATAGACTACGAATTGGATCTTGGAATATTTATTTGCTTGATTGAGTACCTGTTGATATAGATTTTTTGTGCTCGATAGCGCCACTCCCAAGTATGTGTAGTGCATGTTCTATACTTTACATCTAATGAAATATTCAGCTATAATCATTGAAGATAAGATTGACCACCAAAAAGATGGCACGGAAGCTGGACATCTACGTCACAAGAGGTTTAAAAACAGATAAACCAAACCATATGTTATAAAAAGAAGAAGAAGATAAAGTTTTTTTCGTTTATTCATTACTGTTATTGGCACAAATAAAGTTTTTTAATATAATGAATTAGCGGAAATTTTCATGGATCATTTAGAACTAAAAATTCATCAAAACGCGTTTAGCAAAAATATTGTTTACTGGTATAGATATGTTGACGATATCATTTCCTGTTTCACGGGAACAGATAGACAACTAACAATCCTCCTTAACTTCCTAAATAATTTGCATCCTAATATTAAATTCACCTTAGAATTAGAAACCAATAACTATATAAATTTCTTAGACATATCTAACATATATCAAAAGTGAACAATAAACACGATTTCTCGATTTTTCACAAACCTTCACATACTGATACAGTCATACACAATAGTTCATCCCACCTTTATACTCACAAAATGGCAGCTTTTAACTTTTTCATACATAGATTGTTACAACATAATCAAACAAATAGCAATTAATAAGGGATATGACCCCAACATTATAGATGATATCTTGAATAAAAAATCCTTTAAAACAAGCAATCTCTCTAATTTATCCCACAATTAATGACAAAAAAGGAAAATTTAGTACACTCCACATACACAGGGAAAATAACTAGAACAATTTCTAAACATTTAATAAAAAAAGAACAATAAAATAGCATTCAAAACAGTAGTTCCTTAGGGAGTATAATTTTGAATATATCAAAACCAAATCTAAGAAATCCTTAAAATCAGGAGTTTATTTACTAAATTGTGGATCTTGTATTAAAACCTACGTAGGACAAACTGGTAGATCTTTTGAAACTCGCATTAAAGAACATAAACATAGTTTATTTAAAAAATAAGAACAATTCACATTACGCAACCCATATAATAAACGAATCCCATAATTTTGATGATACGATAAAAATCCTACATGTAGAAAATAAATCTAAAAAATTAAATTTGCTTGAATGTCTTGAAATTAACAAACGGAAAAATTCCAATCTATTATTAAACGAACAGGTAGACTTAAAACATTCACCCTTACTTAATCTTTATTAGTTCTCTGAAATAGTACTACAGATTTGCATTCTTAAAATAATTCTGTCTGTAAATAATTTAATAATATGATTAGCATAATTTTAGGTAATTAAGGATAGTTTTAAGCACTATATAACCACGATTACTACCAAATATTTTTCTTTCTTATTTACTTCTGAAGAAGCCATTGTATGGTGAAACAATTGTCAAGTAACTTTAAATATATTGGAACGTAGTGTTGTATTTATATAATAATATTATTAATATTATTTACGAAATCATCACTGCATTGTGACTTTTTTATTAAACGATTATATAATGTTTTTTTTTCTAAATAATAAATGATGATAGATAATAAAAAAGGAATAATAATGGACAATTTCAGGGTTAAAAATAGTCGAATGTACTGTCATCTTGAAAAAATTGTGATATGTATTAATTTAGAAGGTCATTATCGATATTGATTTTATATGGACGTTAGAGTATGCTAAAGTTATATTTTTATGGAAAAAAATTATAAGTATTTTTACTAATGAGCTAGGTATATATATTTGTTTCATGGCAATTTGTTTAACATAAAAATAACACATAGGCTGGAAATTTTTTGGTCTTACATATACATGTCGCCCTTTTCAAAAAATCCATATGATTTTTAGGAAGTACCAACCTTCAAACGTTATATATCAAAATTTCATGACATTTCGATGGTTAATTTCAAGCCTCAGTGGTTTTAGTGACGCTACTTTTGATATTTTCAAAACAATGGAAAAAATCTAATTTCGTGGGTTGATTAAATACTGGTTTTTGATGGGAAAAAATACCGTTCAAGCAAAGCAATAGCTTGATAAGTGTTACGAGGATTCTGCCCCTGGAAAATCACTAATCATTTACCAAATGAGGTGGTTACATCGGAAAACATCAAAAAAATCCAAAAAATTGTTTTCGATGACCTTAAAGTGAAATTGCATGAGATAGCTGACACCCTAAAGATAACAAAAGAATGTGTTGGTCATATTTTGCATGAACATTTGGACATGAGAAAGATCTGTTCGAAAAGAGTACCGCGTTTGCTCACAGAGGACCAAAAACAACAACTTGTTGATGATTCTGACCGCGATTTAGAGCCGTTTAAGCTTAATAAAAAGTATTTTTTCATGCGATATGTGACAATGGATGGAACATGGATCCACCACTACACACCGGAATCAAATCGACAGTCAGCTGAGTGGAGAGCAGCCGGTGAAAGCCACCCGAAGCGACCAAAGACACAATAGTCGGCCAGGAAGGTTTCGGCCTCTGTATTTTGGGATGCGCATAGAAAAATGTTCATCGACTATGAGAAGGGAAAAACCATCAACAGCGAATATTATATAAAGTTATTGGTGCGTCTGAAGGCATCGGAAAGAAACGGCCCCAAATGAACAATAAAAAAGTGCTCTTTCATCAAGACAATGCACCGTGTCACAAATCGATAGTTACGATGGCAAAATTGCATGAATAAAAGTTCTAATTGCTTCGTCATCCAACTTATTCTCCTGATTTGGCCCTCAGAGACTATTATCTATTCGCAGACCTCAAAAAAAAATGCTCGTGGCAAAAAGATTTGGCTCCAGTGAAGAAGTTGTCGCCAAAACTGAGGCCTATTTTTGAACGCAAAGACAAATCCTTCTACAAGAAAGGTTTATAAATGTTAGAAAAGCGTTGAACTGATTGTATCGCTCTTGAAGGAGACTATATTGATGAATAAATTCGAATTTTGAAAAAAAAATTGTGTTTTAAGTAGCTAGACCAAATATTTTTCAGCCTACATAAGTGTTAAAAATAACTTTCAAATTCCCTCGCGATTTTAGGAAGAGTTTAATTTTCAGTTTCGGCGATAACTTCTTCACTGGAGCCAAATCTCTTTCCCACGAGCATTTTTGTGAGGTCTGCAAATAGATAATAGTCGCTGGGGGCCAAATCTGGAGAATACGATGGACAAGGAAGCAATTCGAATTTCAATTCACGCAATTTTGCCATTGTAACCATTGACTTGAGACACGGTGCATTGTCTTGATGAAAGAGCACTTTTTTCTTGTTCATTTGGGGCCGTTTCTTTGCGATTTCTGCCTTTAAACGCACCAATAACTTTATATAATATTCGCTATTGATGATTTTTCCTTCTCAGCATAGTCGACGAAAATTTTTCACGCACATCCCAAAATACAGAGGTCAAAACCTTCCCAGCCAACCGTTGTGTCTTTGGTCGCTTCGGGCCGCTTTGACCGGCTGCTGTCCACTCAGCTGACTGCCGATTTGATTCCGGTGTCTAGCTGTGGATTCATGTTCCATTGTCACATATCGCATGAAAAAAATGTGCTTAAACAGGTCCAAACAGCGCTCAGAATCAACAACACGTCGTTATTTATGGTCCATTGTAGGCAAACCGGTACCCATCTCGAACAGAGCTTTCTCATGCCCAAATGTTCATGCAAAATATGACCAATACGTTCATTTGATATCTTTAGGGTGTCAGTTATCTCACGCGATTTCACTTTACGGCCATCCAAAACAATTTTGTGAATTTTTTTGATGTTTTTCGGTGTAACCATCCCATTTGGGCGTCTAGAGAGTTCAGCATCATTTGTGTCTGTTTGAGTTTAAATTCAGCATACTAGTAAATGATGAGTGATTTTTCAGGGACAGAGTCCTCGTAACACTTATCAAGCCATTGCTTTGCTTGAACGGTATTTTTTCCCATCAAAAAATAGTGTTTAATGAACACACGAAATTTGATTTTTTCCATTGTTTTGAAACTAACGAAAGTAGCGTCACTAAAACCACTGTAACTTGTAAACTAATCGTCGAAATGTCATGAAATTTTGATACGTATCGTTTGAAGGTTGGTACTTCCTAAAAATCATATTTTTTTAAAAAAGCGACATCTATGTGTCAGACAAAAAACTTTTCAGCCTGCGTGTTAAGTTAGAAGATCTGTCGATTTTTGCTTACGAAAGCCATATTAATGATTTCTAATAATATTGAATCCTTCTAAATATTTTAGAAAATGCCGATTGATAGCCTTTTCTGTAATTTCTGATATTATTAAAAGCGGTGCGACTGGTCGGTAGTTGTTTAGCAAGGTCTTCTTGCCCTTTTTGGGTATCGGCTGAACTGTAGCGCTTTTCCAACAGGAAGAAAATATTCCCTTTCCGTAGGATAGGTTGAAAAGTCTACAGAAAACTGGTGTTAGTTCGCTTGCGCATCTTTTGGGTACTATTGCAAGTATTTCATCTGAGTCAGACGCTTTTTTTTTGTCTGGTTTGATTAAAATACATTTGATGATACGCCGTCTCAAGACAATATCAGGCATCTTTGACTACTTTGTTGGTGGTGTTTTTCCTTTGAAATCGGCAATAGAGTGTGAAGGAAAGAGTTCAGTTAACAAGGTAGCTTTCTCAATTGTTATTGCAGTAGTATTATCCGGCCATGAGGGGGTAGTATAGTAGATTTAGTGAAATTTTGACGAACGGCCTTAGCGACTGACCAAAAGGATTTGGAATTATTGAGTTAGGCAAAAAGTTTATTTTTAATTTCTTGATTGTGTGTCTCCCTGGTTTCGTCAATAATTTCCTTGCATCTCTTTTGGGTACAAATAAAGTTGTTACGATTTATGAGATTAGGATTTTTACGCAATTGTTGGTACGCAAGACGTTTAAAAGCAACATCTTCCTTGCATTTTTGGTCAAACCAAGATTTGCCATTAGAAGAGCATCATCATCATCATCATTAGCTTATTCCACCCATAGTCGTATATAAGCCTTCCCAAATTGTTTCCAACAAGCTTTGTTGTTTGCTTTTTGCATCAAATCGTGTCCTGCTAATCTTTCTATGTCGTCCGTCCATCTTGTTTGTGGTCTACCCCTGTATCTTTTGTGTTCTCTACCCCTCCATTCAACTATATGCCCTGCCCAATATACATATTCGTTTTATTACATCTGTCCCTTTGATTTTCTTCGAATCTCGATGTTAGGAATACGATCTTGGAGTCTAATATTTAGCATTCTCCTCTCCATTGCTCCTTAGGTTACCTGGAGTTTATTTATTATACTTTTATTTAAAGCCCACGTTTCAGTGGGCTCTGGGTTTTATTGTATTTGGGATATCCAATTTAAATGTATATTGTAACGCGTTCCGAACGCTGACCAAGTTAATGAGACTTTTCTATCTGAGTCAGCCTTTCAATTATTTTTTGATATTTCGATTTTTTGTCCTAAATATATGAATGTTTGTACCTTTCCCATTCCTTCACCTTCTGTTAATAGTTCCTGGCTGTTATCTTTACTTTCGTTGTTTAAATATTTGGTTTTGGTGAAGTTTATTTTTAGACTTATTTTTTGAGACTTGTTATTTAATTCCATCTACATTTCTTCTAATTCTTCTTTTTGTATTGGCGATCAGAGTGACATCATCTGCGAACCTTAAGTGATTTAATCATTCACCGTCCATTAATATTCCTTTATTTTCCCACTTTAACGATTTAAACAGGTCTTCGAGTCGCCGTCTAATTTCTCTTTTAATTTTGATTTTATTTGTTTTTTCTTCAAGCATTATTTGTGATGTGGCATTTTTGTATATGTATTCAAGAAGAGTTGTATATCTTTTATCGACTCTGTTGATGCTCTTAAAGTGCTTTTTCATAGTCAACCATTGTTATCCACAAGGTGACCTTATATTCATTTGCTTTTTCCACTAGTAATCTAATTGTTTGATATTCCAAAGTGTCGTATCCCCGTCTAAATCCCGCTTGTTCACGTGGTTGATAACTGTCTAATTTGTTTGTTAATCTATATGTTATAATTCTAGTGAGTATTTTGTATAGGACCACTAATAGGCTGGTGGGTATCTAATTCTTCAATTTAAATTTGTTCCCCTTTTTATAAATAAGCACAATCAAGGCCCAACCAAAGGTGCTGGTATGCCCCTCCATACCTTATCATTTCTATAATTATTTCATCTTCCCCCGGTTCTTTGTTATTGTGCATATGTTGTAGGGCGTTCATTACACAGCCAAAAAAAAATAAATTTGTAAAAACTTTTTAAACCAAAACATCTAAGTGTAGTGTATTTTTGGGTGCTGAAACCGTATCTGATATTAGTTTTTTTGTATCACCTACAGTTCTCTCACAATATGACATCGATTAAATTTCGAAATAGGGATCATGGCAGTAAACCAAATCCTCTTCCTGCTTGAAAAACTGAGCAAACTGTTGATCTCTTGTTCTATAATGGTAAATAGATGTTCCAGATTTCAATAAATGTTTTTCTTTCAGCCTAGAATCAACCAATTCTGCTTTTTTTCCTTAGTTAAATCTCTCGCTAAATAATTTAACTCAGCTTGTGTAAACAACTGTGGTTTTAAATTTTCTAGAGAAAATTGAAACTCATCATCATCGGTCGACTTTCATTAAATTCGGGACTGGACTGTCCCGGTCCATGTCCTACCGGCCGATTAGCTGAAGTAAAGTTAGGATAGACAATTACTTTCTTATTTTTGGAGTTATATCCAGAAACATCAACGCTGCATAAATAATAATCATTTGAATGATTTCCTTACTCTCTCCATGCCATGGGTACTGTAAATCTAAAAGCTTTCTTTTCTTTCTTATAACATGTCGTAAGATCCTCGACACAAACATAACATACTTTGTGAGGAGCCCAACATTCAAAAAAATATTTGTAA
This sequence comes from Pachyrhynchus sulphureomaculatus, assembly GCA_019049505.1. NCBI lineage: Eukaryota > Metazoa > Arthropoda > Insecta > Coleoptera > Curculionidae > Pachyrhynchus > Pachyrhynchus sulphureomaculatus. The sequence continues at coordinate 56,402,234 of CM032452.1, forward strand.
AAACTTTTTAAACCAATACATCTAAGTGTTATGTATTTTTGGGTACTGAAAACCGCATCTGGTATCAGTTTTTTTTTGTATCACCCACAGTTCTCTCACAATACGACATCGATTAAATTTCAAAACCAAATCCTCTTCCTGCTTGAAAAACTGAGCAAACTTACAGATCTCTTGTTCTATAGTGGTAAATAGATGTTCCAGATTTCAATAAATGTTTTTCTTTCAACCTAGAACCAAGCAATCCTGCTTTTTCCTTAGTCAAACCCAATTCTCTCACTAAATCATTTAACTCAGCTTGTGTAAACAACTGTGGTTTTAAATTTTCCAGAGAACATTAAAACTCATCATCATCCGGTCGACTTTCATTAAATTCGGGACTGGACCGTAAAATGTCATCAATAGACTGAGGTGGCTCAGGGACAGGAAGTCCCGGTCCATGTCCTACTGGCCGATTAGCTGCAGTAAAATTAGGATAGACAATTACTTTCTTATTTTTGGAATTATATCCAGAAACATAAATGCTGCAAAAATAACAATCATTTGAATGATTCTCTTGCTCTCTCTATACCATGGGTACTGCAAATCTAAAAGCTTACTTTTCTTTCTTATACCATTTCCTAAGATCCTCGACACAAACATAACATACTTTGTGAGGAGCCCAACGTTTTTCTTGATTACCGATTTCTACACCAAAATATGCAAAGTATACCTTTTTTACAAAGTCAGTAATATTTTTTTGATGTTTTTTAACTACAAACTCACCACGTATATAACAAAAAGTGTTGGAAGAGTTTTTACAACCATAATTAGCCATACTTTGAGTGTGAATTAAAGCACATGGGTTAAACACTGCAATGCGAGGTTATATTAGCTGGAAGAAAAAACAAACAGCTGTGTCATTTATCGGAACTGCCAACCTAATAACATTTGATTTGACTGCCAACCTTATAAAATTCTGAATTTATTGTCAACCTAATAACATTCGAATGATAAAAAATAAACTTTTTACATTTTGAATATTGAAATGTAAAAAATTGGTCTTCTTTATTATTATTTTCGGACTTAGCACACCAAAAAACACAGGAATGAGGTAAAATTATTTAAAAGATTTTTTCATCGTTAGCATGTGTTTATTTCATCCGTTGTTACATCGAGAATTTCTTGAGATCCCATATTTCTTACTATCGCTCTATTTCCTTCTTCTTTCGCGGGTGGTGGCGATATTTTCGTGTCATATAGCGTTTGATAATATTTCTCTGTAGCTTCCTTTATCTCCTTGACTTGAACGACCTCTTGGTTATCGTTATTTACAAGTTTTATTATTTGTTCGTTAGAAGAGCATTTCTTCTAAAAGGGATATAGGCTTTCACACCACAAACGTCTAACTAAGGAAAAGTTCGAAAATATTCCATAAGTTCTTTCCATTTAGCAGGTTTGTAATGCCAAATTTTCAAGTATGCTTTATTCAACACTTATCGTAAAATATTGTCAACGGGTTCTGTGTATTCATATTGTTAATTAAATCTAATGACATGGAGCATCCATCATCATCTACACAGTTATCTGCGTAAACAAATTGTTCTACGTATTCATGTATTTCTCTCAAATCAGTGTACATTACTACTATCACGTAATTTGTAAATAAGATAAAGCACTGTCGGGGAAAATTTCGATGAAAGTAAATATGTACTTACAATATACACAGCCCAACAACTAATTTCCTTCAATGTTGCGGCAATAATAAATTTTTTTTTTATTACTATATTTTCCTATTTAGTATATTCCTTAAGTAATTTAAGTCACATTTTCTGGACATATTAGTGATTCAATTGAGTTTTTAGTTTACCATGTAGGGGTGGCCTTCACCTTTTAATAGTGTCTACGTCTTCGAAAAAGGATTCTTTTAACTCTGTTTTAATTTTTAGTAAAAAGTCACGAGGTACTAAATCAGGTGAATACAAAAATTGACGATGAGTGAAGTGTGAGTTGCTTCATTATTGTGTAAGTCGCACTAGGTGTATTCGGGTCATACGCAACAAATTCTCGAGCATTTCAATAGTTTCAAATAATACCACTGACAGTCCGACCTGTAGGAACAAGTTTACGATAAATTATACCTTTGCTGTCGTAGGAAAGAAAAAACATTGTCTTGTGTTTTTCGTGTTTTTTTTGGCTTGTCGCGATCAATTTGACGTTCATACATCTAGATCTCCTTTTACAACAGTCAAATTATTTGTAAGTTTCTGTTTAACATCTCTTCGATTACACTGTGCAACATTAAAAAATTCACCGATATCTCGAATTATGTACATCTAGTATACAAAAAATAACCGGTCAAGTGCAAGTTGAACTGGCGCAATTAGTGTTCCGTACGTTGATTGCCTTTAAAATAAAAATTTTTGTTAGGAGGTATAAAATGATCAGTGACTTCATAATATAACACCCCAAATGAGTTTTCAACAGAGTTTGCTTCCAATCTTTACTGAAAACTGATGACCTTGAAATTTTTGTTTTTTTATATACCAGATAAATTATTAAAGGTAATGCACTCGTGATAATTTTCGTTCAATCTACACCCCCAGGAGAATATTCCAGAATTTTTTGAAAATTTTTTGATCATTATTTTTTTCGAGATAAGGGGGGCACAGTGATTTTTCGCCATTTTTTAAAAATAATACAAAGAAAGGTGTGTGCAAGTATTACATTAAATATATATATATATATATATATATATATATATATATATATATATATATATATATATATATATATGTATATATATATATATATATATATATATATATATATATATATATATATATATATATATATATATATATATATGTATATATATATATATATATATATATATATATATATATATATATATATATATATATATATATATATATATATATATATATATATATATATGTATATGTATATATATATATATATATATATATAATATATATATATATATATATATATATATATATATTAGTTGTGTTTTCACAAGCTTTCATTTGACACCACACTCGATGACCTAGTAAAAAATTTTTCACTTCCAATTTCACCCCCTTAAGTCAAAATTTAACGTTCAAGACTACACGGCTCTGATGAGGAGATCAATTCCTATATTATTACCAAATTTCAATTTTTTATGACAAATAGTTTCGGAGAAAATCGAGTCTAACAGACGGACAGACAGACGGACAGACAGGTGGACAGACAGACAGACAGACCTCGAAGTCATCTTATAAGTGTTCCGTACGGAACACTAAAAAGAAGGTTTTATGTCGACATCACGTCTCATAACATAGAAAACTAGTAATTTATTTTATTTAATCCTCGTATCACTTGTTTGAGGTTAGTCCTAAAAATATTTCATCTATAAATGTGTCACAAATGCTGTTTAATTTATATGCTGAAAGCGCCTTCGCTGAGGCAGAGTTGGAGAGTGATCTGAGTATCAAAGTAAACAATATTCCGATAAACAACATCAGCTATGTAGATGACACTGTCATTCTGACAGATAGCGCAGATGCTCTTCAAGCATTATTGAAGGCTATACACAAAGCAGAAGTAAACATTGGGTTAAGCATGCATCAACATAAATAAAACAAAATTCATGATCATCAGTAGAAATCCAATTCAAGACGTCCGAATTCATATAAATGGCGAGAATATAGAACGGCTACCAAGTTCAAATACCTGAAATGTCTTGTAAATGACAAATGGGATCCAGACATGGAAATTAAAGCCAGAGTTGAGTAGGCAAGAGCAACTTTCATCAAGTTACGTAAATTCCTTTGTAATGAAAACCTTAACCTACAACTCAGGTACCGGATGGTTAAGTGCTATGTTTGGTCCGTTTTGCTGTACGGTGTTGAAACATGGACATTGAAAGCGTCATCTATTAACGAACTGAAGGCATTTGAATAATATATATATATATATATATATATATATATATATATATATATATATATATATATATATATAATACAATGTCTCTCTGTCTGTCTATCTGTCTGTCTGTCTTATCCGATTTATGTGCTTTTTTTTAAACATACATATGTTCTCTGGCCAGGATATAGGATATATTTTATTACGTTAGGTAATATAAGAAATAAGCAGTGACGATAATAGCGAATCAAGTCGGAAAAAAGTTTGCCGCTTGCGCGTTCTCTTGCAATATACTGCCTAAACCATTAAATATGAAACAATATCATGTAGCAAAGAATAAATATATACAAAATGCAACGCCTCTCTGTCTGTCTGTCTATCCATTAGTGCACTTATCACTCAAGAACCACTTATCCGATTTACATGTTTTTCTTTAATTCATACATATGTTCTCTGGCCAGGTTATCTATATTCCATAATATATAAAAATACTCTCTCTGTCTCTCTTTCTGTCTGTCTGCCTGTTTATCTGTCCGTTAGTGCGCTTATCACTCAAAAATTACTTATCCAATATACGTGTTTTTTTTAAATTCAAACATATGTTCTCTGGCCAGGTTATCTATAATTATAATATATATAAAATACAACGCCTCTCTGTCTGTCTGTCCGTTAGTGTGCTTATGCGAGAACCACTTATCTGATTTATGTCCTTTTTTTTTAAAATATACATATGTTCTCTGGCCAAGTTATAGGATATATTTTATTATGTAAAGTAACATAGGAATAAGCAGTGACGATAAGAGTGAATCAATATGCTGCCTAAACCACTAAATATGGAACAATATCATGTGGTCAAGAATATAATATATATAAAATGCAACGTCTCACTGTCTGTCTGTGCGTTAGTGCGCTTATCACTCGAGAATTACTTATATGTTCTCTGGCCAAGTTATATAATAATAATAATCTATATAATGTGGAAACATGGAACCACATTGACCAAATGTGAGAAAGAAGAACCAAAATAATAATAAGCTGACTTGGCTTAGGACCGTCAGCCAAATATGGAACCACATTGACCAAATGTGAGAAAGAAGAACAAAAACAATAATAATAAAATAAAAGCCAACAACGTTCACATCTCACCTAGTACCAACTCAACACAAACATACACAAAAACATCCAGAAGTCAGTGATTTTGAAAACATGTAACATTTTCACGTCATTCCGTAATACAGAATGGTAATAGTGTTTGTGCTGACTTGGCTTAGGCCCCTGAGCCAAACATGAACCACATTGACCAAATGTGAGAGAGAAGAACATCTATATAATATATATAAAACGTAACGTCTCTCTGTCTCTCTTTCCGTTAGTGTACTTATGACTCGAGAACCACTTCTCCGATTTACGTGTTTTTTTTTTAATTCATACAGATGTTCTCTGGCCAGGTTATAGGATACATTTTATTACGTGGGGTAATATAAGGAATGATCAATTACTATATTAGTGAATCAAGTCCACGCGAGAGGGGCCGAGGGCACGACTAGTTAATAATAAGGAAGGAATAAGTGATTTTCGGTCTCTCCAAAATGCGGCTTTAAAACAGACTCATCTGATGAGAGAAGTTTGGTACACGCCTACGCAGGAATCTGTACGGTACCTTAAGAAGAAGAAGAAATGTGATCAAAACATATTAGTGCTAAATATACAAAATGTTACGCATTTGTGTTAATTCGCCTAGTTTTTTTTTTGTTATGTTTATGGTAAATTTACCCCTAAAAGTAAAAAAAGCCAATTTTTCTACTGCCTGAAAAGTGTTATGAAGCTTATTTTAAGACTGTAATTGAAAATCAAGGTGTTGTTTCAAATATTATAAATGATTGACGGGTTGGTACAATGGTACTATAAAAGAAATACCTTTTGTCACACCATTGCAGTGGCGTGAACCCAAGAAGAACACAGACGATGTTACTTCTGTTTGACAAAGGTCAAGGGTTTTTCTAAAAAAAAACAAAAAGTTCCGTGAAATATGTTAATGTACCATCAGTCTCAATGTCGCTACCTTATTTTCCTAAAATTCCTGTAACGAAAAGACGTTTGAGCCTATCGAGATCTATAGAAGAAAAAAGCGCACCCATTCCTTCTAGTAGAGAGCTGTTTCAAGATCCAACTATTGCATCAGAACCACATTTGATTAGTCAATCAGAACTAAACTACCTTGTTAGAGAATTAGATTTGACCAAGAAAAAATCTGAAATATTAGGATCGAGATCAAAACAATAGAATCTTTTACAGACTGACGTTAAAATTACAAAAATTATATAAAAACAACACTATGTTTTTAATTTCCAATATATTTAAAGTCACTTGACAATTGTTTCACCATACAATGGCTTCTTCAAAAGAAGGAATTTCAACAAGTATCGGCTAACACAATCAAAGATTAAAATTACAGCTTATCGAAATTGTTACAGCTGCTTAACTAGCTTTTATTCAAAAGAGGATGGTTTAGTTTTTTGTAATGATATTGATGGTTTAATGATGGAACTAGGTCACCATCATTCACCAGAAGAGTGCAGACTATTTATTGACGGATCAAAACAAAGTCTAAAAGGCAGTTTTACTAAATAACGGCAACACATTTTCATCTTTGCTTGTGGCATACGGTGCTCATTCAAAAGAAACTTATGATATTTTAAAACTTATTTTAGAAAAAATCAGAAATATGATTTTCGGATTGCAAACCAAATATTGTTGTTTCTTATGTGAATAGGCTAGCAGAACGCGTTCAGAACATTACGTAAAACAAAACTGGCCTTTAAGAAGTGGGTACGTTTTTGGTCAGAAAAATCTTAAAAGTTTAGTATTAGTATTAGTATCACCTGAGAAAATCATTTTACCACCATTGCACATCAAATTTGGTTTAATCAAGAATTTTGTCAAAGCGTTACTTAAGGATGGACATGGAACATGGAGAACGCTTTCACCAAGAAATATCTGGGTTTGGGAAGCATTATCAAGGTAAATGGGAACCAGCCATGCTTGCAGACTTCTGTTGGTGTCTTAAGAGGGATACTGCGAGGACTAACTACAAGACAAAGGCTAATCGATCAAAAAAAAAGTGTTTTATTGAAAAATAAACTTTTTGTCACTAATTTAGCATATTTTTGAATAAACAAATAAAAGCTTTTCTCTATAAAACCTAATGTGGCGTGACTATTCCGTTAATCAATTTTAATTGAGTTGGCAGTGCAAAATCAGTATTTTATACTGTAAACACAGTGAAAAAAAAAAAATTGTCGCATAATGTTATTTTTAATAATATATTGCGATAATCTGCCCAGAACTCACGAACTTTTTAAATTATTTTAGGTTAGTTCAGGTTAGTCGTTTCTATCACCTAAAGAATATTCAAGCCATTCAAAAACTTGTGTAAGGAGTCCCTGCTAGACACTTTTTTTTCGCCATTTGGAATGTTTCTATGGCATCTGTGCAACGTTTTATCTTAAATATGTTTTAATATCTACATTGGATGTTAAAGGATCATATCAGTCATTAGTCAATATTTCGAGATCAAATTTAAAACAAAATCAGAAAAGAAAATAACTTTGCAATGTTATATTAAACTGATGGAAAATTAATTTTCTCATAAATACATTGTCCTGATATTTCACGAATTCCTTTCAAATAAATGTTAATTAATAAATGTCAGTAATTATAATACGTATACAAACTTTAAAAATTTAAGATATTATATGATGCTATACTAATTTAACTCACCTTTATATGAGTTTTTTATTTAGATATTGGTCTTGCCAATGTACCTTTTGTGACAATGCGACACTGGAACTATAATTCTTTAAGTGACTTGTTTATGAAGTGACTTGTTTGATTGACTTACTTATGATTTCAAAGCCATCTAATTGTTATATATATATATATATATATATATATATATATATATATATATATATATATATGTATATATATATATATATATATATATATATATATATATATATATATATATATATATATGTATATATATATATATATATATATATATATATATATATATATATGTATATATATATATATATATATATATATATATATATATATATATATATATATATATATATATATATATATTAGATGATAGATAGTACTAACAGTGCGTCGTCATCATTCATCACTCATCGAAACGAGCAGAAAAACAAAGGTACAGTTTTTTTTTTTGTTCTAGAAACTTACTTGTGCTAAACTATTGCCCTTATGTCGTAGAGAATGGGTTCTAGAGGTAAATCCGCTACTAAATATGCCTTTTTTACTTATTCGTGCACCACCTATCTTTATTTGGCAACTGCTTGCCTAGCATAGAAATAGGAAATGCTAGGTCCTTTAAACGTGGTTAAAATAAACAGAATTAAGGTGCCACTATACTAAACAATAAATGAAGGAAATTAGAATAAACTAAAACATAAATAAAATATGAAACTTTGAATGAATTATATATATATATATATATATATATATATATATATATATTTATATATATATATATATATATATTTATATATATATATATATATATATATATATGTGTATATATTTATATATATATATATATATATATATATATATATATATAAATATATATATATATATATATATATGTATATATTTACATATATATATATATATATATATATATATATATATATATATATATATATATATATATGTATATATATAAATATATATATATATATATATATATATATATATATATATATATATATATTATATATATATATATATATATATATTTATATATATATATATATATATATATATATATATATATATATGATATCCGCTCGCGTGGACTTGATTCACCTTTATCGTCACTGCTTATTCGTTATGTTTATATTATTATATAGCTCGAGGGGCCTTAGAGGCCCATGGCTTGGTTGCATACTTGTCTCCACTTCTTTTTGTCTCCTGTAAGCTTTTCCAGAGCGGGATTCCCATCAACTCCAGATCTTGCTTTACTGCCTGAATCCATGTTGATCGAGGTCTACTCTTGCCTCTTCTTCCAACCACTCCTCTTATTAGGGCTTGCTTTGCCTGCCTTTCTTCCTTCATCCTTGCCACGTGTCCCAACCATCTTAATCGCTGGCTTTTTATGATTTCGCTTATAAGGGGTTTCGTATATAGGCATTTTAATTCGTAGTTTGTTCTTTTTCTCCACAGTCCCTCTTCTTTCCTTCCTTCATAGATTCTTCTCAAAGCTTTCCTTTCCCACCCCCCCAACGTCTCATTTTCTCTTGCACTCAGTTTCCACGTTTCACATCCATATGTCACAGTGGGTCTGACAACTGTCGCATATATGTTTTCTTTTGCTTTTTTTGATACATTCTTTGATTTCAATATGGGATTCATTGCCCCCAAACATATCTGTCCTTTCGCTATTCTTTCTTATATCTCCGTCCCTTCTTGCCCACGCACTGTTATTGTTATTCCCAGATAATTAAATTTGTCTACTTTTTCAAACATATATCTTTTCCCTAAGTTGTTTATCATATCTAAACTTTTGTTGTTTTTATTATCCTTCTTCTTTGTAATTTCCATGTATTTTGTTTTTTTCCTCATTTATTTTTAGTCCTCTCATCCTTCCCCTTTCTTCTATCCTACTTATGGGTTTTTTGAGGTTCTCTTTTGCTCTTGCAATCACTGTTACATCATCCGCATAGGCCAAGCATTGGCAGGTTTGTTGGTATATCGTTCCATTTGTTTTTATTTCTGACTCCCGGATTATCTTCTCTAGTACCAAATTAAATAAACATGTCGACACGGGATTCCCCTGCCTTAATCCTCTCTTTACCTTAAACTTGTCTGATACTTTTCCCTCAACCAACACTCTATTTTCTGTGTCATTCAGGGTCATTCTCATCATGCGAATCAATTTACTTGGAATTTTTAGTTCTTCCATTATCTTGTAGAGTCCTTCTCTATTTACAGCTATGCTTCTCTGAAATCCACAAAGACCAAGTGTAGTGCCAAATTTTGTTCTAAGGTATTATCTTGGATTTGCTTCATCGAAAATATCTGGTCTATAACCGAACTATTTTTCCTCAATCCATACTGGTACTCTCCCAGAATAGACTCGGCTTTCTCTTCTAGTCTGTTTTTGATAGTCACCATTACTATCTTGTACACGACATACAGTAAGGCTATTGGTATATAATTAGCACATATAGTTTTTTTTTCTCCTTTTTGTATATTGGACAAATGAGCGACTCCCTCCAGCTCACTGGCATCTTTTCTGTTTCCCATATTTCTTGCACCAACCGGCATATTTCATTTTCCAGATCTACTCCTCCAGCTTTTATCATTTCTACTGTTATACAATTTCCACCCGGGGCCTTATTTTTTTTGGATTCTGAGTATTTCTCTTATTTTTTCTTTGCAGGGTTTGTTTGTCCCCTCCTGCCCTTCAGTTAATTTTGCTTCCTATTTCTTATTCAACTTATTATTTATATATATATATATATATATATATATATATATATATATATATATATATGTATATATATATATATATATATATATATCTATATATATATATAAATATATATATATATATTATATATATATATATCAACGTCTCTCTGTGTGTCTGTCTGTCCGTTAATGCGCCTATCACGGAAAAACCACTTATCCGATTTACGTACTTTTTTTTTTAAAACATACATATGTTCTCTGGACGGGTTATAGGCTTTATTTTATTACGATAGGTAGCATAAGGAATGAGCAGTGACGTAAAATAGTGAATGATGTCGGAAATAAGTTTGCCGCTAGCGCGTGCCTTTGCAATACACAGCCTAAACCATTAAATATGGAACAATATTATGTAGCAAAAAATATCTGTAATGTATAATCTATAATATATATAAAATGCAATGCTCTCTCTCTGTCTGTCTGTCTGTCCATTAGTGCGTTTATCACGCAGGAATCACTTATCCGATTTACCTGTCTTTTTTTAAATTCATGCATATATTCTTTGGCCAGGTTATATAATAATAATAATAATAATCTATATCTATAATATATATAAAATGCAATGTTTGTCTGTCTGTCTGTCTGTCCGTTAATGCGCTTATCCCTCGAGAACCACTTATCCGATTTACGTGATTTTTTAAATTCATACATATGTTCTCTGACCAGGTTATAGGTATATATTTTTATTACATCTATAATATATATAAAATGCAACGTCTCTCTGTCTGTCTGTCTGTCAGTTAGTGCGCTTATCACTGGAGAACCTTTTTTTTAAAACATACATATGTTCTCTGGCCAGGTTATAGGCTATATTTTATTACGATAGGTAGCATAAGGAATGAGCAGTGACGATAATAGTGAACGAAGTCGGAAAAAAAAAATTGCGGCTAGCGCGTTCCCTTGCAATACACAGTCTAAACCAGGGATGTCAAAGATACGGCCCGCGGGCCGCATCCGGCCCCCGGGACGTCAATAAGGCCCGCGATCGCAATGAAGAATCATAATTTTTAAAACCGTATATTATATACTATATAATTAAATAAATAAAATGTTAAATAATTCAGTACATTTTTTTTATTTGAATCTGGCCCGCCTACACATTTTAAATTTAATATATGGCCCTCTACAAAATTGAGTTTGCACCTCTGGCCTCTCAAACCATTAAATATAGCAGAGAAGAATATCTATAATCTATAATATATATAAAATGTAATGTCTCTCTGTCTGTCTGTCTGTCCATTAGTGCGTTTATCACGCGAGAACCACTTATCCGATTTACGTGTCTTTTTTAAATTCATACATATATCTTTGGCCAGGTTATATAATAATACTAATCTATATATATCATATATAAAATGCAACGACTCTCTGTTTGTCTGTCTGTCATTAGTGCGCTTAACCCTCGAGAACCACTTATCCGATTTACGTGATTTTTTAAATTCACACATATATTCTCGGACCAGGTTATAGATATATATATTTTATTACATCTATAATATATAAAATGCAACGTCTCTCTGTCTGTCTGTATGTCTGTCTGTCTGTCCGTTAGTGCGCTTATCACTGGAGAACCACTTATCCGATTTACGAACTTTTTTTTTTAAACATACATATGTTCTCTGGCCAGGTTATAGGCTATATTTTATTACGATAGGTAGCATAAGGAATGAGCAGTGACGATAAGACTGAATGAAGTCGGAAAAAGATTTGCCGCTAGCGCGTTCCCTTGCAATACACAGTCACCATTAAATATGGAACAATATTATGTAGCAGAGAATATCTACAATCTATAATATTTATAAAATGCAATGTCTCTGTCTGTCTGTCTGTCCATTAGTGCGTTTATCACGCGAGAACCAATTATTCGATTTACGTGCTTTTTTTTTAAAACATATATGTTCTCTGGCCAGGTTATCTATCTATAATGTATATAAAATGCAACGTCTCTCTGCCTGTTTGTCTGTCCGTTAGTGCGTTACGTGCTTTTTTTTTTAAAACATACATATGTTCTCTGGCCAGGTTATAGGAAATATGTTATTGCGTTAGGTAACATAAAGAATAAGCAGTAACGATATTGGGGAATCAAGTCGGAAAAAAGGTGACCGTTAGCGCGTTCTCTTGCAATACACTGCCTAAACCATTAAATATGGAACAATATCATGTTGCAAAGAATATAATATATATCTCTCTGTCTGTCTGTCTGTCCGTTAGTGCGCTTATCACTTGAGAACCACTTATCGTGTTTTCATAAATTTATACATATGTTCTACATAATTCGATATAAGCCTAGATAATGGGAGATAAGGTGAGATAATCTGAGATAAGGAGAAATAATGGAGATAAGTGGAGATAAGCCTCGATAATGGGAGGTAAGGTGAGATAATGGGAGATAAGTATAAATAATGGGAGATAAGCAGAAATAATGGGAGATAAGCAGAGATAAGTCTAGATAATGGGAGTTATGGTGAGATAATAGGAGATAAGGAGAAATAATGAGAGATAAGGAGAAATATTGCGAGATAAGTCAAGATAAGCCTAGATAATGGGAGATAAGGTGAGATAATGGGAGATAAGATAAGAGAAATAATGGAGAGGGATAAGGAGAAATAATGGAAGATGAGCAGAGATAAACCTAGATAATGGAAATTATGTAGAGATAATCGGAGATAAGTAGAAATAATGGGAGATATTTTATTAGTTGGGTAACATAAGGAGTAAGCAGTGACGATAGTAGTGAATCAAGTCCACGCGAGCGGAGCCATGGGCCCGGCTAGTGTAATATATATATATATATATATATATTATATATATATATATATATATATAATATATATATATATATATATATATATATATACATATATATATATATATATATATATATATATATATATATATATATATATATATATATATATATATATATATATATATATATATATATATATATATAAATATATGTATATATGACTCCTAAAAGGGCTGGTAGACAAATCGGAGAACCAGGAGAATATCCTAAAGAACAAAAATCTAGTAGCAAACAAATACTGAAAGCCTCTTGATAGAAAAAATTGTAGTCGAAATGGGGAACTGGTGATAAAGAAAGAGAATAAAAGTAGCAGTAAAAGTAGAAGTAAAAGTAATAAAAGTCATAAAACCCTGAAAAAAAAAGAAAACATTGTATCATCTAAAAAGATCTCAGGTTTATGAAATGATTTTACCTTATCGACTCTGTAGCATATGGTCAGAAGTATTTGGGAGGAATCTAATACTGCAAAATGGTGTCGGTCCGCTTTCTGTAAAAAAAACTGTCCTTTTTCACGGGAATTCCAGAGTGGATCGAAAAACAGAAAACAGTAACTTACCCATAGGAGAGTTTTCTAAAAATGGACCCTACAATATGTACTAGAATTAAAGAACATCAAAGGACAGTACGCTTTCGTAATATCATCATGAAACAGAATACGAGATTCTCTTTGATCAATCTTTGCAACAAATCCTTTTTCTATCCTAGCACAATTTGGGAGTCCATCGAAATATCCAAACATTTCAACAACCTTAATTGGGAAACTGGTCTTTACCTCTCACTAATCTGGAAACAGATAATTTATGAATCCCCGCTCCTCTCTCCCGGGTCCACAATTATAATAGGCGTTTACAACCGGAACTAAATCAGTTACGTGCTAGCTCTGAAGAAGCCAGCTAGATAATCGGCGAAACGTCAGCATCTGTTTTTCAATCAACATATGAGAAATTCAGAGGAATTTTACCTTTCAGGTTTTTTTAAATTTTAAAACTTCCTGCTTTCAAAGCAAATGAAGGGCCCAGCGTGATGTAATTAGCAAAACTCTAAATTAAACTTTAGACCTTTTGTAGGGGATCGTTGATGTAAAGAAAGATAAAGCTTTGAGTATACCGATATTTAGGATAAAGTATCGTAAAAATTAACAACTAATAATTATGAAACCAACCAGGGTTTGAATAATAAACACATTACCAACAATTCAACCAATAAAAACAATCGATGTAAAAAGTGAAACGTATTTTTCAGCATTTTAGCTTTTTTATTAATGAAAAATCGTAAGTAAAATGTACTCCAGTTGGAACGAGGTGCAATAAATCACAGACACAAACAGGAAAAGCCGGTAAATATACCCCTTTTCGCAATTGAAAAAGTGACGAAAGAACGGCAAAGCCCAGAGTGCACACGGTTTTTCACAGGGGACGAATATATATTCATTTTATATACTCCGAAGGCGAACAGGATATTTCATTGTCGATATCATTGTCAGCTGAAAATAGATAAAAGGCAGTTAAAAACTAAAACTTCACTACGGAAAATAAGAAAATAGTTTCATGTTTTTGATAAATCTGCTCGAAGTTTATTTAAAGTCGAATCAGTTTCTTCCAACTTTCGTATCGACTTCCTGATCAGTTGAACACTCTTGATCGATTATCAATTGGTGATAAAGTATCTCTCTTTGAAAGGATTGTCGGCTAAAGAAATTTATGATGACACGCTTCATACATTGTAGGACCAATATCCTTTCTATGCTACTCTCAAAGATTGGGTTGCGAATTTTAAGAGAGAAAGAATCGACATCAGTGATGAACGTGTTGGAACACTAGTTTCTGTGTCTACCTAAGAGAATGTTGAGGCTGTTTTTTTTTTTTTTTTTTTTTTTTTTTTTATGGGTCTAGCACACGTGCTACAGGGAAGTCCCTAAAGCGCTACAGTAGCGACACGTGTGCGGAGAAAGCGATTCACGTTGTTCTTGAATCGCTGTAGATTGTACTCGGTCGGAAACACAGTCCTGGGCAAATTATTCCAAAGGGATGATGTTCTCCATATAAAAGACTGCTTGAAAAGCGTTGTACGAGGAGTAACAAGCTGAACCTCATACGGATGTGAAGAATTAGCGCGACGTTTACTTCTAACATGCACCGCTCTGGGAGAAATTAAGCGGGCCACATCCTTCGAACACTTTCCATGAAAGTACCTGTAGAACAGGCTCAAGTCGCCAACCGTTCTTCGATGTTCCAGTAAATCAAGGCCGACGGTCAGTTCCGGGTCTCCAATCAGACGAACAGCTCTTCTCTGAATAGAATCCAACAAATGCAGTGTATGTTTGGAAGCGGAGCTCCAAACATGGAAGCAGTATTCCATAGTTGGTCGAATTTGAGCTTTGTAAAGAATTAACAGTTGTTGTGGAGTGTAAAGCTTTCTGGTTCGAAATAATATTCCCAACTTTTAAGAAGCTCTCCTTGCTATGCCTGCAACATGTTCATGCCAGGACATATTTGCTCCCAAATTAACGCCCAACAAATTGAGTGACGATGTTAGAGGAATAGACTGCCCCGACATAACTATGTCGGGTTCAGCAACGTTAACTTTTTTAGAAAAAACTGCCACCTGGGTTTTTGTAGCGTTAAATTCCACTTGGTTACTGTCACCCAAGATAGAATTCCTTCCAGGTCTTTGTTAAGTTGAATGACTTCCTGCTGTCTGCGGATATTCGTCTGAGTAGCCGATGTCCGAGCGTTCAAAGTGAATGAAGAGATAAGTGTACTGTAGATTGGATTCTTGGTCTTTTCCAGCAGATCGTTAATATAAATGAGAAAGAGAGTAGGACACAGTATGGAGCCTTGGGGTACACCGGCGTTGATAGTGAAGGTGTTAGAAAGAAATCCGTCGACTGCCACTCGTAAACAAGGCTCTCTGAGGAAACATGAGAGCCACAAACAGAACTTTTCCGACATACCATAAGAACGTAGCTTAGCTAACAGCCCATCGTGCCAAACACGGTCGAATGCCTTGGATATGGCAAGAGCATGCTGCAAATATGCTGAAATGTATAGCAGAAACCCTAAATACTTCATACATACATATTTTTCACATTGTCCATTCTGATTTGTGGTGAGACACTTAGCTAAACGGGCCACCAAATGTCTGAACGCCAACCAAAAAGGATCGAGACTCACAACCTCCAAGTTGATTAGGAGCCATTTTGAAGAGGATTCATCTCATTTGCTGCATCGAATGGATGGAACTATTATGATTCAGAGACAAAGGAGTAGTCGAAGGAGTCGAAACGTGCCGGCTCACCCCGTTCCAAGAAGTTTTACTTACAAAACTTAACAGGAAAATTTCTTGCTTGCGTCTTTTGGGACAAGGATGGGATAGTTCTTAATATACTCGGAATATGCCAAAACAGTGACTGGAGAATATTATTCTGTATTGTTAACTAAATTTCGCCAAAAAATTGTAGAACAACGCCGAGAAAAAATATCTGAGGGGTGCTTTTTTTGGCCAGACAATGTGCATGCTGACAAATCGGTGTTATCTTTGCAAAAATTAGGCTTTCAACTTTAATTTTAATAATTAATCAACCCCTATATTTCCGTCATTTAGTTTGCTCGAGATATAACTCAATTTTAGAACTGAAAAAAACATTTGAAGTAATATATGTTGTCGAAGACTATTTTGTAAAGCAAGACAAAGATCTTTCTTTTTTAAAACGTCTAGAGTTTGTTTATAACTGTTGCACTAAGTGTATAAAGTTGAAGGACATTACGCCGAAAAAAAATTTTTTATAGAATCACTCGGTGTCCGTATATTTGTCTGTCACACCCAATTTTCTCCGAAACTATTTGATATAGAAAGTTGACATTTAACCCAAATATAGGAATCGATGGCTCAATCAGGACTGTGTAGTTTTAAAAGTTAAATTTTCACTTAAGGGGTTAGTTTTTAGGGGTGAAATCAGAAGTGAAAAAAAAATTTTTACTAGGTCGTTTAGTGCGGTGTCAAATGAAAGCTTGTGAAAACATGAGTTCAAAAATAACATATATACAATGTAATACTTAAGCACAGTTTTTTTTTATTGTTTTTAAAATATTGCCAAAAATCGCTACCCTCCCTCTCTCGAAAAGTACTGATCAAAAAGAAGAAATTTTAAAAAAATTCTGAAATATTCTCCATGAAATATAAAATGAGCAAAATTTATTACGAGTGCATTACGTTGGATAATTTACCTGTTCTAAAAAAAAATTATGAAAACTATGTGCCTTGATAATATGGTGATGATTTTTTTAATATATTTTTCAGTACGTTACTGTCGCGCGTCACTCCTGCACCGAAACATAATTTGATTTTATTTGTTTATAATTAAATAAATATTTAGGTGGTAAATATGTGTTTTGTGCTTCTATTACTATAGTTTAGATTAAGCTAGAATGATTTATTAGCTCCTAGGTAGCTAAAAAGCTATAACTATTATACATTATTGACTAAGAAAAAACATGAAAATACATATTAGATCTTAAAATGACAGGGACCTAATTAACTTAGCCTAGGTAAGGAGTTTATTGTATGTTAAAAGCAAAATATATTTCAAATTATTTAAGAATATAGTCACAAGCGTTATGCTGTCTAATTTAACTGAATACGTAGTCAAATATATACTTTTTTCATCTGCAGTTACGTCATAATGTTAATTAACGTTTTTTTTTACGTAGATGGTAACTAAGCTACCAATAGCAGCGTTTTTTTATACACTCATGGTATCAATCCTTCGATTAAATTTACGTCATAATTAAGAATCAAACAATTGATAACCCGATATTAAAAAAGTGTACGCAAATTTACTACGTTACAAAAATCTCTGACTACTTGAAATCTATGAAACATTAAAGTTTTCGACACTCTGTTTGTCTCTATAAAGTCAAAAATAATTATTTATTTCATGTTAGGAAAACGGTGACGGGCAAGCAAAATGATTAATAAAATAAGTCTAGAAGTGAATCGATAATCATTAGTTTAATACATAATTTTTATTTCCTTTTTATTATTTTGTCACTAGCCTTTTATGGAAATACTAGCAAGTTAATTACCTAGTAATAAAAATAATGATATTGTATTGCGCAAGTCCAACTTGCACTTGACCAGTGTTTGGTTTTGAGATTTGTTTCGTCTTTCTATGCTAGGTCAGAAACATATCAATTCATCTACGTATTTATTTTCAGGTTTTATTGCTGCTTTCCGCAACGGCACCAGGTTGGGAAACGAAAAGCTAATTTTTTTAATTTCTTTAAAAATAAAAAATTTTAGAAAAAATATTTCCCGTTTTTTTTTTGAGTGGTCCTTACGGAACACTTACCAGATCATGTCGGTGTCTGTTCATCTCTCTGTCACACACCCGATTTTCCCCCCGAAACTATTTGACATAGAAAGTTGAAAATTTGGTACTAATATAGAAATTGATGGCTTCATCAGAGCCGTGTAGTTTTGAAAGTTAAATTTTGACTTAAGCGATTAGTTTTGGGGGGGTGAAATCAGAAATGAAAAAAAAAAAAATTTTACGAGTGAGCTGTCAAATGAACGCTTGTAAAAACATGAGTTCAAAAATATATAATGTAATACTTACGCACACTTTTCTTTGTATTATTTTTTATAAAATCGAGAAAAATCGCTGTCCTTGGAAAGTACTGATCAAAAAATTTTAAAAAACTTCTGGAATATTCTCCACGGTGTGTAGATTGAATGAACATTATCAGGAGTGCATTACCTTTAATAATTTATCTGGTATATAAAGAAAAACAACAATTTCAAGGTCATCAGTTTTCTGTAAAGATTGGAAACAAACTTTGTTAAAAACTCATTTGGGGTGTGTTTTGTGAAGTCACTGATCATTTTATATCTCCGTACCAAAATAGTTATTTTAAAAGTAATCAACGTACGGAACACAAATTGCGCAAGTTCAACTTGCACTTGACCGGTTATTTTCTAATGAAATGGGAAATAAATATTGTTATTCTTATATTACTATTGGCGAAACGTGCACAAACATCCAGCTGTTATTTAGAGTAGAGATTTTATATACTATTCATAGAAGCCAGAATAATATTGGCAGTTTCTAGTTTTATCTGTTTGGTAAAGTATTTGCTTTGAATAAGGCTTGGATATTTTAAATTTGTTTAGGAAAGTTAGACGGATTTTATGGGTATTTCCATTTTTTTATGTATATTAAAAATAAAAATTAATAATGTATAAATTTAGGTATTTTAATTATAAAAATTTACATTCAGTAGACTCAATAATTTTCATTATTTAGTAGTATATTATCATAAAAAAAAGCCGAGTTAATAATATAAGAATCATAGGACATAATTAAGAGATATGGAAATTTTAAGGTGAATTTTCAAACGTGTGTTGAAACACTGATCTGAACAAATTTCTGATGTAACAACGGATAAAATAATGAACAAGAATAAAGAGCCAGGGGACGATGAAATAGCTATAGAAATGATAAGGTATGCGGGGGCATCGATAATATAATCTCTTCAAGTTCTATTTAATAGGTGCCTTATAGAAAGTAATATACCAACACCTTTGGTAAACGTCTTGATTGTGCTTATTTTTAAAAAAAGGGAACAAATTTAAATTGAAGGATTACAGACCCATCAGCCTATTATCGGTACTATACAAGATCCTCACTAGAATCATAACATATAGATTAACAAACAAATTAGACAGTTACCAACCACGTGACCAAGTGGGATTTAGACGGGCATAAAGCACTTTGGACCATCTTCAAACAATTAGATTACTAGTGGAAAAAGCAAATGAATATAAGATCACCTTATGGATAGCAATGGTTAACTACGAAAAAGCATTTGATTCGGAAGAGATATGGGCAGTCCTTAAAGCCTTGAGTCACAGCAGGGTTGACGAAAGATACACAAATCTTCTTGAATACATATACAAAAATGCTAGTTCACAAATAATGCTTGGAGAAAAAACAAATAAAATCAAAATTAAAAGAGGAATTAGACAAGGTGACTCAATATCCCCAAAGAAGTTCACGTTGACTCTAGAAGACATGTTCAAATCGCTAAAGTGAGAAAATAAAGGAATACTAATGGACGGTGAACGATTAAATCACTTAAGGTTTGCAGATAATGTCACTCTGATCGCCAACACAAAAGAATAATTACAAGAAATGCTGATAGAATTAAATAAAAACTCTAGAAAACATATGGCACTGAAATGTGGGCTTTAAATAAAAGTATAATAAATAAACTCCAGGTAATCCAAAGGGCAATGGAGAGGAGAATGCTAAATATTAGACATCGAGATCGTATTCCTAACATCGAGATACGAAGAAGATTAAAAGTGACAGATGTAATACAACAATAAATATATATATATATATATATATATATATATATATATATATATATATATATATATATATATATATATATATACACTCCTGGACAAAATTAACGCAACAGTGTATTAAATCATACAAATCTCTATAATGAATTAATTTTAATAATTTTTTATGAACATTGGTTACACTAAAAGTTAGAAAAAACTTATTCGGATACTTTAAAAGTGAATTAGCTCCCAAATTTCTCTGTAAGATTCGAATTAAAATTATTCTTAAGACCTAATAACAAAATCGTTGAAAAGATGTAATAATGAAAAAAATAAACTGGGACACTAGTAGCAAAATTGATGGTGTAACTGGGACACTAGTAGCGTGTGTTGCCTCCTCTACTTCGGATGACAACGTTTATGCGCCTAGGCATGCTTCTAATTAAATTTTGGATAAAATCTTGAGGAATTTGCTCCCATTCTGTGATATCTGCATTTTCAAGTTCCCTCAGGTTTCTAGGTGTAGGTATATGACGTTTCACATTTTTCTTAAGGTGATCCCATACATGTTCTATCGGATTCAAATGCGGGCTTTTTGGTGGCCATTGCATAATCGGTATATCAACTTGATTAAGATAATCGAGTACCTCCCTAGCCACGTGAGGTCGAGCGTTATCTTGCATAAACAGGAAATTGGGCCCCACAAAATGACCGAAAGGCATCACATGTTCTATTACAATATTCCCAAGATAGTAGTCAGCATTCATGGATCTCGTACGGACAGGAACTAACTCTGTGCGAGCATCAAAGCAGATGTCACCCCAGAATATAACAGAGCCACCGCCGAATGGAATCCTTGCAGAGATATTGCAAGGAGCAAACCTCTCTCCTGGTCTTCGCCATACTCGCTCACGACCATCTGGATGTTTTAGACTAACCCTAGTTTCATCTGTGAAGAAAACTTGCTTCCAATCATCCACAGACCAGTTTTTGTGATTTCGAGCAAACCGTAACCTGGCAACTCTGTTCTCTCTAGTAAGCAAGGGCGCAGTGGCTGGTCTCCTACTGTTTAATCCAACTTCATTTAACCGTCTTCTAACTGTTTTAGAAGAAATTGTGACATTGCGAACAGCTTCGAGTTCGTTTCTTGTTATAGAACTAGTGAGAGTCCTGTTTCTTAAAGCATATTGTCTTATAAAACGTTCATCTAGGTCACTAGTGCATCGTTTTCGCCCTTGCCCTAGCCTTCTAGAATAAGATCCTACTTCATTCAAGCGTCTTACCATACGACTTATTGTGGAACGATGTTTGCCTAACAAATTGGCAACATAACTCTGACAATATCCCTTGTCCAATAAAACTGAGGCTCGCACTACCTCGTGTTCAGTTAAATTCCTTGTTCGATTCATTTTTCTAATTCTTCGGGGTCAAAAATAAAACAGTCTACCACATAAACGTATTACTTTGAAAAATGGAACAATTTATAAGCTTACTTTTAAAGAAAATCTATCGCATTATTACAGAAAATTGTTTATCTTCTAAAAAATGCTTTAAAACTGTAAATCTAAACGAATTGTTTTGATTTCTGTCATGAACAACGAAACAAAATATGCATAGCCTACTATTCAAATACTCGATAAACTTTAAAACTGACATAAGAAAAAGATAAATTAATTTTCAGATTGTTGCGTTAATTTTGTCCAGGAGTTTATATATATATATATATATATATATATATATATATATATATATATATATATATACACATACATATATATATATATATATATATATATATATATATATATATATATATATATATATATATATATATATATTATGAATGATAACAGATGGACAGGCCATATGGTTGAATGTAGACCTAGAGAACATCAAAGATGCAGAGGTAGACCACAGACAAGATGAACGAACATTAAAAGTTTAGCGGGACACGATTGACTGCAAAAAGCAAACAACTTGGGGAGAATTACATCCGACTATGGATGGAATAAGGTAGTGGTGATTTTATTTCTATAGGTATAGTTCTGCTGGATTTTTCCTATCTGAATCGAGTTTATCGTTTTGTCACTCATCCTGCCGGTCAGAGCTTGTTCCGAGACCTGACTTCTTCGGAATGCAGCTCGAAACTGAATTAATATCGCTTTCACACGTCTTTTATATTATTGGACCGGGGTTTGGGGGAAGCGGGGCTTCTTGAACGATCTGTTCCCAGATTGGTGAGGTAAAGACCAGACATAATAAATAAAACAGAGATACTGACAGAAGTAGAAAAATATTATACAGGGCTTTAGACAAATTAATTTCATTCAAATGAAAGAGAGATTCCCAAGATCACCACTGATGAAATCTACAACGCCCTCAGCAAAGACAAGAATAATAGAGTTGCTGGACCAGATGGTATCATACCTGAAATGTTAAAGCACAGTACATACTTGATAGAATAACTTAAGTAGATATTGGACATCTGCCTAGAGATGGAACAATTCCCATAATCCTGGATAGAAGCAAAAGTCATCCTCATCCACAAAAAAGGAGATATAGCAAAACTTAGTAACTACAGGCCTCTAAGAATGCTGTCTTAAATGTATAATTTTTTACAAAACTATTCACTAACAGATTGACGCCAAAAATAGATCATCAACAACCTTAAGGACGAGCCTGCTTTCGCTCGTCTTAGGGTACTATGGATGATTTAAACACAGTCAACAACCTAATAAAAAGATGTAATAAATACAATCGACTATGAAAAGGCATTTGACACTATCGAGATGTGGAAAGTATTAACCTTGGATATGTTGTATAGACAGAATACACAAAATTCATAGAAAATATCTATTCGTAGGCAATATTGCATTTTCTCCTCTGGGAAGAAATATCTCCAAAACAAGGCGACACGATCTCTCCTAAATTGTTTATATTATCTCTTGAAAACATCTTCAGAGAAATAAAATGGTCAAGTAAAGGCATACATATCAACGGCGAATATCCTAATCAACTACGATTCGCTGACGATATTCTTCTAAGTAGTGACCCTGCTGAATTACAAGGGATGACTACAGAACTGCACTACCACTCCCAATTAGTAGAATTAACAATCAGTATCAACAAAATAAAGATCATGACAAACACAGATACACACATGAATATAACGCTCGACGGCCAACCTCTAGAAAAAGTCGAACATTATTTATACTTAGGACAGAAAATCACCACAACTAAAGATCATATGACTGATCAACAAATTAAAATGTCTTGGACAGCATTTGGTAACTTAAATGACAGCCTTAAATTAGAAATACTCAACACTTCAAAAAGAAAACTGTATGATCAGTGTAGTCTCTCTGTAGTCGCCTACGGAGGTGAGAAATGGGGTCTCACAAAAAGATATGCTCAAAGATTAGCCAGAACTACACTAAAGCCGTGGATTTACTAGAAAGGGTAGTGGAATTAAAATGGAGGTGGGCAGGACACATGGCCCGTGGAACAGATGGACGAGAAAAATGTTAGAGTAGAGGCCAAGGCTTGGACGTAGAAGTGCAGGGAGACTAAACACAAGATGGAGAGACATCAGCAGAAGGACAGGAACTCAGTGGATGCGAAAAGCATAGAAATGGGAAACGCCTACATTCAGCAGTGAATTGACATAGGCAGATCGTGATCGTAAAAAGCCAGTGTTTTGATTAAGGTTGTTGGGATGTTCAGATATTTCGATGATCTCTCGAATTGTGCTGGGATAGAAAAAAAAATGTTGCAAGGAGTCAAAGAGGATCAAGTGTCTTGTTTCATGGCGGTATTTTGCCAAACTAAAATTGCAGAACTCCAACATGAAACATGATACCAGATTTTCTTTGACCAACTAAAGGTTCTTGCAACTCTCTATTAACATAGGAAAATTAGGGAGATATATAAACATCCTAACAATCTTAATCGTGACACTAGTCTTTACCTCTTATAAATCTGGAAAGAGAGCATCCATGAAGCAACGCCCTCTTACCTCCTTCTACTAATATAAAAGGCGTGTGTGTGGTGTTAACAGAAATGAAACAAAATTTTTCGTTAATTTTACCACCTTATTTTAATTACTACGAGGTTAGTTTTGACAGCATTACATCTTCTTATGATGACTTACTTCTACTGTACCCATTAGTCATGTGAGGCAGATACAATCCTGTCGAAATGATTGTCATTAAACTACAGTGGAATTCTTAGAAAAACTTTATTTTATTTTTATTTTTTCGTGTAGATGTCTACGTTTTAATAGGTTACTCAGTTGACTAAAACTCAGACTTACTCTAAATGAAATTTTATAGTTAGAAACGAATTTTCTGAGTTATTAACTACATTTTAGATTACAAAATTATATTCATCTTTAAGTCTTTCTCCTATCGGAGGATGGATATTCGGACTTTGCTAGAAGCCGCTATGAACAATTCGATGCTCCCGCAATCAAACTAATCCCGCAAGTTTTCCAACCATGAAATCCTACGTCGTCCAAGACTTCGTTTCCCCTTTATCTTGCATGCAATATCACTCGTAGCAGAGTATATTTTGATCCTCTCATCACGTATTCAAATTTTCGCCTTTTTATAAGGTCGACTGTCTCGTATTCTTTGTTCGTCTTCACAAGGTGTGCTGCAATTAATAGTGTGATTTTAGTGGTTTATTATTTTGAATTTATATACATGGTGTGCTGCAATTAATAGTGTGACAATATAATGAGCGTATGAAAATAATGCATTTATTGAAAATACCACAAAAAATTATGTCCTCAGATTTTACTTTGGGCATTTAGTAATTTGTAGCGTGCAGTATTTTTTTACTGAAAATTAAAACGAGAAAGACAGGGCTACATACAGTCTGTCAAGTAAGAACGGGATCGCTCGTATTCTTGAAAAAATATGTTTCGAGAACATTTTTTGCCATCAGTGTATTCTTTGGTGTGCTAGCAATAGCGCAATTACCTTAGCAAGTTGTTCAATCGCCTCCTACATCAATAATCGCCTGGCATCTTCGGGGCAAGCTGTTGACGATACTTTCTGCATACTATGCAAATTTTTCGAATCTCGCGAGACAACTGAGTCCTCAGAGTCTTTCCACTGAGTTTTCTCTTTACAAGGGACCAAACGTTTTCAATAGGGTTGACGTCCGGCGATTGTGAGGGCCACTCTAGTATCTTATTGCAGAACCAAGCGAGCCGCTTCACGACGTGATTTTCGCCCAGCAAAGGTTTCTTCAAGCGTGATTCGGAATTTGACATTCGCAGCACGAAAATGTTGTCGAATGTCTCATGGGACACAATCAATGCAATTTTCTTAATTTTGGCCGCTGCTTAACGCAGCGTCAATTTCGGGTCCCGTGAAAACAAAGCCACGTTTTGGCAAGTCGTCGACATGTTTCGTCTCGTTAAAATAATTTCCCTTCTTCACAAACGACACCGACTTTTTAATATATTTAGCGGCCGCGGAATGTGTCATTTTCGGCTCCTTTGGATGGGAACAAAGAAAGACTGCCGCGAACCGCCGGGCAAACTAGTGACTCATTTTGGATTTTACGTGATTTCGACGAGAATTCGGAATTGACTGATACTTTAATTATAATAATAGGCAAAGGTTCGCTCTACCGATTCGGAACGCAGCACGAAAATGTTGTCGAATGGTCTCATGAGACACAATCAATGCAATTTTCTTAATTTTGCCGCTGCTTAATGCAGCGTCAATTTCGGGTCCCGTGAAAACAAAGCCACGTTTTGGCAAATCGTCGACATGTTTCGTCTCGTTAAAATAATTTCCCTTCTTCACAAACGACACCGACTTTTTAATATATTTAGCGGCCGCGGAATGTGTCATTTTCGGCACCTTTGGATCGGAACAAAGAAAGACTGCCTCGAACCGCCGGGCAAACTAGGGACTCATTTTGGATTTTACGTGATTTCGACGAGAATTCGGAATTGATTGATACTTTAATTATAATAATAGGCAAAGGTTCCCTCTACCGATTTTTTGTTGAATCGCTAGAATCGCATCTACCAAAAATGAATTATCGCAGACACGTTCCTACTTGACAGACTGTATAAATCAAAATTCTATATTGTTGAATATTATCTTTGTAAAAAAAGTTGCCTTTTTAGGCATTGAAGAGGAATATAGAGCTAAAGAAGAAGAAGAGCAATCTGGATTTCGAGCTGGAAGAACCTGTACCGATAATGTCTTCACCCTAAAACAAATAATAGAAAAAAGGTTAGCTACCAACCAAGAAACCCACCTTATGTTCATAGATCTTCAGAAAGCCTACGATACAGTCCCGGTGAAAAAATTGTGGAAAGTCTACAGGAAACCAATGTTAACCAGACAATTATAAGAGCTCGTAAGAATTTATATACAGGAGCCTCATCACAAATAAAGGTTGGCAACAGAGTGTCAAAGAAATTCCTAGGGATAAAGGTTTGCATCAGGGATGCTGTATATCGCCTACATTATTTAAAATTTATGTAGGAGGGCCTTATACCAATGGAAGAATGGGTATTGACATTGGCAGAACATGCCTATACACTCTTCAGTTTGCTGACGATCAAGTCATCATAGCAAATGATAGGGACGATTTAGAGTATATGGCTCGAAAATTGCATACTGAATATAAGAACTGGGGACTAGAGCTTAACACGCAGAAAACTAAATACTTCCCTATAGGAACGAAACCATCGAATATCCAGCTAGACAATCAAGAAGAAATAACCACCTGCCTCTCATACACGTATCTGGGTGTAGAATTCGACACGTCATGCAAAGATGATAGCGAGATTAACAAACGAATAACACAAGCTAGAAGAGCAATAGGATGCCTAAACGGTATACTATGGAGCGATAATATCGGAAAGAGACGCAAATATAACATATATGAAACTCTCATTAAAAGTAGTCTAATCTACGGCTCAGAGACGTGGAGAATATCAGACCAGAATCGCAGGAAACTTGAGGCAACTGAAATGGACGTATTTAGAAGAACATTAGGTATATCACGAAGAGATAGAATTCGAAATGACGAAGTAAGACAGCGAATGGGGATAGATGGATCCATTATAACAGACATCGAACAGAAACAGCTGATATGGTACGGGCATGTACAACGGATGGAAGAAACCAGATTACCCAAAATCGCCATGCAATGGATACCACCGAATCACAAAAAACGAGGACGACCTAAAAAAACATGGAAGGAGAGCATTAATAAAGCTATGAGTGCTCGAGACCTGAGAGAAGATCAATGGATGGATCGGAAAGAATGGAAGTTAGGCATCGGACAATGACGAAAGACGTTTTAAATCGATATATTATTATATAAAAAAAGTTGCCTTCCGTCCATGTCCATGTTTCGCGTTCTCAGGATCACAAAAAATAGTTTTCGATTTTCGTCGATATGTTTCTCTGTCTGTACTTATGGTTTTTGAACAATATCGTTTTAGGCGAAGGAAGTGAAAAGAGTTGTTTGTGATTAATCGAAACGAGAAAAACACATGATTTAACCTAAAAATAGAACTTTTAAAATAAATAGTAAAATAAAACTTTTAGTTTCACATGGTTTCGACATTCAATATATCTTAATTTTGTCTTTTTTTTTTGCCAGGAAAGTACTCGGTATATTATTTTAGTGATTTTTTTTTGATTTAATGAACCGACTAAAACGAAATTGTTTGCAGAATTTCTCCTCGTTTAATAATATAATTATACCAATCTTTTACAAAAAGTTCACTTAACTTGATAAATTACTATGGGTCTAATTACCCAAAGTATGCGCGAGGTATAAATTTCACGAACTTTAATACATCTAACACGTAGATTGATGTAACATCTTTAATCTTGCTTATAACCACTTTAAATCCCACTCCTTTAGTTAATTTAAAGAAAAATGATTTTTTAATTTATTTCTTTTTGGGTTACATACAGGATCTTTTACAAAATTCATTAAAAATTACCAATAAATCGAAACGCATCACAAGAGAGCAAAAATTAAACTAAAAAGGAATACCAGCCTCAGATTCTTCTTCTTACACGTTCCTCCATGGATGAAGCTTCGTAATCTCATGAAAAATTTCGTAATAGATCTCCATTTTTCCCTATCCCGTGTATTCTGAAGGGTGCCTTGTAATGGAGTATGGGACATTTGCTTCACTTGATAGATCTAACGTGATGGAGATCGACTCCTGGGCCTTTTGCCTTCAACCTTACCCTGTACTATTAGCTGTTCTAAGGTTTCCTCTTTTTTAAGCGTTATGTGACCAAAATATGAAAGAATTCGCCTCCGGCACTCTCTTGATAGCCTCTCTGTTACTTGCAGCTCGTTCAGAATTAAGATGTTGGTCCTTTTTGCCCTCCAGGGAATTCGAAGCATTCGCCTCCAGCATCACATCTCAAATGCGTCCACTCTTTTCTGGTCTGCTGCACTCATAGTCCACGATTCAGCCTCGTCTAGAAAGATTGGGTGTATTAGTGACTTAACCAATCCCTTTTTGGTATTGGTAATTATTGGCTGATCTTTTCATATCATCTGCAAGTTTGTCATTGCGTTCCGTGCTATTGAGATGCGCCGTTTGATTTCTTTTGAACTTCCTCCGTGTGCACTTACAAGTGAGCCCAAGTATACGAATTTATCCACGCGTTGAATGTTGGGTCGCCGATTTTCTGTTGGAGCTGAATTATTTCTGTCGACCACCATCAGTTTTGTTTTAGCCAGATTAATTTTAAGTTCTAAAGCTTGACTTTAACTAGTTACCCTCTTAAGAATTTCTTCAAGTTCCGATTTACTGGCGGCTATTAAAGTGGTATCATCCGCATATCTGAGGTTGCTGATTTCCTTGCCTCCTATGGAAACGCTCCCTTCGAAGTCGTCAAGGCTCTTTCTCATATTCACCATATGTACTAAATAACCTTGGAGAAAGTATACACTCCTGTCGGACGCCCTTGACAACATTGAATGCTTTAGAGAGACTGTTTTCCTGTCGTATTACCGCTTCTGATTGTATATATAAATTAGATATTAGTAGAATCAGATGATCCGGTACTCCTATGTCCTTCAAGACTGTCCAGAGGTGTCCTCATACTACACTGTCCAAAGCCTTGGAGTAGTCTATGAAACACAGATAGATGGTGATGTTTAATTCGCGAGACTCAGATGATATATTAAAAAATAATCTTTTTAGTATCTTTCAAGAGAAAAAAAGATAAAGTCTAGGTCTTTATACAACAAATAGTTTGCACATGTAAACATTATAGAAAAGGGAGAATTTAAGCGGTAACGCAAAAAAAAATTTTATGACGAAAATTCCTCTGAGAAACACCGAATGTCAATAGAATGAAAAGGTTAGGATAATCAATTTTTGAATTAATAATTTAATAAATATTCAGTATATCAACAAAAGCTACGGGAAACTTGTTGCTGATAATGGGTTTTTAATAGGGGACATAGAAGAAAAACTGAAAACGTCGAATCATTACATAGACCAACTGTTTAAAAACGAAGGATAGCAAAACCAATAATAGCAACGGAATATTAACTGCAACCTCTGGCCTAGGTATTACGATGGATGAAATCGAAAAAGCAGTACGAACAGCTAAAAATAGGAAAAAATAGCATTCAGCCCTGATGAAATCCCGATAGAAGTATTGAAACTGTTAGAAAAATACGCAAGGAAGCTTTTCTTAAATTATTTAACATAATATATGAAATAGGAATTATTTCGCAAGACTGGCTTAAGTCCACGTTTATCATGATACCTAGAAGAACCAATTCAACGCAATGCAGTGATTACCGGACTATAAGCTTAATGAATTACGTCCTAAAAATAATTCTACAAAGCGCTTATCAAAAGATTGAAGAGCATATCGCCGATACTCAATTTGGTCTCCCTAATGGATTAGGTATCAGAGAAGCCCTTTTTAGACTACGAGTGCTAATTCAAAGATATAGAGACGTTAACTACGATGTTCGTCTATGCCTTATTGATTTGGAGAAAGCGTTAGATCGAGTTCAGTACAATAAAGTGATGCAGTTTCTGAAAGATTCGGAGATTGAAGACAAAGATATCAGAACTGATGGGAACCTGTACTAGTAACAAAAAGCAATAATAACAGTTGAAGACTAAACATCAGAAAGTATAGAAAAAAGGAAAGGTGTTATGCAACGCTGCGTTTTGTCACCGCTAATCTTCAATTTATATTAAAAGAAGATTTTTACAGAGGCCTTAACCGATACTGACGAAGGCATTAATATCAACAAAATACATATAACTAACTTCCTCTATGAGAATCATACTGTCACCGTTAGTAATCCAGAGGGTTTCCAATATCTGTTAGACAGTGTGGTAAGCGCAAGTGAGACATATGATTTAACTCTAAATATCAGTAAAACTAAACATCTGGTGGTGTAGAAGCAACAACATGCTAACGTTACAGTTCACATGCATAACAAGCAACTAGAAAAAGTGGACAAGATAACATACCTTGGAAGCACTATATGCAGCAATTAGGATCATTCAGTGGAAGTAAAACACAGAATAGAATGTGCAGTAATAGCATTTATCACATTTAAAGATGTATTATGCAACCATGACCTAAATCTGTCCTTAAGGGGTAGACTCCTGCGTCGTTATGTGATGTTATGTGGTGTAGAGACTTGGATGCTTACGGAAAACTCAAGTAAAAAGTTAGAAGGCTTCGAAATGTGGACATACAGAAGAATATTGAGGATAAGCTGGGTTTATTGAGTAAGAAATGAAGAGGTTTTGAGAAAGATAAAGAAAGAAAGAGAAATACTAAGAACAGTAAAAATAAAGAAATTGTCATATTTTGGACACACTGTAAGACATTCCGAAAAATACAGCATTAAACAACTTGTACTGCAGCGTAGTGCTGGAAGACGAAGAGTATCCTGATTGAAAAGCCTTCATCTCTATTTAAAACAGCAGTGAATAAAGTCATTATAGCCAACGTCCGATAATCGGATAAGGCACGCTAAGAAGAAGATATCAACAAATGACCTTCGATATTCCAAAGACAGAATTTCAAAATGAGACCGCAGCATATATTTATCACCATGTCGAACGTTCTCTTCAAATGCCAAATATTTTAAGAACCTATTTTGAACAGATTCTAGACGTGATTTGTAAATATTGTACATAGGATTCCAGAGAGTGGTACCAAAATTAAGGCGACTACACAGAAAAACATAAAGAAGTTTTATTTAAGTACTTACAGCTGCTACTCTACTTGAGAATAAATCCTAGCATTCTATAACGACCATTCACAATATTATCTATGTGGACGTCAAATAATAACTTCGTAGAAAAAAGAATTTCTAATTTTTGCTAGTGACTCTCCCTCCTTAAAAAACAACCACCAATATTATAATTATTTATTATTTTAATATGATTGTGTGTAAATGTGATTAAAAATACTTATTTAAGTTAACAAATAAACAGTACATATGAAATGAATAAAAATTGAAGACTAGCATGGTTCCCAGCGACCAGATACAAATGAATAATAACAGCATAAAACTACTGGATAAATATGGGTACCTGGGCCATAATATCAAAATAAATAGAGATAACCAGACCTATGAGTTGACGAGGTGATTACCTCCGCCCAGGCTTATGGAAGAATAAAGGAAGTCTTTAGAGCAGATATCCAAATGTCCCGAAACATCTTGCCATTCCTGGCCTATGGCGCAGAAACTCTAACTCTAAAAGCAACTGCAGAAAAACCAAGAGTGGCGCAAAGGCAAATAGAAATAAAAACGTTTGATCTAGTGCTGGCAACCTCAGCAAGCTGCTTCATGTCCACTAGGTATAACCCGAACCAATGAAGCACCATACCACCCATACCCACCTCAGCCAATCTATTTAACAAGTAATAATCTATTTTACCAAAAAGTGTAGAATATACAAGGTGGGTCGAAGTTAGCGTGCTTCTACATAGAAATAGATTTAATTGATGCTTAACATGAAAACTTTCGCGGTTTCTAATTTTTAAGCATCATCGGCAGTATTTACTCTTACTGAAATATCTCTAAAATTGCCTATTGAAATTACAAATGAAATACTGAAAACATTACTTTAATTTGACACGATCTAATCTCAAGCACTATGATTTCTCATCTAATTGCTACCCTTCGCATAAAGAAAGGTGTGTTCTCTATCTCCTCCATTCTCTGGTGCTATCATGTTATTGGCCAGGTGTAATGTGATGTAGGATAACTTTTACTTTTAAATAAATAAATGTAGATTTTTGTTAATCTCTAAATATTTAGTTAAAAGGTGCTCAACTTGATAAATTACAATAGATCCAATTAGGCAAAGTATGCTCGAAGTAGAAATTCCACTAACTTGAATACATCTAACACGTAGATTGATGTAACCTCTTCAATCTTACTTACAACCAAGCTCTAGGTGTCACCCCCTTTAGGTCTTGTAAACAAGGATAAATTGTTTTGCTAATTTCAGGATACAAAGGAGTGGCTTATTTCAACCTGTTTAAAACCTTTTCAAATTACGATTTTTTTTATAGCCAATATAGCAACACTAATCGCGTAAAAATTGGTAAAATTAATATTTTCTTGCGATTTTCTAAAACAAAAAGCCGAATTTTACTTCACACTAAGAAATACTTTATTATATTAATCACAAGAAAAAGACGGGCTCACGCAGGGATTCAGATTTATTAAGTGCAAACTGATATTCTTTCAACATATTATTTCTTTTAAAACTGGAGATCATGAAGGAATAACTTTATGTTTAAATTTTTTTACTCTAGTAGCCCTGAACATGACATACAACATCAGTCCCCCCATGTTTTTAAACCCTTATACATTTGACTACAAGTAGCTACGCTTTAAATTTGTTTGTTGTATTAACAAGAAATATCCCTATAATATTAACAGAACTGATCAAAATTTATCGACCCTCATCCTTTTCATTTTCTTTTACTGCAGTGAGATCACTTAAAAATTGTAGGCTCTTTTCTTGTTTAAAATATTATCTTCTTAAAGTCCTTCTTCTTTCCGAGGTTGGAAAGCATCATCGTTATTTGGACTTTGTTTGCAGCCGCTCGAAACAACCACCAACAAAACCAATCTCGCAGGTTTTTTAACCAACACTTCGTTTCCCCTTTATCTTCCCCTGTATTATCATTCGAAGCAGAGCATATGTAGATCCCCTCATTATTTGGCCAAAGTACTCAAGTTTTCCCCTTTTTATAAGGTTGACTATTTTTTGTTCATCTTTGCAAGGACTTTATGGTTTGTCATTTTATGGATCTGAAGCCTGCAATTTATCCGACTGGTTCTTTTCTTAGCGTTCAAGCCTTCACTCCTTACAACAACACAGGGAAAACGTAACATTCGAAGCATTCGCAACCTAAGTCCAGTACTAACATCTCGACAACATAACAATTCCTTTAGCGACACAACCTATATTCTAACGATTTCTATTCTTGTTCGTATTTTCAAAGTTGGATCCCCCGTTTGTTCCATCTAGACTACAAGGTGTTTGTAGGTTTGAACTCTTCCTATCACGGTGTTTGCAATAGTTAAACTTATATTATTTTGTGGGAATTTGGTTAACATCCATTTAGATTTATTACGATTGATCTTTAATCCACACTCAATACAGCTATCATTTGCTTTTTCCAATAGATGCTGAAATTCTGAAAGATTGCTCGTTAGTAATACTGTGTCGTCTGCATCTAGAATCTTATTTATTGTCTCTCCATTTATATTAAAATCGGCTTCCTCCTCTTTCAAGGCGCTATTAAAGATAACTTCACTGTACATATTAACCAGGAGTGGAGAGAGGATGCAACCTTGTCTTACTCCTCGACGTGTGTTACACGTGCCCCAAATTCGAAATCAACATTAAATTAAATTCGACATTTATTGTGGCAATAGAGAAAGAGACTGATAGACAGTCCGACAGATATTGAACACTGTAGTTCTCGCAATTTAAACAATGTGAAAAGTGAATAAATTTTAATCTCTACAGTTTTGAACATTACTGCAACACACACGCCTCTTCTTAAACACGACTTCTCGCTTCTGTACACCAATTATCGATTGATAAATTGAGTCTTGAATTGGTTAGTAATAACATACACGTTTGCTTTTACTATAGCAAAGTATTATTTTTATACTATACCTAGTACATGTGTATCAAATTTGAAATCAATTTGTTACCCGATTCGAGAATTACCGTAGACAGATAGACAGGCAGACGAAAATTGAAAATTATGATGATTCTGAAATGTGAAAAAAAGCAAAAATCTTGGAGAGTGATTTTATGATGAATATCATATTTCCTTCCCTTAGCGAGACAAGTAAAGATGTCAGTTATGTTTTATTCAAATCTGCTAGGGTTTATTTTTCAATACTTTAAATTAGAGTTTTTTTAAACAAATTTCTTATAAGAAAAGCATTACTATTCTGAATCTAAAAACATACTATTATTATGGTGGTGGTACTATATCGGAAAGACTCGAGCATCTCGCGAACGACTAAGTTAAGGCAGGAAACATGGAGGATAAAGAAAGCTGACAGAAATAAAATTGTTGCATTGGAGATGTGGGTGTATCGTCGAATTCTCAGGATATCGTGGGTGGAACATCGAACTAACCAGTCTATTTTACAAGAATTAAAAATTACGAAAAGACTGAATTTGCTTATAAACCAGACACACTTGAGGTATTTTTACCTCCTTAGCAGAAGATATGAACTGGAATCACTAGCCATACAGGGAAAGGTTGAAGGCAAGCGCTGCAGTAGTAGATCATCTTTACGTTGGGTACACAACAGTTAACCGGGAAGTCATTACATGACGCATCAGAGCATGCACAGAACGGAGAACAGTGGCAGATGATAGTCCAATCCATTTATTGAGCACATAGTCATCGTACCCTCTTCAGAGTGAAAAGACTTAGGAGGAGAAGGACGCCTAGAACGGCATGGTCGTCGTTTTGTTAAAAAGTGGTAAAGATTTCTTTTTTTAATTTCAGTTTCGTAGAATTCAGCTTCGTTATGAGCAACCTCAATATAGAAATAATTAAATAATTTTTTTGTTACAAATATCAGTTTTATTAGTTTGAGGAGACTGAAAAGCACGCAAAACTATAAACAGTTAAGGATACGAGGTAAAATTGTACAGGGTCTTCCGATGCTTTTCATAGCGGTTCAAATGTACTTATGAACTTTTAAATATAGTAAGTTAACATGTAGGCTGAAAAGTTTTTGGTCTGACACATAGATGTCGCCCTTTTCAAAAAATCCATATGATTTTTAGGAAGTACCAACCTTCAAATGATAGATGGCACAATTTCAGGACATTTCGACGATTAGTTTACAAGTTACCGTGGTTTTCGTGACGCTACTTTTGATATTTTCAAAACAATAGAAAAAAATCGAATTTCGTGTGTTGATTAAACCCTGTTTTTTTTTTTTTATGGGAGAAAATACCGTTCAAGTAAAGTAATGGCTTAATAAGTGTTACGGGGACTCTGCCCATGGAAAATCATTCCTCATTTACTGGTATGCTGAATTTAAACGCGAGCGTACAGATACAAATGATGTTGAACGCTCTGGACGCCCAAATGAGGTGATTACACCGGAAAACATAAAAGAAAGCCACAAAATTGTTTTGAATGACCGTAAAGTGAACTTGCGTGAGATAGCTGACACCCTAAAGATATCAAAAGAACGTGATGGTCATATTTTGCATGAACGTTTGGGCATGAGAAAGCTCTGTTCGAAATAGGAACCGCGTTTGCTCACAGTGAAGCAAAAATAACAAGGTGCTGATGATTCTGAGCGCTGTTTGGACCTGTTTAAGCGCAATAAAACGGATTTTTTTCACGCGATTTGTGACAATGGATGAATCATGGATCCACCACTATATACCGGAATCAAATCGGCAGTCAGCTGAGTGCACGGCCGTCGACGAAAGCCGCCCGAAGCGACCAAAGACACAACAGTCGGCTGGGAAGGTTTTGGCCGGCCCCTGTATTTTGGGATGCGCATGGAATAATTTTCATCGACTATGCTGAGAAGGGGAAAACCATCAATAGTTACTATTATATAAAGTTATCGGTGCGTTTGAAGGCAGAAATCGCAAATGAATAAGAAAAAAGTGCTCTTTCATCGAGACAATGCACTGTGTCATAAGTTGATGGCTACGATGGCAAAATTGCATGAACTGAAGTTCGAATTGCTTCCTCATCCACCATATTCTCCAGATTTGGACCCCGGCGACTATTATCTATTCGCAGACCTCAAAAAAATGCTCGCGGGAAAGAGATTTGGCTCCAATGAAGAAGTTATCGTCGAAACTGAGGCCTATTTTGAAGCCAAAGACAAATCCTTCTACAAGAAAAGAATAGAAATGTTAGAAAAGCGTCGGACTAATTGTATCGCTCTCGAAGGAGACTATATTGATGAATAAAGTCGAAATGGGTTATAAATAGCTAGACTAAAAACTTTTCAGCCTACGTCTTAAATATTACAAAACTTCAGGTCAAACGTTTTGACAGAATTGTTTAATCGTTTTTCTTCGCAGATATTCATATATTAGATAAACATGCGCCCGGTCAAGTTAAAGAGGCTTCTACGTAATTATTGAATTTGTATTTTTAGTGTTCTGTACGGAACACTTATAAGATTATTTTGGTGTCTGTCCGTCTGTCACACCCTATTTTCTCCAAAACTATTTGACATAGAAAGTTGATATGTCGCACTAATATAGGAATTGATGGCCCCATTAGAGCGGCGAAAGGTAAATTTTGACTCAAAGGGTTAGTTTTGGTGGTGAAATCGGAAGTGATAAAAAAAAATTACCAGGTCTTCGAATGGGGTGTCAAATGCTTGTGAAAACACGAGTTCAAGAATATATATAATATACTTCAGCACATTTTTCTTTGTATTATTTTTAAAAAATTGCCAAAAATCGCTGTCTCCCGTTATCTTGAAAAGTATTCATCAAAAATTCTAGGATATTCCAGACAGGGTATAGACTGAATAAAATTATCATGAGCGTATAATCTTTAATAATTTATCTGGTGAATACAAAAAAAAAAAAAAAAAAAATTTCAAAGTAATCAGTTATCAACAAAGACCGGAAACAAACTTTGTTGAAAACTCATTTGGGGTGTGTTTTGTGAAGCCTATTGGCGCGGACTATTTTATCTCTATGGATATTGATGTCCCAGTAGAGTTTGTAATCATTATTTTCATGTACGGATATTGGTGTGTATTTGTAGTAGGAATCTGTGTTTTCTATGAATTTGTATGTGGTGGCTAGTGCTTGGTGAACTACTTTTGCCGCTAAGTCATGTCTGGCTGTGTATTCCGTTCCGGCTAATATTTTACATTCGCTTGTTATGTGTTCGATCGTTTCTTTATGCTGGTCACATTTCCTGCATCTGTCTTATCTAATAGTTGGGTATTTAATATGCTTTTGGTAGTTTCTGGTTAATATGACTTTATCCTGGATGGTAAGTAAGAAGCCTTCTGTTTAAGGGAATAGCTGCCTATCCTGTAACCAGGTGTATGATTATTTTATATTTACGTGGTCTTATTCTATGTGGTATCTGTGTTTTCCGTGGAGTGTTTTTTCTGACCACGTTTTCAACTTTTCCTATTGTAATTAGGTGTGACTCTGTCTATCTACTGAGTGGTCTGCTTGGGGTCAAGAAGTGTCTATTTTTGTCTGCTCTCATTGTTGCTGTATAGAGGCTGGTTTGCTGGGTGTGAAAGAATTTCGTAAGTGCTTGTATTTGTTTTGTGTGTAGTGATCTTAAATCTATGATTCCTCTTCCTCCTGCTTTTCTCTCGATGGTAACTCTTTCTTTGCATGCGTTGGGGTGTAATTTCCTGTATTTGGTGAATTGAGAATGTATTAGGATGAGAATGTTTTTTATGTTTGTGTGTGACCATTTGATGATACCAAATGAATATGTGAGTATAAGTACAGGTACAGCGGACGTGATGATAGCTTTAGTAAGATTTTTGGAGTTGAGTTTTGTTCGTATAGGTGTTGTGAGTCTGCTTTTGAATTCGGTTCTGAGTTCTGTTTTGATGTGAGTGTGGTTGAGTTTGGTGCTTGGATGAAAGCCTAGATATTTGTATGTTTCTTTGTCGAGCATGTTATCGAGGGTTTCATTGTTGTTATTACTATTATTATTATATAACTTGGCCAGAGAACATATGTATGAATTTAAAAAAAATGCGTAAATCGGATAAGTAGTTCTCGAGTGATAAGCGCCCTAATGGACAGGCAGACAGACAGAGAGACTTTGCATTTTATATATATATTATAGGAGATTATAATTTAAATTTTAATGAATAGTATCTTGTATGCATAAGAAGCAAAAAACAGGCCCTAACATAATACCGATAAGAATAATGAACCTCTCAGATAAGCTTTTTTATAACTTCGTTAATAAGGGAGATTGTTATCCTTAATAAAAAAAAATCTAATTTTTTGTTCTAATACTGCGTAAACTTCAAACGGTCGCTTCCAATTAGATGTAAATGTTATCTTTTAAATTACAAAATTAACTGTAGTTAATAGAGAAACAATTCCATCATTTTACAGCTGTCCATTCTTCAAATAATGATAACATGACAGTCTTTATGTTTAATTTTTTTCCCTCTAATCTTGCGCATGCTTAAAATAATAAAATCTGTCTTTTGTTTTCTGTTTTATCGTTTCATCCTAATATATTTAAAATAAAATTTAGTGATATTGCCAATTATATTATCACCAATACTATAATAATTACTATAAGTTAACTTACCACAATTATTATTTTCCAGGTTGATGAATTCTGTACCTAAAACAAAAAAGAAAATGGCAATCGTACAATAATTTTTAGTTGAGTTTATTTTGATAACGGCTACACATCATCCTTATAGAGCAAAAATTGTACTTCATTACCTAACTCTGTTTATCTTCTGGAAAATGTGTTTAGGATAACAGAGCTAGCTTAGTCTAAGAATCATCTACACACAGAATTTTCAATTGTTTCAATTTTAGTCATGTTCGAAATTATACAGGATGGTAGGAGCCGTTAGATCATAAAAAATTTCTCGTCACAACCTTGCCGTATAAATACGACAGTGATTTTGAAGTTATTCACCTAACTATGAAAGAAAACTCTCAGAAATAAAAAAAAAATATTTTCTTACATTACTACCGTCTCCACTATCATACTAACCGTTTGCCCAAAAAATTCCCGAACTGTCTTAACAAAAAATGGAAAATTAAAACTGAAGATTTTATTAGCGCAGATATTCTACAGAGTCCCCTCCGACCTCAATACTACGTTCAGAACGTTCATACATCCATGTGAAACTGTTAGAGCAATCTTCTTTTGAGATCATGTTTAAGGTACTTCAGTCGTAAATCCACTTTTCTTAAGAACTGATGAAATTGAAATATGATGTTAATCTAAATGTTTTTCATTTAATTAAAAAGAAAAAATTGACCGATTTCGAAGCGAGATATTCATAATTAGAGTGAACATAATTAACAAGCAATAGGGCAATGAAGTATAAAAAAGGCATACTTTCGTCTATATCTTAAGAAATTTTCTTAGGAATTTTTTCAAAAACTAATATTTAGTAAAAAAAAATAGAAACATTTTGAAATAAAAAATAATTTTTTTTTGTCGTTATGTTAAAAAGATATAAATATTTAAAGTTGATATTTGTTTAAAAGCGTATAAATATCACAATTTGACAACGCTGTATGTCGTCATATTTTACGCGCCAACATTCAAACAGCATTTAAAATAGCTAATTTTTAAACAGAAATTCATTTGTATAAATAAATAAACACAATATATTTATCAACTTTATCTATAATCATCAAGTAAAAATAGTAAATGTATTAATTAAAAATTTGAATTTGTATCTTGATATTTATTATTTTTTTCTTCAATATCAGTCGATAGCAATATTAAAATTAAAAAAACGGTTTTATAAATCTTCTCCGTGAAACTAAACAAATAATTAATGATACTAGTGATAAATAAATAAAGTACTAGAAACTATTTGTAAACTATTTAATTACTTTTTTTTACTACTCGCGTATCTTTGGTTATGCGTGGTTTGCCATTGTTTTTTCGACTAGATAATAATTGCACTATTCCTGTAGAACCCAATTTATGATAATAGCTTTTTAGATCGTTCAAAGTTTTGCATTCAGATGCAATTCTCTTAATCATAAGGTCTGATATAACACTTTTTAAAGGCATTAACGATGGCAATATTAGTTTTTCCATGACGTACTCTTTATACGATACATAATTAAATCTTCTCTCTTCAAAAACTCATTTGTCAAATTCTTAAGAATTTTAACGTCATATATCGCCTCATGGAATTTTTCATCTGGTGCTATTTGTAATAAATCATGCGCTAACTTTCCGAGCTTAAACATTTCTGAGCCTTTTTGGTCAGGAAAGTGTTTTTTAAAAAGACTTACTTTGTCTGAAAAACCAACAATATTTTTAAAATCGTCGATCCCTGCAAAATTAATTATACCTTGAATTAAATGGGATGAATCAAAACGTGTACTATGGGCAACAAGTACGCAAGGTTTTGAAGAAAAATTTAAAAACTGTTGAAATTAAATTAATGTGCCCTTTAGAGTGATTGTTTTGATAGGTTTACCATATAAATACAGACCACCATTAATATGTTCTAAGCCCGTAACTTTGAAAGCGTGATAATTAATCGGTTGCATAGGCCTAATATAAACATAGAATGTTTTATCCCGATATTTCGCCGCTATTTCCAAAATATCAGCTGTACTTGAAAATCCCGATGTTTCTAAATCGAAATACACTAAGCCACAGCCCTCGGAGGTAATTGAAACATTATTAAATATATTAGTTAACGCTTGAGGATTAATAATGTCACCAGTATGATAAACGTCCATCTGAAGTCCACAATTTGATTAATACAGTACCCCTTCATGTTTTTTCTTTATTTTTTTCTCGTGCCCTCTTTATTTCTAACCAATCAATTTCTAAATTTTTTCGTTGCAGGCAAATTAGCTCTTGATGCTCTTTGTTTTCTTATTTCGTCTTTTCTGGCCATATAAGATCTTGTATGTTGCCCAGGGGGTTTATTGATGAGCTTTCCTTTACAAATTTGCCTTTATGTCGCAATTGATTACAATCAAAAAGTATTTTTTTATTTAAATAATATTTTTTTTTTATTTTAATTAGAAGTAATATGGTCTAAACAGTAAATACGCAAAAATAATAAATAACCTAAAATCTATATAAACGTCATTCTAAAGAGCATTCGGTATACGCATTGGCAGCGTTGCCATATTTATTTTCATTAAAAGTGTGTGTCTGCATATGAAAGTTTCCTTGTATGGACTAATCTCCGACAAAAATAAAATACTCTGCCATTGAGTATTTTAAACTTTTTGTATTTATTATCGGATTATACTTTTGGCTCCGACTGTCACGAGTGAACCACCTTAACTCTCGCGTCGCAGTGGCTTTAATATCCTACAAATCGTCATAATGTTGACCCTTCGTCTGGAGCTTGCTTTTTGGCAATATAAAAGAGGCACTAAGGTCTAAATCAAGCAAGTAAGGTGGAGTACGAACACTTGTTATCGAATTAAAAATTGGGCTAAAATCCTAGCCGTGTGAGCAGGCGCGTTGTCATGAAATAAGAAAAAATCCTTTACGTTTCATCGTTCTGGTCGAACCCACTAAATCCTCAAGCAAAGTCGCTCTATGACACCCACGTAGTACCTAGCATTCACTGTAGGCCCTCGAGAACAAATTCTTTGTGGATAATTCCATGAGCGTCAAAAAATGCAACGAGCATTATCTTTGATTTTGATTTTATGTCGCACTTTCTTCGGTCTGGGCGAATTACTATCAAGCTACCGCACACGCCGTTTTATAGTAGGCTTATATTGGTAACACTACGTCTCATCCTCTGTGACTATTTTGGTTCAAGTGCAGATTGTGGGGAAGAACAATCTTCGCACACTCTTTTCTTTTGTTCAAAACATTCCGGACAATGTCTTCAACACTTGATCTAGAGCTAAGCTTTTCTACCATCAAACTGCACGACAGATGACGGTCGGTTTCTAGAAGATGACGCATTTTCACAACGTTGACGTCGGCCGAACTTGTGCCGGAACGCCCTGATATTGCATCATCCTCGAGCGACTCCCGTCATTCCTTAAACCGTTTTAACCACTCAGACACTTGTGAACGCGATAAATAATCATCAATGTAAGCTTTTTTTAGAGATTTAAATGTCTCCGTAGCGGTTTTACACAAACTTTGATCACTGCTTGCTGGTTCATTACATTTCTGTGACACGACTACAACATCTACAGTTTGCGCGTCTACTTCTCTGGACTGCCGGATCACAACTGGCTGGTTGAACGCAAATATGTTGTTTACAGATGTAAGTTCAAGCTTTTACTGTTGTACGAGACAGAGCTGCTTAAAGACTGTGGAAAAATAAGTTCGGGAACTTTTTGTTAAGACGATGTGGTCTGCCGTTTCTTGAGTTATTTCATTCTATTAAAAAAAATATTTTACTTGCGTCTCAAAAAACCTCACTATAGCAACTTTCGACTCATCATCTGGGGAAATCTTCGGCTCTGGGTTCTAAATTAAAGGTTTAAGGTAGATATAGTAACTTAGTGAACGAGAACCTTGCGGATCTTGCAGTTATAGTGTGAAGGCAAAGTTTTGGTACTCCATGTATTCGGAGGTTTCGGCTTAAGAGTCTGCTTTAGGTTTTGGATTCATTCATAAACTTTTTTTAAGAGCGACCTGAAATTAAGTCATGGAGTTCTCTTTAATTTCTATTTCTTTTAATTTTAATCACGTCATAAAACAAATTGGATTAGATGACCGTTCAATGTAATAATGTATTTTCTTTAGAGCAATCTCAAAACATTCTATTCTGTAATCTACAGTTGGCCAAGAACGTGTTCGCGATAACTCATTTTTGGTCTATTCTAGCGATTCAATAAAAAATCGGTAGAGAAAACCAGTGTCTACGACGCGTTTTAGTAAAAGTATCAGTCGATTCCAAACTTTCGTCGAAATCACGTAAAATTCAAAATGAGTCACTTGTTAGCGCGTCGATTCGAGTCTTTCTTTCTTCCCATCCAAAGGAGCCTAAAATGACACATTCCGCGACCGCTAAATATATTAAAAAGTAGGTGTCGTTTGTAAAGAAGAAGAAAAAATTTCAACAACTTGCCAAAACGTGGTAGACAAAGTCACTCCTAAAGTCGAAAAACGAATCGTGTCTTGGTTTTCAAGAAACCCGAAATTGACGCTGCGTCAAGGAGCGGAAAAATTAAGAAAATCAAGTTTAAATGTGTTCCATGAGACCATTCGACATCTTCGTGCTCATGATGTCAAATTCCGAAGCACGTTGAAGAAACCTTTGCAGTGTGAAAATCACGTCGCGAAGCGGCTCGCTTGGATCCACGATAAGTGGCCTTCACAATCACCGGAATCCAACCCTATTGAAAACGTTTAGTCCCTTGTAAAGAGAAAGCTCAGAGGAAAGGCTGTGAGTAGTGCAGTAAACAAAGGTCAGAATAATGATGAGATAGGCATAGTTTAGATACAGCAATATTATGATTTTATCCTCTCTAGGGTATCACCAGAAGTATTTTCCTGAGTTTTTGACCTCGAAAAACTTGTGCTCTTTTGTTTAAAAACAACTGAAATTTTCAAAACATGTTTTTTGAGCTTAAAATGTCAATAACTCCGGTTATATCAGTCGAATCGAAACAAACAGAAAACTAAACTCGTCGTAATGAAATCTCCAACAAATCCTCGTTGGTTTTAAATCGCTCAAATGTGTACATAACCGACAAAATTGAAAAAAACAGGCAAAAATCTTTTTTTTTCTTCATTTTATTTTACAGATCGACTAAGTGAACCGATCGGTTTGAAACTTGTTATAGCAAAAATACCCTGAAATTTTGGTACAAAAATATT
The DNA here is from genome assembly GCA_019049505.1 of Pachyrhynchus sulphureomaculatus. Taxonomy (NCBI): domain Eukaryota; kingdom Metazoa; phylum Arthropoda; class Insecta; order Coleoptera; family Curculionidae; genus Pachyrhynchus; species Pachyrhynchus sulphureomaculatus. The sequence goes on from CM032452.1 coordinate 56,446,931, forward strand.
GAACCCAGTAGACACAATTGAATTTGTTATTTAAAATTTGAATTGCCCACCATTTTTTGTCACTTAGTCCAAAATGGTTCTTTTTTTTCAAATTTAGGTCTTGACGTCAGCTTTCTAAAGCTATTAAAAAAATTGACATTTTGAAAAAAAAATTGTTAACGAAAATAATTTTTGTTTTAAATACCATAAAGGCATCGCGATTCACAACAGATGTGATAAAAAATTTTCATTTTTTTTCAAAATGACCGAAAAAACGCATTTGTTTTTATTTGATTAATAAACAAATGTAAAAAAAAACTGTTAAAACGACTCCACAAAAAAAAAATTTAATGGCATCGGAAAGCTGGCGTCAAGACCTAAATTTTGAAAAAAAAAGATCCATTTTGGATCAAATGACTTAAAATGACGGGCACTTCAAATTTTAAATAACAAATTCAATTGTGCCCACTGGGTCCAATATTTTTGAACCAAAATTTCAAGCTATTTTTGTCTTGATAAAAGGTATGTGTTCTAAAAGTTTCAAGCCGATCGGCTCACTTAGTCGGCTTGTACAATAAAATGAAAAAAAAAACAGTTTTTTGTCGGTTTTTTCAATTTTCTAGATTATGTACATATTTGAGAGACTTAAAACAACGAGGATTTGTTGGAAATTTTATTACGAAGAGTTTGTTTTTTTTTTGTCTTGATCCGACATATATAACCGGAGTTATTCGCATTGTGAGCTCAAAAAACCCATTTTGAAAACTTCAATTGTTTATAGACAAAAGAGCACAAGTTTTTCGAGGTCCAAAACTCAGAACAAAACTCCTGGTGATACCCCAGAGAGAATAAAATCATAATATTGCTATATCTAAACTGTGCAATTTTAAATGCTTTTTTTACTGCACTAGAGGACTTTGATTCAGGTGTCTCGCGAGATTCGAAAAAATTTCAGACTACGCAGAAAATCTCGTCGACAGCATGCCTCGAAAATGCCAGGCGATTATTGATGCAGGAGGAGATTGGACAACTTACTAAGGTAATTGAGCCGTTGTTAGCACATCAAAGAACACATTGATGGCAAAAAATGTTCTCGAAACTCATTTTTAGGAATACAAGCGGCCACGTTCTTACTTGACAGACTGTATTTGAGCACTTTCTGAAAATTGTTAGGATTTTTAGACAAATAAATTACATGTATTTTCAATTTCGGGTAGGTAGTTTGATAGATATTGTGAAAATACTTATTTTAAACAGATGTATTGAAAACATGCTCTCAGCAATTTCGGAGAATATTTACTTATGTTAGTTCTATGATATTTTGTTAAGTAAACACATTAAACATACCACAACGTGCGGTTATTGGAACATGATTGAAACTTGTTGTTTCAGAAATATATGGAAAGTGTATCAGTCCCTACAAATGCTTACAAAATTGATTTAAATAAACATTGTATAGCGAGATGTAGCCCGAGAGCCCACTGCATGCTTATAACCGATATTTGCCTTGTAACGGGAACTATATGCTTTTGTTATAAAGCCAATATCAGTAAATAGGTCTGTGGTTGCCTTTCCCTAGTCAGCTCAAATCTCCTGTAGAGAATAAGTTTGTCATTGACTTTCAAAAAAGGTAACTTTTTCGTAGATATTGACTATTATTAATGTAAATTTCTTAAATTTCAGATCCAGTTTATGTACTATGTCGTAACAAATAATTAAAGCACAAGACAGTATTTGAACCGGTTATTTGAGAAACCCCATTTGTCAACTGACCTTTTGGCAAATTAGAAAAAACTTTTTAGTGCTATCCAAATCTTTATCTTCCCTATTTTTTGGAATATAATATGTTCCCCTGGACTGAAAACACATTAAACGCTTGTTGGTAAAATTTCCCGTCCTTTAATTTTTTTTTGATCGATTTTCAAAGTGCCATGTCTTATGGGGTTTCTCAAACACATTGGTTAATTTGTATCTGACACCAAAGTTTATCAATCAACTAGCCGTGCCAGTGGCTCCGCTCGCATGGACTTGATTCACTACTATCGTCACTGCTTATTCCTTATGTTACCTAACGTAATAAAATATCTCCCATTATCTACACTTATCTCTGCTCATCTCCCATTATTTCTCCTTATCTCCCATTATTTCTCCTTATCTTCCATTATCTCACCTTATCTCCCATTATCTAGGCTTATCTCGACTTATCTCACAATATTTCTCCTTATCTCCCATTATTTCTCCTTACTTTTTAGGACTTATCTCTGATCATCTCCCATTATTTCTCCTTATCTCCCATTATTTCTCCTTATCTCCCATAATTTATACTTATCTCCCATTATCGAGGCTTATCTCGACTTATCTCCAATTATTTTTCCTTATCTCCCATTATCTCACCTTATCTCCCATTATCTAAGCTCATATCGACTTATATAGAACATATGTATAAATTTATAAAAACACTTAAATCGGATAAGTGGTTCTTGAGTGTTAAGCGCACTAACGGGCAGGCAGACGGAGAGACGTAGCGTTTTATATATATTATAGATTTTTTTTGATAAATGTTAAGGATTAAAAAAAAAACACGTAAATCGGATAAGTGGTTCTCGAATGCAAAGGACACTAATGGACAGATAGACAGACGTTGCGTTTTATATATATTATATAGATCATTATTAATATTATATAACCTGACCAGAGAAGATATGTACTTACGAATTAAAAAAAAAAAAACGTAAATCGGATAAGTAGTTCTCCAGTGATAAGCGCACAGACAGAGAGACGTTGCATTATATATATATATATATATATATATATATATATATATATATATATATATATATATATATATATATATATATATATATATATATATATATATATATATATATATATATATATATATATATATATATATATATATATATATATATATATATATATATATATTATTGTATTCTTTGTTACATGATATTGTTCCATATTTAATGGTTTAGGCAGCGTATTGCAAGAGAGTGCGCTAGCGGCAAACTTTTTTCCGACTTGAATTACTATTATCGTCACTGCTTATTCCTTATGTTACCTAACGCAATAAAATATATCCTAAAACTTGGCCAGAGAACATATACATGTTTAAAAAAAAAGCACGTAAATCGGATAAGTGGTTCTCGACTGATATGCGCACTAACGGACAGACAGACAGACAGAGAGACGTTGCATTTTATATATATTATAGATAGATAACCTGGCCAGAGAACATATGTATGTTTTAAAAAAAGCACGAAAAACGGGTAAGTGGTTCTCTCCAGCGATAAACGCACTAACGGACAGACAGACAGGCAGAGAGACAGACAGACAGAGAGACGTTGCATTTTATATATTATATACTTTGCTACATGATATTGTTCCATAATTAATGCTTTAGGCAGTGTATTGCAAGAGAACGCGCTAGCGGCAAACTTTGCTCCGACATCATTCACTATTATAGTCAGTGTTTATTCCTTATGTTACCTAACGTAATAAAATATAGCTTATAGCCTTGCCAGAGAACATGTGTATGTTTAAAAAAAAAGCACGTAAATCAGGTAAATGGTTCTCCAGTGATAAGCGCACTAACAGACAGACAGACAGACAGAGAGACGTTGCATTTTATATATATATTATAGATATTCTTTGCTACATGATGTTGTTCCATATTTAATGGTTTTGCATGTTTAAAAAAATTAGCACGTAAATCGGATAAGTGGTTCTCCAGTAATAAGCGCACAAACGGACAGACAGACAGAGAGAGGTTGCAATTTATATATATTATAGATATCTTTTGCTACATGATATTGTTCCATATATAATGGTTTAGGCAGTGTATTGCAAGAGAATGCGCTAGCGGCAATTATTTTTCCGATTTGATTCACTATTATTGTCTCTACCTATTTCTTATGTTAACTAACGTAAATCGGATAAGTGGTTCTCGCGTGATAAACGCACTAATGGACAGACCGACAGATAGAAAGACATTGCATTTCATATATATTATAGAATGCAGATATTCTCTGCTACATAATATTGTTCCGTATTTAATGGTATAGGCTGTATATTGCAAGGGAACGCGCTAGCGGCAAACTTTTTTCATTCCCTATTATCGTCACTGCTCATTCCTTATGCTACCTATCGTAATAAAATATAGCCTATAACTTGGCCAGAGAACATATGTATGTTTAAAAAAAAAACACGTAAATAGGATAAGTGGTTCTCCAGTAATAAGCGCACTAACGGACAGACAGACAGAGAGACAGACAGAGAGACGTTGCATTTTATATATATTATAGATGAGCGTAAAAAACAGTGTCATTACAAAAATAATGTATTTATTTTACACTAAAATATTAGATATTATTAAAATGAAAAGTTAAAAGGTTAAAATCAGCATAATCATTCATTTTCGTAACTCACTGTAGTGGTGGTTGTAGGCCAATTAGATATTTCATTGTAAAAAGACTGAATTTTATTTTCATCTGGTATATAACTTTCTAATTTTCGTACATCAGAAATTTTTTTGTAATTGATGGATATTTTTCCACTGGGCTTCAGGCAGCTTTTAGTGGAGTTTTGTTATTGTTGTTCAGCCTGAATGTGTTTGTGGCACATCCTTTTATAAAAGTGCTTGCTTTAACCAAATTTGTATGCTTGTAAAAGAGAGTTGGCAGATTTTCAGTTGAACCTTCTGAGCCCTTGGCATGTTCCTGCCACCGGAGTGTACAGACAGCATTGTTTTTTTTTGTAGTACTGAGGCCACCAACTTTTATAGTCAACCAGGTCTTCAGCATTCACCATCAACACAGTAAAATGATTATTTTCACAAGATGATTTGATCAAAAGCTCATACTCTTCCACCGTATATATCCGGTCTATTCTTTTTATTTTTCTTTTAAGTACAACAAAATCTCTATCGCAAGGAAGAAACGAATGTCCTCTGATGGGGAAGTAATGATCAATCATCTTAAATTTTTCCAGAGAAACCAAAGCCGAGAAAAATCTCAGGATAGTATAGTTTTTGTTTTGGGCACCACATCCATCAGAGAAAACATGAAGGTATTTTATCGCCAGCATGTTTTCCATCAAATATCTCATAAGAAACGAGCATACCTTATTCGGTCCCTTAGTACCTTCATGATATAAGAAAAATGTTGCCTGTCCAGCTTTGAGATCATGAATACAAAAAACGTTTACTGTTACCTGGCGAAGATAAAACATCTCTTGCACTGGAATCTAAGGCAGTTGAAGATTTTGCATGTAGTCAATCGTGATATCTAAAATTTCTTCATTAGACTTCGTTTTTTCAGTAGCAACGTTCATCTGGTCGAAAAATTTCTTTGCACGCCGTAAATGGACCATTTTTTCTGCGGCTTTTTGCAGTGTGGTTCAATACTTTGTTTTATATTTTCATTGAAAGCTCTTCGCAGATACAACAAATATCTACTTGTGGTCTGCCAAAGGACAGATCAAAGTCTTCTTTAAAAACCTTCCTATGACTATTTAACGGTCCCATAGTCGGGATATTTTTGTGTAAACATATTGTGCTTAGTGGTTATATATAGTTTCTCATCTTAGTAAACCTTCTCTTTGGTGGTGTAATGAGCCAACTTAGTAGGATAAGACTTGATATATCCGCGAATAGCCAGCTATTGCATTTCTTGGGATGCATTTCCCTCGTTTGTCTTTCCAGTACTAAGAAGAAAGCAAAGCCTTCTGACCCTCTCAACTATTATTCCATATAAGTAAAAGAAGGCTATTTTACAAATAACAACTTTTCTATTTGGGGTGGAAATTGAATATAGGTGTTACTTCTATTTGGCTTTGAAACTCATCAACTGTCTTTCTTCTGCGCCGTTGTTTTACTTTACTCACAGAAATCAGGCTTTGCAAATAACAATCTTGCTCGTTTTTAGTGTTCCGTACGGAACACTTATAAGATCACTTCGGTGTCTGTCCGTCTGTCCGTCTGTCTGTCCGTCTGTCACACCCGATTTTCTCCGAAACTATTTGTCATAGAAAGTTGAAATTTGGTAGTAATATAGGAATTGTAGTTTTGAAAGTTAAATTTTGACTTAAGGGGTTAGTTTTGGGGGGTGAAATCGGAAGTGAAAAAAAATTTTTTTACTAAGTAATCGAGTGTGGTGTCAAATGAAAGCTTGTGAAAACACGAGTAAAAAATATATATATAATGTAATACTTGCGCGCACTTTTCTTTGTATTATTTTTAAAAAATCGCGAAAAATCGCTGTCTTATCTCGGAAAGTACTTATCAAAAAATTTTGAAAAAATTCTGAAATATTCTCCACGGGGGGTAGATTGAACGAAAATTATCACGAGTGGATTACCTTTAATAATTTATCTGGTATTTAAAAAAACAAAAAATTTCAAGATCATCAGATTTCAGTAAAGATTGGAAACAAACTTTGTTGAAAACTCATTTGGGGTGTGTTTTGTGAAGTCACTGATCATTTTATACCACCGTAACATAAATTTTGACTTAAGGGGTTCGTTTTGAGGGGTGAAATCGGAAGTGAAAAAAAAAATTTTTACTAGGTCATCGAGTGTGGTGTCAAGTGAAAGCTTGTGAGAACACGAGTAAAAGATATATATATATATATATATATATATATATATATATATATATATATATATATATATATATATATATATATATATATATAATCTAATACGTGCTCACACTTTTTTTCGTATTACTTTTAAAAAATCGCGAAAAATCGCTGCCCCTACCTTATCTCGAAAAGTACTGATCAAAAAATTTTGAAAAAATTCTGGACTATTCTCCACGGGGCGGGGTATAGATTGAACGAAAATTATCACGAGTGTATTACCTTTAATAATTTATTTGGTATATAAAAAAAAAAAAAAAAAAATTTCAAGGTCACCAGTTTTCAGTTAAGATTGGAAACAAACTTTGTTGAAAACTCATTTGGGGTGTGTTTTGTGAAGTCACTGATCATTTTACACCACCCTAACAAAAAATTTTTATTTTAAAAACAATCAACGTACGGAACACTAATTGTGCAAGTTCAACTTGCACTTGACCGGTTTTTTGTATTGAGTTCTCTAAATCGCTGAAAAATCTGCTCTTTCTCGTCGTTTGTAAAAACTGATAAGCATTTTTTCGTGCGACTGAAAGTCAAGCATAATAACTTTAGACTAATAGGTCGATTTTAAAACAAGTTACTTTTAGGAAAATGGCATATTGCAATTTTTTGATAATGGTGGTAATATAGCAGGAACATTTTTCCCTTCCAATTAACATATTCAACTCCCTTTACTCTTGCTTTTTTGATAACTTCACGTTTGTATTCATTTGGTCTTTTAATACCTTTCTTTTTCTGCCTAGGGACATTCTCACTGTCAGTTTCATTTTCGCTCATTTTTAATAATTAAAATGTTAAAAATAATGAACAAAAATATTTAAAAATTACAGAAAACCAGATAAGAGGACAAACTAAGAAATAAACAGAAACCTATTGAATGATATTAGTTATTTCTAATAACGAAATCACCGTACAGATTGCATCAGTGTAGTTTGTTTTATGTGCTCCATTATGGCAGCAGTCGCTGCACAGGAGAAACACTATATGTCAGTGACTTACAATGTTTCTCAAATACACTGCCAATTCGCACCTCTCCAGCTGCATGGGGGTAGCCTGGACTAATGTTGTTTTAAAACTAAATCATGAGCCTCGAGCTTAAATATCGATTTCTAACAAAAAGTCGATTTTAATAAAAATGTGACTAATAGGGTTTCTCAAATAATCGGTTCATTTAGTAGAAGCATCAGTAAAGTCAGAGTCAAAAATCTCTTTATTATTTGCCGTTTATACAATTTAAGCTTACTTAATTATAGTTTATCGTGCTTCATCCGGTTGAAGGTTTTCTGAGAGTCTACAAAACAAGCGTTAACCTTCCAGGTAACGTCCCTTAAACGCTGTGTCAGTATCTGTATGGCAAAAAGCCCGTCTCCGGTGCCTAGTTCATTTCTATATCCAAATTACGAGTTAGGAATTCGTGTTTCAAGCTTACGGTAATGCTGACATTTTTCAGGATTGTTCTTTTTAGGAAAGGTAATTAATTAAAGTTGATTTTAGTTATTCTTTGAGTATTTCGCCTGATTAATATATTTCATTAAATAGCTCAAATAGTGTATTTAAGTTTTGCTCGGTAATTTTTTTAAATATTTCAGCTGGTATTTCATCTGGACCGCATTAATGATACCTTCCTTTCCACTTCATTATTGGTTGGCCTGTGGTGATTTGCATTAACAAATTATCATTTATTCCAATTAAAAATATAATCACGTGCTTTTATGATTGATTTTCCAAAATCCTCTGATGTTTTAATTTATTCATCAAATTGTTTCAATTTCGATCGTTCGATTAGGAAATTCATTTCATCGTGCCAATCTCTCCCAAAGACCCCACTTTCCAAGAGTGAGGTATTTGTAATATATTGATGGTTTTTGTTAATTAATGTTTGGCTAATTTTAAATTTATTTAGAATTCACTTTAAACGATAATATTTGGTTAATGCTGTAAACTGTAACTCTTTATAAAGAAGAATAGCATTTTTTAAAACTTTTTCTATACTTCAGAAGAGACAAGAAGTTAACTTTTATATTAATTGAGCAATAGTTTAATATAAATTGCATGATAAGTATGTTCCTATATTTATATCTCAGTCATAGAAAGCGAAATATATGAAATTTAATAAGCGAACGATTTTTTTTTTCATTGTAAGATATGAGATATATATGTATATATATATATATATATATATATATATATATATATATATATATATATATATATATATATATATATATATATATATATATATATATATATATATATATATATATATATATAATAAGGATTTATATTAGTTTTGCGGTCTATAGATAATTAACACTCAATTGTAGTAAATTCAATATTTCGTCATTATATAGGAAAAAAACTAAAATAAAATAAAATACGAAACAAAGGGTCAGACAAATGGTGAACTACAATCGCTACTTGGGAAGAACTTACCAAATAAGAGTATGTTGTATATGCAAAGTAACAAAAATCATTAATAATACTTAACTAGATATATTAAAGTAAATAAAACAATGCAACAGGGACACTACAAGGCTCACATTTATAAACTAACTAAACGGTTGTGCTGGTTCAAATTAAACATCAATACTATACATCAAAACATGTGCAATGGTTCATAAGCCGTCAGTAGTGGTAAAATTTCTTTTAGTCAAATTTTAAAACATTACAATAAATGACGCTCAATTTATTCGTGTCCGATTTATAATTAATACAATTTTTTTGCCTATTTATATGCCACATTTCAAGGAACAAACGATTCTTATAATTCTTTTCTTTCTCCAATATTTCTACATTTGGAAAATCAAACCGATGTCCCGTTCTTTTTCTTATTAGACAATCACTCTTATGTGTGATTCTTATTAGATAATCACTCTTATGTGTGATTCTCTGTTTAAGCCATTGTGAGGTTTGTCCAACGTAGAAAGAGTCACAACCCAAGCATGACAATTTGTAAATCACGTCGGTGTTATACAGTAATGATGGCTTTTGTTTGAGATGAGGGAACAAGGTGTAGTTGCTCAAACTGTTTTGAGATCTTTATATGTGTAAATCTTTTAAAAACAGAGACTACAGAGTCTGTTAACCCACGTACAAACGGTAGTTTCTTGAATTTTTCTTCATTGTAAGTCTCCTCCGTGGGGCCATCAAAATTATTATAAATTTAAATTAATCTGCTTAGGATGTCTTTGGGGTACCCGTTATTACAGAACATTCTGAATAATATATTTAAATTAGTTTGTAAGAAACTTTCATTGCTGATGTGTGTTACTGTGTGTTATTACTCTATATTATATATATATATATATATATATATATATAGTGTGATATGAAAATAGTCTAATATATTGAAACAGATGATTCCTTGGATCACTTTCACACGTTCAAGACTTCTTTTTTCTCAATTTGGTCATACTTAGCATTTGGTGGCGAAAGTTCCGTTTTCACAATTATGGTTTTTTTCCGAAAAAGGGTTGTTAGCCCTTTGTTCAACCCACCTCCTTTCTATGGGCTTGGTAATAGCAACAGCATATACTAGACTACTCAATCCATTCATTATATACTGCAGACAGTCACTTCAAATCGGTGTTCAATTCTCGGAACCTTTTAAGTTCGTCAAAAATCAAAGTATATAAAACTGTGGTTATACCAGTTCTCCTATACGGAACATAACACTGGACGATGACGAAAGAAAATTAAGGTGTTTCGAGAGGAAGATAATCAGAAAAGTATTCGGATCAGTACGAGACAATCAGTCAGGACAATGTAGGAGGAGTAACAATGTGGAACTAACGGAAGTACACAAAGATTAGGACATGGTCCAGAAAATCAAATCCCGAAAGTTAACAAGGTTGAGGAACATAGAAGGACAGCCATACGACAGATAGTGTGAAATGAGAATTCGATCGGGAGAAGACCACTGGGAAGTCCGGGCCTATGATGAAGGAACAAGATAAGGTCGTGTTGTCGTGCGGAATTGAGACCGATTGTAAACGCAACCAAGATTGTAATGCTACCAAATTGATTGATTGACAGCATTTGGTAAAATTCTCATTTATTATCCCAGTCTGATGCCTATGATTAACGTTGCCACATATAAATTTTTTCCTTAAAGTAACCTAACTTTTTTTCCATTTTATCTATATATATATATATATATATATATATATATATATATATATATATATATATATATATATATATATATATATATATATATATATTATATATATATATATATATATATATATATATA